>CM054122.1:121843721-122445885 GCA_028751855.1 Ambrosia trifida
GGTGTAAATTGGGGCTTATTTTCGCTTTCGACATCAAAGATCTTCTTCTCCTTCCTGCTAAGAAAACAAGCAAAGAGTCCAGAAAGATCATTCAAGGGATTGTCATGGTTTCTATGTTGGTTATTTGGATTGCTAGGAATGAGAAGATTTTTATAAGTAAAGATGTTAAAATAGGTGAACTAGTTGCGAAAGTTAAGTCCCTTTCTTTCCTATGGCTTAAGTCCCGGTCTAGGTACAAGCGGTTAGTCTGGAAAGATTGGGCGCTTTATCCATTGTACATGATGTAGTTTTGTTGTGCTTTGGTCCTTGTTTTGAGGACCGGTAGCGTGTTTTAATGTAGTTCACCTTTCAAAAAAAATATCATTTATACATACATTGAACCAAAATTAACTAAACCGAACTAAAAATGGTAGTTTAACCAAATAGATTGAACTAATTAACCAGTTGGTTAATAAGATCGATAAACCAATAATGTCGATTTTGTTTCAGTTGAGGTTAATAACCGAATTGAACCCAACCAAACCATGCACCATTAGAAGTGTATGTGTTCCTTACAACATCGTGCAAGCACACTGTTATGAATATATAAACGGTTCCGTTTTAGTTTGATTGGTTTCGGTAACTAAGGGTACAAAAAGAAAATGAAAACCGATTTTAAGTTAAATAGGATGTTGGTTAATTCAGTTTTCAATTGATTTTAGTCAGTTTTGTATGCTTTTTTGTTTGGCTTTGGTGAACGGTTAAGTTATTTCTCACTCATAGATATTGTTAATCACGTAGCAAATAAAAAAATAAATTAAAAAAATAGCAATACCATACTCAAATTAAAGATAATAAAATGATCATTATTATTATGTAATTGTTTTTTATAAAAGTATCAATGCATGAAAAAATATGACTGTCTAAAAATCATGGGGGATAGTTTGCTTAAAATAAAGAAAATAAGTTTAACTATAATTTAAATAAGTTAAAGTTGAGTAATGTTTAAGGGATTCAAATGTAAAATTGTTTGAATGACTATTTTACCTTCATTTTATGGTTGTTAATGAAAATAAAGTTCTTAACTTTTGGGTATATTAAACTACCCCTGCCTTATGCATTATAATATAGTATAGATTATTCAGGTTAGGTTATCCGGGTTTTTTGTCTATGATATTATATCCGATCCATATCACAATCGGGTTCGGGTTGTTTGGGTTAGACATATTTGTTAATTTTTAATTAATTTTGGTTTATGTACTAATTTTTTTTTCCGAAAGATTCCAACCCTTCGGTTATTTGGTAAGCTAATAAAATTGCACTACAAGAAAATTGAGCAATAGCGCCGATGGTATTAGCGACGACGTCGTCGCTATTGCTCAAAGAAGTACAGCCGGCCCGTTGCTTTTTCAGAAGAGATTAGTGTTGTTTGATCATATGTAATCGGACGGTTGGGGTGCCAAAGTACAACAACCAATAGCGACGACCCTTTAGCAACGACCAGCCACGATGGGTCGTTGCTATTGCTCGAAAAAAAGAGGCAGGCTTTAATAGTTCTTTCCCTCCAAGCCATCTTCTTCCACCACAAAGCTCGATCCCTTCCCAATTGCTTCTCTCCCGCAACCCAACCATCTCTTCCGTGAACCCTTCTCCGCCACCTAACCATCTCCTCACCCAGTCGTCGCCTACCCACCACCCAAATCCACCCACCAACTCTTGAATCCGACCACTCATTCTTAAATCCGGTCACCCCACTTAATTTTGGCCATCCCCACTCACTTTAGGTCCCCACCAACGTAATAACCACTTAAAATTCTTTTTTTGTGGTTTTTTTCTCTTTTAATTTATATATATGAATGTGTATGTAATGTAGCTCTTCTCGACGACCTCCACCATCCCGGAGCACCACCACCTACAACAAACACCAGAGCATCACCAAAAATCGGCTAGTTCTCTTTACATTTTTTAAAATTTGTTGTATGTATTTATGTTTGTAGGTGAGTATATGAATGTTTAGGAAGTCTAACATTTGACTTTAATTGTCTATATGTAAGTTTTGTTATGGGTATATATGTGTGTGTGTAAGCATGTGTGTGTGTATTTTAGTATGTATTTGAGTATGTAAATGTGTGTATGTTAGTATGTATGTGTGCATTTAAGTATGTAAATTGTGAATTGTGATTGTTAGTATGTATGTATGTGTGTTTGTAAGTGTGTATATTAGTATATAAGTGTGTTTGTAAGTGTGTATATTAGTATGTATTTGCATGTTTTAGTATCTAAGTGTGTATGTAAGTATGTAAATTGTGATTGTTGGTATGTATGTGTGTTTGTATGTGTGCATGTGAGTATGTATGTGTGTATATTAGTATGTATGTGTGTATTTTACAATCTAAGTCTGTATGTAGGCATGTAAATTGTGATTGTTAGTTTGTATGTGTCTTTGTTAGTTTGGTAAATGTTGGTTGTATATGTTTGCCATTTAAATGTTATTAATTTAGTTTTATTATGTTGGTAGTTTTTTGTGGGTTAATGTTGGTACTATGTTAATTTGGTTTATTTTGATATTTTTAGTAGGGTTATTTTAAAAGTTTCTTAAAATACGGAGTTCCAAAAGGAACTTAACAAATATTTGGCTTCGAACCCAAATTTAGACTCCGCCAAGCTTCCAAGTGAAGATGCCAATGATGAAGACACCGGTGATGAAAGCGGTGATGATATGGAGTTGACGTAAAACAATTTGTGGTTAAAACGATTTGGATTGTGACGTACGACATGTAATGAATTTATGGTTAAACACGTTGTTGATGTTAATATTTATGTTTATGTTCGTTTGGATGTGTCGTGAAACTTGAAATTAGCATGTCTGAAACAAAAAAAATTGGGGGAAAAAGGCAAAAAAAAAAAAAAAAGTACTTTAGCGAAAAGTTATGTACCACACAAACAAAAATCTGACTTTAGTGTCGACATTAATCGTCGCTAATGTTCATTAGCAACGAACATCCATTAGCGTCGACATAGCATTGGCAACGAAAAACTGGGCAATAGCGACGAGTTGTCGTCGCTTTTACCTTTAGCGATGACATTTCTTGTTATCAGGGATGACAACGCTAAAGCAGTACTCTTTTCTTTTAGTGTTAAATAAATGTTCATTCCATTGGTAAAATAATAGATAGGAAAATAATTCAAGTATTCAACATAATATATTGCATAAGCCAGGCCAAAAGTTGAAACAATGTAGTTAGATCGGGCTAATTGGTGTTGAATTTAATCGGGTTTTTAATGTTTAAAGTTCTACCAGATACCTGCCTCGAATAACAATATGAACCCGATCCAGACCAAGAAGCCGACCCTGAGATGGAGTCCGAAACCGATCCAACAGCACTATCGCAAGACCCGGTTTGACCCGGTTTATCTACAGGAACCGATAGTATTTCTTTTGAATTTAACTTATTTCTTATTTTATGTTTATCTCTAGTATTTTGAACTTCACTTTATCTTTTGGTTAGTTATTATCAGCTTGTTTTGTTTCCTATAAAACTCCTTGTAATTGGTTTCTTGATTAGTGAATTTTGATTCTTTTCTATTTGGGTTTCTCCAAATTACCGTAGCCAGGTTCAAGTGGTACCAGAGCTCGGGTTTCGATGGCAGGTAGTGGAAGAGAAGCTGGTAACCGTCAACGTAGAGTCGCCGCGGGAGGCAACGGTGACTATTACCGGGATCCACGAGACATCGAGGAAATTGAAAGGCTACAACGAAGGGTGCAGGAATTAGAGTTACAATATGAAGATAGGTGGGAAGACACTGAGACAGATTCAGGCGTTTGGGACGAGCGGGAAGCCAGAGATTGGAACCCGTTTGGTCACCGGAATAGGGGCCGAGAATCACCTCAAAGAGACCCACTTCGCAACCTGGGTTTCAGGTTAGAAATTCCAGAGTTTGAAGGACATATGCAACCTGATGATTTTATCAATTGGGTGAGTACAGTAGAAAGGGTGTTTGATGTTCGGGATGTCCCAGAAAGATTAAAAGTTAAGCTGGTCGCCATCAAGCTGAAGAAATACGTGTCATTGTGGTGGGATCATGTTCGGCAGAAAAGAGCACAAGAGGGTAAGTCAAAAGTCGAATCATGGGAGAAGATGAAGAAACTAATGCAGGCTAAGTTTTTGCCCGCCAACCATCGTCAAGATACATACCTCGAGTACCATAACTTGAAGCAACAAACCATGACAGTAGAAGAACTCATTATCGAATTTGATAAACTTCGGATGAGATGCGGGGCAAAGGAGGAAGAAGAACAAGTAATCGCTCGGTTTTTGGGAGCCTTACGGACAGATATCACAGAAATTGTGCAGTTACAACCTTATTGGAGCCTCAATGATGTATTCAAACTAGCCCAACGAGTGGAGAAACAATTGAAGACCAAACCGAAACCAAGCCAAAACCGTTTTTCCTCATCAACCCGAAGCCCGCTAACAGCCCCCACCGCTAGCAAGCCCGGCCCAATCAAAGCCGAAGCGTCTAGTGGTCCGACCCCCCCTATACCATCAATTCCAATCACGAACAAGTGTTATAAGTGTCACGGCTTGGGTCACATGAAGCGAGAATGTCCAAATAGACAAATGGTTACTTTCGTTGATGAAGACTCGGATGAAGAAACGGGCCCTGTTTATGACACCGATGTTGGCGCAAAGGATGAAGAGTGTGTAGGAGAAGTCCTATATCCAGATAGGGGAGAAGCCTTAGTCTCGCAACGTGTTCTTAACTCGTCCGCTGTCAAAACAAGTGATGACACTTTGTGGTTACGCAACAACATTTTCCGGACTAAATGTACCAGCAAGGGCAAAGTATGCACGGTTATTATAGATGGCGGCAGCTGTGAAAATATGGTCGCGACGACGATGGTAGAAAAACTTGGCTTGCGTATGGAAGATCATCCTGAACCGTATCAACTCACGTGGTTGAAGAAAGGAAATTTGGTTAAGGTAACTCATCGTTGTTTAGTTCAATTCTCAATATAAGTATTCTGATGAAATATGGTGTGAAGTGATTCCAATGGATGCGTGTCACATCTTGTTGGGTCGCCCGTGGTAATACGACCGACGGGCTAAACATGATGGTGTTCGTAATACTTATAGCTTCAAGAAGGATGGTGTTAATATTACCCTTGCTCCGTTGGACCCTCGGGAGCACCAAACAGAAGCTTTAGTTCTCGCAAAGTCTGAGTTTTTAGACTACACCCGGGTCGTAGCTCCTCCACTAATCTTTGGTCTTTTTATGGCCGAAGAGAATCCCATCATCACAAACGTACCGCTCATTGTGCAACCTCTGCTAGATGAATTTCAAGATATTTTTCCAGAAGATATTCCAGCGGGTTTACCATTGATGCGGGAAATCCAACATTGTATTGACTTTTTACCGGGTGCTAGCATTCCGAATAAACCAGCCTACAGGATGAATCCCAAAGAGTTTGAAGAATTACATAGGCAAGTCACTGAGCTTCTGGAGAAGGGTCTTATACGGGAAAGCATGAGCCCGTGTGCCGTTCCGGCTTTACTTGTCCCAAAACCCGGAGGTGCGTATAGGATGTGTATAAACAGTCGAGCCGTCAACAAAATCACCATCAAATACAGGTGTCCTATTCCACGTTTCGACGACTTGCTTGATCAACTGAATGGTGCTAATATTTTTTCTAAAATTGACCTACGAAGCGGCTATCACCAGATACGTATGAGGCCCGGAGACGAGTGGAAAACCGCTTTCAAGACCCGAGACGGACTGTATGAATGGATGGTTATGCCGTTCGGATTATCAAACGCACCAAGTACCTTTATGCGGCTTATGAACCATATTTTTAAACCATTTATTGGTCGATGTGTGGTTGTCTATTTTGATGATATTTTGGTCTTTAGCAGGGATATGTACCAGCACCTCCACCATTTACGCGAAATTTTTACGGTTTTGCGCGACCAGAAGTTGTATGCTAACCGTAAGAAGTGTCATTTTCTTACTCAGGAGGTTATTTTTTTGGGCTATTTAGTTTCAGGTCGGGGCATACGGATGGATGAAGCGAAAGTCTCGGCTATTACTACATGGCCGACACCCACTTCGTTGCATGAAATTCAGAGTTTTCACGGGTTGGCGTTGTTCTATCGACGTTTTATCCGAAATTTTAGCACCGTGGTCGCGCCTATCACAGAATGTTTGAAGAGTAGTAAGTTTGTTTGGAGTAAGTCGGCTCAGGCAGCCTTCGATGAGTTGAAAGAACGAGTCACCCATGCACCGGTTCTAGCCTTGCCTAATTTTAATGAAGTGTTTCAAGTAGAGTGTGACGCGTCGGGTGTTGGCATTGGAGGGGTTCTGAGCCAATTAAACCGTCCTATTGCTTTCTTTAGTGAAAAACTGAGTGAGGCAAAGCGCAAGTTCAGCACGTATGATAAGGAGTTCTATGCTATCATTCGCAGCCTCGAGTATTGGCGTCACTATTTGCTCTCTGGAGAATTTATTCTATATTCAGATCATCAAGCGTTGAAATTTATTCAAGGGCAATCTAAACTTAACCCAAGGCACGCTAAATGGGTTGAAATGTTGCAAGATTATTCTTTTGTGATCCGCCACAAGGCGGGAACTTCGAATACAGTGGTGGACGCCCTAAGCCGCCGACACTCGTTAGTGGCTTCGCTCCGTGTTCAGGTAACGGGTTTTGATTCCTTATGTCATTTATATCAAGATGATCTTGATTTTCAGGTACCATGGGCTAAGTGTATGATATCGCCCTTTCAAGACTTTGTGTTACGAGATGGATTTTTGTTCAAAGGGAGTCGGTTATGTATTCCGCTTTCGTCCTTCCGAGAAGCAATTATTTTGGAATGTCATCAGGGTGGGTTGGCTGGCCATTTTGGAAGGGACAAAACAATAGCAATAGTTCATGAACGTTTCTATTGGCCGAAGTTAGACAAGGATGTTGGTCGTATTATCAAGCGTTGTCGTGTGTGCCATATCGCAAAAACTCGTAACACTAATCAAGGCCTCTATACACCGCTGCCTGTCCCGAATGGTCCCTGGGAGGATGTTAGTCTTGACTTTGTGTTGGGGTTGCCGCGTACCCAGCGTATGAAGGATTCTATTATGGTCGTTGTTGATCGCTTTTCCAAGATGGCGCATTTTGTTCCGTGTGTTAAAACTTTTGATGCGTCTCAGGTGGCACGGTTATATTTTGCTGAAATTGTTCGCCTTCATGGCATCCCTAAAACTATTACTTCCGATAGGGATGTCAAGTTTGTAAGCCATTTTTGGAGAACGTTGTGGAAGAGGATGGGATCCAAACTACAATTTAGTAGCTCACATCATCCACAAACAGATGGACAAACGGAGGTTACCAACCGTAGCCTAGGGAATTTACTTCGATGTCTTGTTAGCGACAATCCAAAAAAATGGGATTTGGTTTTACCCCAGGCAGAGTTTGCTTATAACAGGTCTAATCATGGCTCCACAGGTCAGAGTCCTTTTTTTGTTGTGTACGGTCGCAACCCGTTCACCCCATTGGACCTTGCTCCTTCACATGATACTAAACACTTCAGTGCTGATGGTGAGGAACGTGCAAATCAAATTAAAGAACTACATCAACAGGTTAAGGCACAAATTATTAAGCATAATTTACAGTACCAAACAAGGGCCAATAAACATAGGCGCAAGTTGGTGTTTAAAGAGGGGGATTTGGTGTGGATTCATTTGCGCCGCGAGCGGTTTTCGCAGGGACGTTTTGGCAAGCTACAACCTAGAGCTGACGGTCCTTTTCGAGTTCTTAAGCGAATCAATGATAATGCGTACAAGATTGATCTACCGGGACACTATAGTGTTTCCGCCACATTTAATGTTGCGGACTTAAAACCTTATGAAGACGGCGATGACTTTAACTCGAGGACGAGTCCTTTTCAAGTGGGGGAGAATGAACCCGATCCAGATCAAGAAGCCGACCCTGAGATGGAGTCCGAAACCGATCCAACAGCACTCGCGCAAGACCCGGTTTGACCCGGTTTATCTACAGGAACCGATAGTATTTCTTTTGAATTTAACTTATTTCTTATTTTATGTTTATCTCTAGTATTTTGAACTTCACTTTATCTTTTGGTTAGTTATTATCAGCTTGTTTTGTTTCCTATAAAACTCCTTGTAATTGGTTTCTTGATTAGTGAATTTTGATTCTTTTCTATTTGGGTTTCTCCAAATTACCGTAGCCAGGTTCCCAATAAGTTTAATTGGTTTTCATGCCGAATAAGTTTAATCGGGTATGGGTAAAATCAGTGGCTACTACCTTTTGTTTTAAGCTAATTAAACAGCTGAGTATGCAATATATTCTTAGGAACAAGAAAAGTGGGTCTCCTTTCCGTTTCTTAATTTAGAACTGATAATTTGTTGGATCAGAACTAAGAACACTAAAAATAATAATTCTCAAAAGTTCTCTCAATATTATTGAATGTGAAATTGAAAAGTGATGATCAACTACATCACAGATTACATGTTTAAATAGGGAAATGTAAAACAGCTACAAGCCAAGAAAATAGAACAACCTACTAACAACTTATTCAAACTCTAAACAACTTATGCAGAAAAATGTGGAGAGAACTTATCAACTGGCTGACATCTTCATGCATCCATGCACGTGACTTTTGAATCATTTCCAATACCCCCCCCCCCCCCCCCCCCCCGTGATTCAAACTCCTAGACACCAATCTTCTGCCTAAAAAATACAAACTTTTCTCTAGGGAGAGCCTTAGTTAGAATATCTGCAAACTGATCATTAGTGTTGCAATAATCCAAACTAACTTGATTCTGAGCAACTATATATCGAATGAAGTGATGTTTTAGCTCTATATGTTTAGTCTTGTTGTTGAGAACTAGATTCTTTGAAAAATCAATTGCAGACTTGTTATCACAATAAAGTTGAGTAGCATCCACCTGTGTCACATTCAAATCAGACAATAACCTCCTAAGCCAAATGGCTTAACATGTGCACTTGTAGCAGAAATATATTCTGCTTCAGTACTTGACAGTGCAACTGTATTTTGTTTCTTGGACGACCATGAGATTGCACACTGAGCTAACAAAACACATTAGCTGACACACTCTTTCTATCATCTGCACTTCCTGCCCAATCACTATCTGTGTATCCAATTAACTTGATCTGGCTAGCCTTTTTATACCATAACCCAAACTGACTAGTTCTAGCTATGTCCCTCAACACTTTCTTGGCTGCTCCTGGATGTATCTTAGAAGGACTTTGCATAAATCTTGATAACACATCAACTGCATATGACAGATCTGGTCTTGTGTGTGTCAAACAAATTAGTCCACGAATCAGCCTCATATATTTTGATTCATTCACCTTTTGCTCACCATCATCATGAACAAACTTCTCTAGAGGACACATAGGAATATTCTCTGATTTACATTGCTGCATTCCAAACTTTGATAACAAATTGAGAGCATACCTTCCTTGATTAACAAAAATACCATCAGTTGACTGATTCACTTCAAGTCCCAAGAAATACTGAAGTAAACCCATATCAGTCATTTCAAACAAATTTTTCATTCCTTCTTTGAATTCTTTAATGAGTTGACCACCTGAACAAGTACTGATAAAGTCATCTACATACAAGCATACATAAATGATATTATCTTTTCTAGTTGGTTTAACATACAATGTGGGCTCATTAGGACTTCATTTGAAACCATTATCAAGAAAATACCCATATGTTTTAGAATACCAGGCTCTAAGAGCCTGTTTCAAACCATATAGGGCCTTCTTTAATTTATACACGTTTTCCTCAGCTCCCTTGATCTCATACCCCTCAGGTTGTTCTACATAAATGTCTTCCAATAAATCACCATTTAGAAAGGCTGACTTGACATCAAGTTGATGCACAAGCCAACCAAAATGTGCAGCAACAGCAAGAACAAGCCTTATAGTTTCAAACCTTGCAACTGGTGCAAAGGTTTCTTCAAAATCAATTCCTTTCTTTTGAGAGTAACCTTTTGCAACTAGTCTGGCCTTGTGTTTGATCTTCCCATCTGGTCCCACTTTTGTCTTGAACAGCCATTTGAGACCAACAACATTCTTTCCTTGTGGAAGTTTTACCAACTCCCATGTGTCATTCTTTTCAATAGCCCTTAACTCTTCATTCATGGCCTTCAACCATTCTTCTTTTTGTGCAGCCTCATAGTAGACTGTTGGATCTGCAATGCTTAAAGAAAATTGAAGGTTCATAAAGTCACAATGAGGAACATTCATAACCTGAGTATTAGAATAGAGATCCTCCATAGTTCTGACCCGGCCAGGACCAGATGAACTACTAGAACTTAAGCTTTGTTCAGCTACATTGGACTGTGTGCTGACCATAGGACTTGCAGATTCTTCAGCAGCTATGGTTTCTTCATGCAATGGGTTCATTTCATCTTCTAGAATGGGATCAACATAGTGACAACAGTCACTGTCCCGGACCAACTATCAGGCAATGAAGATAGCAAAATCACAGCTTTGGTCTCGTCATCGAATCTCATTCCCACGGACGATAACCTGGACAGAAGAGTATTCAAATTATTTATGTGCTCGGTCACTGAGCTTCCCTCTTTCATTCTCATCGTGAACAACTCTCTCATCAATAATACTTTATTAGCTGCAGACGGTTTTTCATACATGTTCGACAGAGCCAACATCATACCATGAGCCGTGGTTTCAGACATGATGTTAAACGCAACGCTCCTTGTCAACGACAATGTAATAACACCTCTAGCTTTCTTGTCCTTGGCATTCCACAGAGCTTCTTCAGCTTCATCCATTTTCTCCGGTTTTTCTTCCAGTACCATATCCAAGTCTTTTTGACCCAACAATGCATCTATCTGCATTTTCCACCAACTAAAATCCGAACCGTCAAACTTTTCAATCACCGATTTTCCGTCTTCAGCCATAATGACAAACGAAAAATAGACCAAAGTTAGCCGGCTCCAAAGTTGATAATAACCTGTCAAAAACTGACAAACAAACCAAACCCGAACAACCCGACCAACAAACCTGAAACTTGAACAACAACCCAAATAAACCTAATCAGAAAACAAGAACGAGTGAACCTGTCTCTCCTGATCGCGGCTATAAACGGTTGTCACCTGCTGTTTCAAACCAAGTCCTGATGGCGAACGACAATTCCTAGTCAAAGACAACGACTCCAAGGTTTCCCTTATTCCCCAAGTCAAACCCCAATCGTAATATCCAAGGAAAAATAAATAATTGACTACACCCCCTTTTATTTTGTCAGAACCTACGATTGCAATTCCAAGGAAACACCTAATTGCAACTTTCAAGAAAAACAATCTGCCTTTTCTTTCTTGATTGTAAGTCACGACAATAAATAAAAAATATGGAGACTTTTCCTTTTATAATTCCTTTGACCTATGAATTAAATTAACCAGCCACCTCTCGAAGTTACAAGGGTTATGAATGAACGAGCTGATAGAATAAAACCAAAATTACGAAACATTACGTGAATCCAATGAGCCAAAGCTCTGATACCACTTGTTAGGATTAAGTGGCGCAGCGGAATAACCGATTCACAACGAACACACAATAATAAACGAGAAAATATAAAGCACGACACACGAACACGAGAATTTTACGTGATTCGGTTCCAGTGGGGAACCTACGTCCACGGGCTGCAACTAGGGATTTATTATTAAGCTTTGACCAGTATTACAATTACATAGACAAGATATATATAGAGACTAATCTAGGGTTTAGGCTTGGTGAACAAGAAAACCTAAATGGGCTTTCTAAACATCCAATAAAATAAGCCCAATAGCATAACTAGCCCAAGGACTTCACACCCAACACTTCCTTGCTGTGCTGTGGCATTAGCTACGATGCTCTCAAATATCAGTTCTGATAAGTTGAATGGCTCTCATGTTTGCATATCGGCAGCATTGCGGCAGCCAAATCCAGATTGATACCGTGATGGCCTCTTTTATGATGGGCTAGAGACATGGCGAAGATACCGTGATACAAAACGAGGATACATAACCCATCTTCCTTGCTGTGTTGTGGCATTAGCTATGATGCTTTCAAATATCAGTTTTGATAAGTTGAATAGCTCTCATGTTTGCATATCGGCAGCATTGCGGCAGCCAAATCCAGATTGATACCGTGATAGCCTCTTTTATGATGGGCTAGAGACATGGCGAAGATGTGACAGATTAATCTCCAATCACAAGTCAGCTTTGTCTTATTGATCTCGTTTCCTGTACTGAAATCACCTTCATAACTAACTTTTCTAAACTCCTTAAGGATGTCTTCTTTCTTCATAGATCTACCTTGGCCTGTTTGATCTCTTAATCTTAGGACAGTTATCCTAGTATCTTCAGAAATAACCACCAGCTTGTTGTGAACTGTAGCTTTGATGACTTTAACTTTGTTGATGACCTCTTTTCTTGCTGATCACCAAAATCGGAAGATCATGTTGAAGACTCTTGGCGATCAGCAAGAAAAGAGGTCATCAACAAAGTTAAAGTCATCAAAGCTACAGTTCGCAACAAGCCGGTGGTTATTTCTGAAGGTACTATTAGAACTGTCCTAAGATTAAGAGATCAAGCATGTCAAGGTATATCTAAGAAGATAGAAGACATCCTCAAGGAGTTTAGAAAAGTTAGTTATGAAGGTGATTTCAGTACAGGAAACGAGATCAAGAAGACAAAGATGACCTGTGATTATAGGTTAATCTGTCACATCTTCGCCATGTCTCTAGCCCATCGAAAAGGAGGCTATGACTGTATAAATCTGAATTGGGCTGCCACAATGCTACAAATATGCAAACATGAGCCTTTCAACTTATCAGGACAGATATTTGACAGCATCGTAGCTAATGCCATAGCAAAGCAAGGAAGATGGGTTATGTATCCTCGTTTTGTTCAGATGATGATAAACTCGATGCAAGCAGATTTAACAATTGATGGCCTGAACTATAAATTTGTAGTTGCTTCACCTCGTCTTTTTACATAATGCAATCAGAGTGGATGGCATCCTATGTTCGAATAAATGTATCCGGCTCAGAGATATTCGATCATATGTGATATGTTCAGTAGATACAAGCAAAAGAGAACAGCAGCCGCAAGAAATACATGAAATACCACAAACCTCATCATCACAGCAAACCTCTAAACCTCAACCAACCGCAGAAGAACGAGCACGTCAAAAGGCTCGGGAAAATAGACCAACGATAGAAGAAGATCCTTCTGAGAACATCAGAACCAGTCGTAGAGGTATAATGCGCGAAGGAAGAAGACCTATGACTTACGAGCAGTTGTGTGAAAATGGTTAGCAACCGATTCCATGGATCGATTAAACGATTACAGCTCGGTTTCAGACGGAGATTGGTGACGAAAAAAAATAGATGAAAACAATGTCAACACAGATTCGTATTACATCAAAAACGATTACAGACACTGTCATCAGTAAGATAAACATCTATCTCGGGGCTGGGGGAGGTCGGGCATGACCTTCCCCTTAAGAGCATTCTAAGCACAAACTCACAATCTTAATAAAACACAACATATAAGATTGCTATATATAGGCCCATTTGGTTCGACCCATGCAGGGTGCGAACCAACTGGTTCGACCTTGTCAAATTACGAACCATCACATAACATGTTGTTTCGACCCTTCTATTTCTGGTTCGACCTCTCGATGGTTTAAACCAACTAGGTCAACTCTAAACAAATACGTCAGTTCCATAAAATGCCCTTATGGATCACCACAATCTCATGTTATACAACACACGATTCAACCCTAGTCTATTAGACAGCGAAGACCACACATAAAGTGCATCAACAATCCCCCCTTAGATGTTGCTGGCGAATCCTGAAACCTCTTGCACATCATCAGTCAATATCACATGTCTCCCCCTCAATAAATGCACTATTGCATTGAGTAAAACTACAATATCCTTCATGGACCGGCCAAGTAATGCACTACGGACCCTTAACATCAATACACGGGAAGTCAACTAGACCATGTATATCATCTGCGAACTCAACCCGTACGCCCAGCTGAATTACAATGAGATCACCTAGTTATGCCAATGTGAGGTCGACAATGTAATGCACTGCAGCCTCGTAGCATCAGTACCCAAGGATGTCATCCTAACCAAGTACATCATGCACAATCCAACTAGTCTAACCTGTAGTCTAATAAGATCCCTGCTAGAAAGATTCCATACTGGCTGATCAGATATTCAACGTAACATGTAGGTAACACCACTCATTTACGTCTCCTACCTGCACTTATCCTTTGCATCACCCTTCACACCAACTGGAGAAATCTAACTGTCAGTACCCACTTAAAAATCTCAAATGCGACTATGTGCAAAACAATCCACTTGAAAACTGGTACTTCTATGAAAATCTTCATTTGTGTTGACTGAGATTGCATTAACACTTTCTTCTCTTTGAACAAGTTCCCTTAAACATACTGGAACTGGGTTGACTGTTCACAACTTGCGGAATAAGATCTATCTGTTTTGGCCCATAATAGTCATATGAATCGGATCATCGTACCGCAGTACTCTTGATTCAATTAACTACCACACAATATAATGTTTCATCATCATAACCGCCTGATCAGAAAACTATCTGCTACAATCACAAGATCTGACATAATTTTTCAATCCAACATGCTTGAATCTTTGTTTAAAGAAGTAAACCAGAAATCCTAGATGAAGTATTCCAAGTGTTTAAGCTTGAAACCTTATAATGAAGTTTATCCCGATCACTCATATCCCATATCAAGAGCCAGAGCATATCTTCCCCAAATATCACATAATAGATCTGAACCAATGATTAACAGTTGAACACTCGATACCGGATCAATTTGAATTCGAACTTTTCAACTTCATTTCTCTTCAACAATTTGCATATTCACTATCAACATTCTCTCAAAAATCTTCAAAAATTGTGAAATGTTTTACCGCTAAAAATTTCAATTTTTCATTCTAATTGTCGAAGGGTGGAATGAGTGTCCTGACCTTCCATTCAAACACATGTAAGGTCGAATGAAAATAAATAAGCATAAACGAGTCTTGTTAAGAACGAATGAAAACAGAAATCTCTCGTTCGACCTGTCGGGAGGCCGAATGAACACAATCCATTTGGTTCGACCTCAGTAATCACCACCAATAAATAGATATCAATCTAGTTTGACCTCTAAACACTTGTTCGACCTCTCGAAGGGTCGAATCAACTTCCTCATTCGACCTTTTGCAGAAAAACGTGTTCATCTGCAATATTTTCTGCAAATCAGCCCCAAATCACTCTCATAGTTCAAATTCAATGATGAAACTTGTACAGAAAGGTGCGGAAATGAAAACCTAACCCTCGATTGATCAAAAACGAGTTGTGATTGATTCAAACGACTGTTAGATCGTTCAAATTGGTACCACGGCTCTGATACCACTTTGTAAAGGATCGTTTTTGACAAATAAACAATAATATCACACAAGTATAAGTAATCTATGTGCGGAAACCCTAGATCACATGCAAAATGCTAATGATCAGATCAGTTACGATAATATCCATTTTCAAAGTGTTTTCCATTAATAATCAATTGATATAAACCTGTATGTGCTAAAAGGATCGACAAATCAACAAAGAAATGATCAAACAAGTTTGATTTAGGTGCGGAAACCCTAAACCAATCACAAAATGATAATCAATCAGATCAAAACAAGTAAATCATCATTCAAAGCTTTTTCATTAATAATCAAGACTCAGTTACATGTTGATAAAGTGAAAACAACAAGGTATGAACGTGAATTAAGTTTACAAAAACACTAGAGAGACACACTAGACTTGGAGGGAATAATAATGCTAAAACTTCCTTTCAAAAATCAGCTTAACCTATTTATAGGCTGCACGTTCGCCCACTTTGTTCGTGCGAACGTGCACATTCGACCAAACACTCTGGTCGAATGAAGCAATACATAACAATCAAAATCTTCCTTCGCCTCATGTGTCTCCTTCGTATGAAATTCTTCCTTCGCACCTTCAGATTTCTTCCTTCGCCCCTATCAAAACTCCTTCGCCCATTCGACTCTTACTATTAACATATGTTTATTGCAAATCCAAAGCATTAGTCGCATAAATGCATCTATAAACTCCCCCTCGACTATTGCTTGGATTGTTTGACTCTTCGTTCCTCATCCATTCTTTTGTTCATCAGCTTGATCCTCAAAAGTTTCTTCTGTTCCAATGTCATCACCTTATCAAACACCTGCTTCGGCCTTTTCTTTTTCTCTTCAGAAATCTCTTGAACTTTCACAAACTTGCCGAGCTTTTTGTCATAGTCGCATCCGGCGTTTATATCATGAGCAAAACACAAAAATACCACTCGCTGGTATTTACTAGCCTGTTCATCATCTTTAGCATCACTGAAGATAGGATTGTAATACAACATTATGATATCCTCATGTGAGCAATTCACTAACCACATAGGATCAAAAATGTGTATTTTCTTGAAACTTTTATCACCATCCTTCAGAACAATAACAGCTTCTGCGATCTTCCAATCATAGTACCACCAGATAAAGTCTTTGGCGAAGTGTTGAGGAATTTGCAGCAATGGAATGTGCCTCAACACTTTCGGTGGTTTATACTTTAGGGTCACCTTGGGCAAACCAGTTATATCGTCAATAGTCTTCTTGTGAACAATCCTTTTGGGATATTGAGGTTCAAAGAGGTTCCACTTCGTCCTGCTCTCCCTAGCCATCTTCTCAGCAAAGTATGCAATCTGACCATTTGTCGTACCTGTCATCTTGTGTCGACAAATGTCACGAATTGCCCAATATGGAAGAGTCTTCAAATCATGGAATCTATCAAAATATAGGATCCCCTTCTCCCACTTTACTGCCACACACTTCAGTTGCTTTATAAATTTCCATCCCAACGCTTTTCTTTTGAACATGTCGTTGTGGAATTTATAAAAGCTACCTTGAATTTCAGGTTTAGGATGATTCGCCTCTTTCTCTTTTAACTCCCTCAATAACTCTTTCAAACTGTCGGATTGTCTGATAAACGGTTTCTCATTCCCTCTGAATATCTCATTGACAAACATATCACTTTTCTCTCTTGCTCGTCTCTCGGCTTCCTTTAACAACTCATCTGTGAACGCAGTGAATCCAGAATTCTTGTCTCTTTTGAAATATTCTGGATATTCTTCACTCGTCACATCCTCAACTTCTATGTCTTCGAAACCAGGTATATCACGATCATCATAATGATCTCCAGCTTCCTTTTCAGTTAGATCAGGAATCTGGTTATCAGCTAATAATTCTTCAACAGTTTTGCCAACCTGTTTCGCCAGACCTTCAAATATCTCTTTTGCCATCGCCGCCGAGACTTCACCGTCTTCCAAATCTGGATCATTGTATTCTAGTTCAAACATCCTGTCACGAGATTCAAAGATCTCAGAAAATCGGCTAGTCATGTCAATCGTCCAGACTCGATCAGTGAGCATCTGGCGATACATCTGTTTGTCTTCTTCTGACATTGACTTCAGCTTTTCGTTCCAAAAGATCATATCATCATCTACTGATCCTCCAGGTGCTTTCGATCTAGATTCTCCTTCTTTTCCAGATTCTCTCTTCTCATACGTATACCTGTCAGTATCATCATCATCGTCATCATCATCATCAGATGCAGAACTGTTATCTTCACTAGATCCATCATTTGAACCATCATCATCATCATCTTTCTTCTTCTTAGGAGCTTTACCAGCATCTTCATCAAGATCTGCATCATCCTCCTCATCTTCATTAGATAATTCAAAATCAACTTGCTCCTCGTCTAACTCCTTATCTTCTTCACCTTCTTTCAGATGAGGAGCTCGAGAGTATAAATCCTTGATCAGATTATCCATGTTCTTGTTACTCTCTTTCAGCTTCTTGTTTTCATCTTTCAAAGCTATTATCCGTCTGGTGTTTCTCTGGTCATGTTTTAACAACTTTTTATTATCCTTCTACAACTTTTTGATCTTCTATTTCAACTCTTCATTATCCTCATGTGTTGAAACAACTACATCAAGCATCTTTGAGTCGTTTTGTTTCAATTAGGCAATCTCAGTCTGCTGCTTGTTAATCAGATTCATCATTTCAGAAAGTCTCCGGTTCACAATATCCATCACATCACTATCAACTGTAACCTTTTTCTTGGGGACTTCAGCAACATCTGGCAATTTACCCTTCTTAATCTTCTTCAGAACGTTATCTAATGCTTCATTGAATGCATCAACAGGTAAATCAGCTTCCTGTTCTGTACCTGAAGTAGATGTGGTTTTCTGCTTCTTTGAGACTGAAGCAGCGACCGGAGATTTCGAGCTAGTAGTAGGTGGTAACTTCTTTCCTGCTATCAGTGTTTCAATCTCTCTAGCTCTTTTCACTGCGGGCTTTTCAAACTTTTCTTGTTTCTTGTACTGAGGCTTCTTCTTTGATTTCACAGCCTGTACTGGTGAACCAGGAAAATCTTTTCCTACATTAAGACCCTCTTCATCTTCATCAACAGGAATTGGGCTCTTATTACCTTGATCTTCAACATATTGGTTTAAACTAACAGACTCACCAGCCACAGTGGCCTTGGGCGTGGTAGTCTTCAGCGTTTCAGTTTCCGAATCCCAGTGTTCATCTTCTTGCGTCTCTTCAGAATCAATCGACGCCTCATCCCCAATATGCACTCCTTTCTTAGCCATTGTCTTGCTTCTTCTTGGTGTACTCTTCTTCTTAGAAGGTTCAGGAACAACCTCTATTCTGGTCTCTTTTTCCTTACCCTTTCCACTCTTTGCACCAACATTAACAACCTGTCTCTTTCGCTTCGACTCTGGATCAACAGGATGTAATGGGTTATCTGGATCTGAATCACTGTTAGCATGTCTTACTTCTCCTTCACCTGGATCCTCATAGTCAATCCTAGCTAAATGTCCAAATAAACGCCTAATAGGTGGACATTCATTTACTGACAATCCTTTATAAGTTTTCATCCTAGCCAGTGTATTGATTGACATATGTTCTTGAACGACAATGTGCTTAGGATCCCTTTTCAAATCTTTGTATTTATGATCAAACACCATCTGGAGGATGATGTGCTAAAAGTAGTTTAATAAAAGTAACTAAATTAAACCTAAAACTAGACACCTAGTAATACTCTAGACTCTCTAAAACTAAACTACTGACAGGCAAGTGAACCTATCGACTCTAGTATAGCTAAAGTAAGTCCGGATATCGAACCCACGAGACTCTAATTGAAAACGAAAACTAGACTCGATTACTTATCCTAAATATCTATTAAATTAATTTATTATTTTAAAGGGGGGTTTTACTGAAAAATAAATTGCAATAAAATAAAGAATAACTAAAATTACTAAACTGAACTAGAGACACGAACTTAGTTGGGCTGAATTCAGATGATGATGAGACACTACCTAGACCAGACTCCTAACTATGCCTGATAAGCTTCTATGGTTATGGAACTGATTTGGAACCGGGATCTTAAATACTAAACATCAAGAATAAACTAGACACCCTCGACCCTTCTCAAGGGGAAACCCTAGAATATTTTTGTGCTGTTAAACCACCGGTTGAGATGTTACCCTCACAGGCTTACCTACTCGAATCTTAAAGTACCCGCTAGACAGTCTACCTCACAGCGCGAAAGTCACAATACACCCGAAAGTGCAAGGGGTAACTACAATATTTCTGATAAGACTTGGCCTACAAGGAATGCTAGGGAAACTAGGATGATCTTCTCACAAAGTCTCTAGAACTAGCAATTTAACACCCTAGACAGACCAACAATCTCGCACCTCACAGCTATTGAGAATTGGTAGAATACTTAGAATTATCTAACTAACAATTACAACTCCTATGGATAACCCTAGGCAATTAACCATAAACTAGTTGCTAACACCCAGTCCGCAACCTAGCCCGCATTCATACATGAAAGACATTCACAAAAACGCAAGTGGTGTTTATAAAAGTTATTTAAATAAAACTAAATATGCATACACATCAAACCAGAAAATAAAAAGTTCTTTACTTTAAAATTCAACCCACAACCAATTGTTCCAAAACCAAAAGAAAATAAATCATTCAAGTGCAATCATCTTTAACCTAGGTAGCGTTAAGGTTTAGCCAATAAAAGTCATGATAAAATCAAAACAATGAAAACTAAACATATTAATGGCGTTCACAACGGGTTAGAATAAATAAATAATAAATATTGAATTAGAACCGACCCGTGCTGGCACCTATGCCTCAACCCTTCACCTCCTTCTCTTTTTTCTTCTTAGAATATTGTGCCGCTTCCCTGAATGATAGTCTGCGAGTTCCTCCTTCTATCTCCTCTTAGAATAATATATCTCCTCACTGTCGAGATCTCTTCTCCCCAAAAAAAAAATATTATGCGCCTCCCATTCTTAATTGTGTGCCCTACAAATTTGGTTGGCCTTTGGGCCTGAGCTTCAAACGTGACATAAGTCACATTAGTTTTAACTTTTTATTACTATTATTATTTTATTTTTATTATTATATAGTATTATAACTTCGTGCTTTAGACTCGGGTGTTCTTGACTTGCCAAAGGTGCTCGTTTACGCTCCAACGTCCATGAACACCTACAAAATATAAAATAAATACATAAGTAATAAAAATGACACAAAACTAATAAAAATATATAAAACTCTATACTAAATAAAATATACCAGTACAAGCCTAAAACTAATAAAAACACTATCTAACCGACTCGAAAATTATACAAACTATATAGTAGAAATAGATGTATTTTACAATACATCAAATATCCTCACACTTATCTCTTTTTCGTCCCTGAAAAATAATTGTGCTATGGAATCACAGTTAGGTTTACATCCAGTTTCTAAACATAGGTTACTTAATTAATAATCTACTAACGTGTTGATTGCGATTGCAGGTATATTGATCCTCTTAAACCCACACCGGTTTCCAAGCCCCTTTTTATTTATGTTAAGTTCATGTTGATTAGTCTATCTAGAGTCTCACTCGAAGGAAGCCACAGTTCCTCCTAATCCCGCCTCAAGCTTATGAGGCTAAAGGAACGACCAATTGACCATTTCCCAACCGTCCTATGTAGAAAACCAAGAGAATTTAAAATCACTTTTTTTTTTTTTTTTTTTTTTTTTTTTTTTTTTTTTTGCATACTTAACTCAGAGGGTGTGACCAATCCAAGTCGCTATCCCAGTGGTCAGGCACCTTAAGCTTCAGCATTTTTTTTTTTTCATCTCAGCATACTTAACTTAGAGGGTGTGACCAATCCAAGTCGCTATCCCAGTGGCCAGGCACCTTAAGCTTCAGCATTTTTTGCTTTGATTTCTAATTTTTTTTTAAGTGATTAGAAATTCTAACGGTTTTCTACTTATAACGGTGCTTCTTATACTATTTTTGGCGGTTTCGGTCTCCCCGTTTCTCCTAGATGAGAACCCACAAAATAGCCTAACATAATTAATTTATTACTTTTCAAAGGAAACCTTTCTACCGGCCGAGCCTACCCACATATCCCAAATCAGACACGTTTTCAATCAATTTTAATCTCTTATTATACATACTATTTGAAAACCGGACACCTAACTTTACCTATCATTTTCCATATTTTATATAATGCAAACTTCAAAATCAGGGACTTTTTTTTTCAGTTTTTTTTTTAATTTTTTTTTCATTTTTTTTTGACTCAAAATGACTCTATATACAAACCAAACGACAGTTTCCCATCCCCACACTTAAACTCTACATTGCCCTCAATGTAGGAATAGAAAACGACTCAAAATAAAAATAAATTCCGAATCCAAAAAATATATTATAAAAATAAATAAAGAAAAAAAAAACAAGGGCAAATTGGAAAGGACTTAGCTGGTTAATTTTTCTTCGTAAGCTCTAGTCCTATCCAGCTCGATCGTATAGCATTTCATTCGCGATCGGCTCTGACACACTGGTAAACTCTGGGCTTGCCTTGATAAATGATAAACAGCTTCGAAACACCCGAATGGAGATTGAGTACGGGCGGTGCAATCCAAACCTGCGCAAAACGAAACAAACAAAACCCGAGCATAATACCGAACTACACAAGAATAAAAAGAAAAAAAAACTCAAACTACTAACTTAGACTCATAAAATAACAACAAACAAGAAGACGTACCTGCTTGGCAAAATGGCGGTGAATGGTGGTAGAACCAAATGGGTAGAAAGAAAAAAATACGATTCTCGCTCAACGTGAAGGACACTGGTGATCACAACACGCGTTGCTAACGAGAAAAAAAATATAACTTTCTAGGGTAATAGCTGGTCGCATGAGACGAACAGGTCAGCCCAGACTCCTCACATTACATGAAAA
Source organism: Ambrosia trifida (assembly GCA_028751855.1). Lineage (NCBI taxonomy): Eukaryota > Viridiplantae > Streptophyta > Magnoliopsida > Asterales > Asteraceae > Ambrosia > Ambrosia trifida. Next base: position 121,866,145 of record CM054122.1, read on the forward strand.
GTCTTTTTTCACAGAAAGTTAACTAATTTTTTTTTTTAAGAAAAATTATCTTTTATTACCCAAACCTCTACCAAAACTCCCACTCAAAAAAATATATATAAAGATAATACATGGGATCCGCTCATAGTGAAATTTCCACTACCTAAGCAAACACGCAAACCTGCAAACAGACTCAAAGACACAAAAACAAAGATAAAAAAAAAAAAAAAAACTATGAACCACGACCGAAGGACAGACCACAAATAATAAAAAAAAATGAAAAGCTAGAAAAAAAAATAAGTATAAATATAAATTTTACAAATCTACATAGCCTCCCCTCACTTAAACTTAATCAGGGGGCTTCTCTTTTATCTGGACCCTCTCTAACCCGTTTAATTCCACTCGACTCTTATTAACAATTAAATATTTACTTGTGGAATTGAAAAATAATTTAACAGTTCTTAACGGGTCAGACCACCAAAACTTAAACTTACCTGGAATTAACCGGATGCGTGGCATGTAGCAAATAGACTGGTCGTGCTTGACATTCACTGGCTTCTTCTTCTCCAACTCGTGCCAGTCTTCGATCCTTTTCCGGTTCCGATCCTTTCTTTTTCTCTTCCTTGCCCTCTCCCGTGGTGTTGTTGATTTTGAAACTCCATCTATCACTAATACCACGGGCCAGCTATGGTGTGCTTCTTCTACCACCATTTTCGTGGGACGATCCCCACACTGAGTTCTTTCATCTAGTGCAGGTTCGGTCATGTCTGTCGGTTCAACTTCGAGTAGGGCATCCAGGTATGCCATATCTCCATCAGGATCAGACTCCCCTAAATCTTCATAAACAGGCAAACCCTCTAACTCCAGATCTAAAAACTCATCCTCTTCAGACAATGAATTCTCACCCATCTCATTGTCTTCCTCTGCACCAAACATCATATCAACGGAATCTCCCAATTCCACTTCTTCTTCAATCCATTCTTTCCTCATAAACGACCTTTGATACGCCGCCCATTCTTCTTCGTCGTCCTCTTCGTCGGAGTCACTTCCAAAATCATATATAGTAACCTGTGGCACCGGAGGTGGGACTTCAACGTCCATTTTCGTCTCCGTGATTGGGATGATCTCTTCATCTGACTCATCTGCGTAATCCATGATCGGCTCTTTCCCTTCTTCTGGAAACGTTGGGAACAACTCCCCTCGAGCGTTCATGTACCCGAGGTAGTTGCCCTCCTCATCATATGTATAACCAACTTTCGGCACTTGCTCTTGCTGAAACTTTTCTTTTTCTTCTTCTAATCTCCTAGATATATCTTTTAGTGTTCTTTGAAGATCTAAAATAGCAGCCTGTCGGTTTTTAAGGATGGCATCGTGGTTTTTTATGAGGATGTCCTGCTCTGCTAACATTTTCTGGGTATTGGCATCTTTCGCAACTAATAATGTCAACAGACTCTCTATTTTACTCCAATCATTACCACTATTCTCACAAGAATTGCTTCCAGGAATTTGATCAGGATACTGATTAAAATGTGGCTGCTGATACGAGTCATCATAATGATATGTAGGACAACCCTGTGAATCACATGGTGGCAGCTGCACAAAGGAATTAGCATAACAATATGCAGAGGACCCCGCATTTTGTGGAAATCTAACGGTAAAATAGGGTCCTCCACAAATTTCAAACATATTTACAGACTCGATAGAAATAAAATACACAAACAATTAGACTCCTACGACTCACTATACAAAAAGGCAAACTCAACACAAAACACAAGTAGCACAGATATAGCAGATAAGTGTAATCGAAGCTAATAAACGCAATCGCCAAGAGTCCCCGGCAACGGCGCCAAAAACTTGATGTGCTAAAAGTAGTTTAATAAAAGTAACTAAATTAAACCTAAAACTAGACACCTAGTAATACTCTAGACTCTCTAAAACTAAACTATTGACAGGCAAGTGAACCTATCGACTCTAGTATAGCTAAAGTAAGTCCGGATATCGAACCCACGAGACTCTAATTGAAAACGAAAACTAGACTCGATTACTTATCCTAAATATCTATTAAATTAATTTATTATTTTAAAGGGGGGTTTTACTGAAAAATAAATTGTAATAAAATAAAGAATAACTAAAATTACTAAACTGAACTAGAGACACGAACATAGTTGAGCTGAATTCAGATGATGATGAGACACTACCTAGACCAGACTCCTAACTATGCCTGATAAGCTTCTATGGTTATGGAACTGATTTGGAACCGGGATCTTAAAATACTAAACATCAAGAATAAACTAGACACCCTCGACCCTTCTCAAGGGGAAACCCTAGAATATTTTTGTGCTGTTAAACCACCGGTTGAGAGGTTACCCTCACAGGCTTACCTACTCGAATCTTAAAGTACCCGCTAGACAGTCTACCTCACAGCGCGAAAGTCACAATACACCCGAAAGTGCAAGGGGTAACTACAATATTTCTGATAAGACTTGGCCTACAAGGAATGCTAGGGAAACTAGGATGATCTTCTCACAAAGTCTCTAGAACTAGCAATTTAACACCCTAGACAGACCAACAATCTCGCACCTCACAGCTATTGAGAATTGGTAGAATACTTAGAATTATCTAACTAACAATTACAACTCCTATGGATAACCCTAGGCAATTAACCATAAACTAGTTGCTAACACCCAGTCCGCAACCTAACCCGCATTCATACATGAAAGACATTCACAAAAACGCAAGTGGTGTTTATAAAAGTTATTTAAATAAAACTAAATATGCATACACATCAAACCAGAAAATAAAAAGTTCTTTACTTTAAAATTCAACCCACAACCAATTGTTCCAAAACCAAATGAAAATAAATCATTCAAGTGCAATCATCTTTAACCTAGGTAGCGTCAAGGTTTAGCCAATAAAAGTCATGGTAAAATCAAACAATGAAAACTAAACATATTAATGGCGTTCACAACGGGTTAGAATAAATAAATAATAAATATTGAATTAGAACCGACCCGTGCTGGCACCTATGCCTCAACCCTTCACCTCCTTCTCTTTTTTCTTCTTAGAATATTGTGCCGCTTCCCTGAATGATAGTCTGCGAGTTCCTCCTTCTATCTCCTCTTAGAATAATATATCTCCTCACTGTCGAGATCTCTTCTCCCCAAAAAAAAAAAATATTATGCGCCTCCCATTCTGAATTGTGTGCCCTACAAATTTGGTTGGCCTTTGGGCCTGAGCTTCAAACGTGACATAAGTCACATTAGTTTTAACTTTTTATTTTACTATTATTATTTTATTTTTATTATTATATAGTATTATAACTTCGTGCTTTAGACTCGGGTGTTCTTGACTTGCCAAAGGTGCTCGTTTACGCTCCAACGTCCATGAACACCTACAAAATATAAAATAAATACATAAGTAATAAAAATGACACAAAACTAATAAAAATATATAAAAACCTATACTAAATAAAATATACCAGTACAAGCCTAAAACTAATAAAAACACTATCTAACCGACTCGAAAATTATACAAACTATATAGTAGAAATAGATGTATTTTACAATACATCAGAGGAATCGAGGATACAACAAAAACTTCAGATTCCTCGTGCCGTTCACAGGCTCCAACAAATGTTCCATTAGCATTCCTGATACATTGAACGGTTTGTTCAATACCAGTGCCACCATCATCGAGCTAATACTCTTACGCATCAAATCATATCCTCCAGCAGCTGAACCAAAAACGTGTATCAACACATGTGCCAAGTATTTGAACTGTGGACACAGCTTTCCTTATGCAATGAACCATCAGTGATCGGTCCATTGTACTTCATCCTCAGAAAGCACTTTCGTTGATCCATAAAACTAATCTCTTTGGGACCCGTCTTCTCATCTTGCAGATTCAATGCTTCTCTAATATCCTGCTCAGATACAATCACCATCTTTCCTTGGATCTTGCTAATCACAGACGATTCGCAATTCCAGAAATCCAACTTCGCTTCAGTCCAGAATTCTTGTATCATGTCTCTGTAAATAATGGTAGGTGTAGCAATCGCGTCTATCACCCGACTTCTCTTCAAGAACTCTCTGATCTCAATAAACTCAGTATGCTTTTTAACCTCTCCAAGATACGCACAGCAATTATACGCATTCTCGAATGTCAAAAGCTCTTCAGTCACTTTCTTTGCAGGCTATGAGGATGATCCGGCTTGTTCAGTAGGCTTCTCTTGTTCAGACATGGTTTGATCTGCAAAACAAAACAAAGAAACATGTTAAAAATCGACAAGATATTCAAAATTTTAAAAATTTGATATTTTATCTTCTCATTCGCCCAAACGGAGAATGCGAATGAGAAAATCTTGGTGCGAATGAGAAAATATAAAGGTACGAATGTAAGAGTTTTTGATAAAATGTTTCATTCGCCCAGTGAAACATCTCCTTCGCCCATTCAAAAGGTGCGAAGGAGTCTGTCTGCAATTTTAAATTTTCAATTCTGAATTTTATTGTTTCTAATCATGTTATTTTGATTTGTTTGGCAAGTAAAGACACCGATTAAAGTTTTTAAAGCAACAATTTTATCTATCATTCATTTTATCCATGTTTTCAGTTCAAAATTATGGTTTATCCATTCATCAAGATTAACTGAACATCCTGATGGATTAACACCACTAATTTTTGTTTCTTCTCCCCCTAAATCATTGATAGAATGAATCCTAAACATCAATTGCAACAATGAACATGTTTATAACAGGTTTTAGAAAGCTAGGGCTCAAAACTAAAAACCATTGATTATAAGATCAATCCTTGTTGTTAACCTGTAAGATTTAGTGGCAAATGATCAGCAAAAGTAGACGAGCACAATGATATAAAGCAAATCAACAGTGCAACAAATGGACTTCAGTTCAAAATTTTTGAAAATTTTTTGTAATAGGTCGAATGAGACTGAAACCTTATATATAGACATGCTCCTTCGCCCACATACACTGGTCGAATGAGAAACTTTTGGTTCCTTCGACCCTATTTAAAGGTTCGTAGGAGACAAAAGGGTTCGAATGTGAAAAGTATTCAAGGACACTCTCATTCGCCCAAACATACTGTACGAAGGAACAACCAAAATTCCACGTTCGACCAAACGAATGGTCGAACGAGAACTGGAATTTTGTTAAATTTTCCAAATCTCAAAAACGAGTTCCGTTCCAAGTATTTTTCAACTTTTTAGCATCCAACATTCATATTTTCACATTTAAAAGATTACAAAGCTCAAATGGTTCATCAAGGTTTAGAAAATTCACATCAACCACCATCAGTTATCAAAAAGAAGATGGAAATGTAAAATCTTTTTGGATTTTCTAAAGTTTATGCTAAAACACACCTAAAATCTTTTTGAGTTTTGTAATTTTTGACGAGAAAATAAAATGCAAAAATGTAAATGAAAAAACAGTAAATGTTTTTGTGATTTCCGGTAAAGGGATCATATCAGTTATTGAGAAATCTGATCACACCGTTGATCTTTTTGAATTATTATCATTAAAGACAATGTGTGATCTGGCAACTGCTGATATTGTGATCCACATAAACTCACATGCAGACTTTTGTGCAGTGCTTTAAACTGATACTGTTATTTATAGTATAAACATAATTGTCTGTGGTTCCCACGCACACGACATACTCCCGTATCAAGAAGTAAAAGCACAAAGACTCATTGTAAAGCGTGATTATGCTTTCGTCGTCTGTAATTTACAAGGTATAATGCACAGAGGTATACAGGTCAGCAAATTAATGCAGCAAAGTAACATGTGCACTTTACCAGGTTGAGGATTGATATTAATCATGATTTGCATCAGTGATTAATACGATGTAATAGATAATCTTTGATCATCATATAACATGGAAAGTTCCTCAATTCGGTAACTTTAGGATTTGGCATAAAGCTCTTTTATAAAGACACCCTGTCTGATCTAGGTCCGTAATGACTTACAGCAGAAGATCAGAGAGGCTATCCCCAGACAACTAATAACATAACGACCCTAAACCTCCGAGTTTTGTACAAATACCCTATCAAACGAAATTACGGTAGTAAGACCATATGCCCATGAGGAGTTCATCCACACATCAATTCGTTTGATATGTATGTATCAGGCACACAGTAATAGGTCTACGAAGCCTATCAGCACATCACACAGACTCAGACACACGCCCTATATAGAAGTACATTACTTAGAATGTGTCAGATCCCCACTGATGTACTATCATTTCCCCCTTTTACTCCAGGATATCATTTTTGATTTTTTTTTTCTGATTTTTATAAATTTTTGAATTTACTGTTCCCAAGGATAAGCTGGAGCATTTCAAATATGTGACTGCCTAGATATCGTTTGTTCACAGAAATCTGACGACATTAATCTAAGGGAAGAAGATATAGCAGTCAGCAAAGAAATTTTCTAATTTTTATGGATTTTGAAATTTTTCAATGTTTTTGGATTTTCGAAGTTTTTCTGAAAAACAGTAAAAATTTAAACTAAAAAAAATGATAGACTGAGGTGGTGATCAGTCTTGTTTTTCTTTAATACCATTAGCTTTTAAAAGATAATCAAATATGGATTTGTCAAAAGCTTTGGTAAAGAGAACTGCGCGTTGGTAATCAGTGTGGATTTTGACCATATCGATCAACTGTTTAGCATAACAATCACAGATAAAATGATATTTAATCCGGATATGTTTAGCCTTTGAGTGATTTACTAAGTCTTTTGTTAATGCGATTGCGGCTTTATTATCACAGTAAATAGGGGTTTTAAGAAATTGCAAACCGTAATCCACCATCTGTTGTTGGATCCAAAGAACCTGTGAGCAGCAGCTCGATGCTGAAACGTATTCTGCTTCACATGTGGATAGTGCAACTGCGGTCTGTTTCTTGCATTGCCAGGTCACGAGCCTACTTGTAACACCCCAACCGATGGCGGAAACATCGAGGTGTCACGTATTGATGAGTATACAGTAGCACATGGTAATCCAATTTTAATTGAAATAAATATTAAATTGTAAATATCCAAAAATTGAAATACATAAGAGTTTGAATGTGGAAATCTAATACATCACACAAGAATCAAGCATGCATAGACTCCTTATTTCTTCATAAGTACTCTAATCTTCAAGCATCATTATCACCTGTTGAGTTGTAAAAATGGGGGGGGGGGGTCAACTAGAAGTTGGTGAGAATACATAATCCATGTTAAGCATATAGTTTAAGTATAAAAGTCTAGCAATTCGTACGTCTATCGTAAATTTAAGTCTACATGCATAGTATAATATGTTGACATAATCAAACCTCCGACTAGTTTAGGTCCATCCCGTCATCTACGGTTCACCTTAGTAATATGTTGAACGATAACAATCACCCACGTGACCTATGTAGGAGGTACACGTATCCGGGTGGGGTTGTCAATCCAATAGATCTATTATTGAGTATCGCCGGCTTGGCCATAGCTAATGATTATGTAAATGTTGAAACTCGTTGAAACTCGTTGAAACTGTTGACTAATACATGAGGCAATAAAGTTTACTACTAGACATATATGTTGAATTGCTTAAAATTGTTGCAAGTATAAAGAATCGCATAAACAGGATTACGTAAACTCACCTTGGTATAGTTTTTGGTATTGAGATATAGTAATAGAGTAGCCCAATAGTTTGCCAAGTGTTACCCTATGTATAAGGCAACAAATAAGTCAAAGTCTAACTAGTTTATAAGTATATCCTAGGGTTTCGATTTGGGGATAACCAATTGTTGAATTTAAAATAAAATGTTAAATAAATAAAGGGAAAATTTGATAATTAATAAAAGAAAGTCTTTTTATAAAATTTGAATTTTGAATGTACACATTAAAGTGTTTGGAGTATAAAAATAATTTTTATAAAATTATTTTATTTAAAATAGATTTTTAAATCTATTTATTACAAATTGCCAACAATTAACATTAATATTCAAAAATACTAAAATTAAAGAATTTCTATTTTAAAAATCATATTTCTGTTCTAAATATATAAAAATAAATTGTGTAAAATTTTGGTGCAAAAATAATGAAAATTGAATTTATTATGATTTAATTATGATTAAATCTAACAAAAATTGATTAAAAATATAAAACAAATGATTTTACTGAATTAAAAATTATTTCAGTAAAGTTTAACATTGTATAAACATTGGATAATTTTTGTAGAATTTAATAAAGTTGTTTTGATATTTTAATGGATTTTTATAAATATAATAGTATAAAATTGATTTAATTATTATAAATATTAAATAAATGAATTTTTGAAAAATAAAAATTGTGAATAACACATTTAACTCAGATTTAATAAATGTAATTTTTTTAGAATTTATAAAAAGGTTTTATTATTTAAAAATGAATTTATAAGTTTTATAAGAAATATATATATATATATATATATGTGTTTGTTGTTTAAAAACAGAAAAGAAAAGAAAAAGGGGAGTCAGAGCCGGGACTCGAACCCGGGTGACTGCTGTGGCAAGCCTTGGTCACAACCACTTGGCCTAGGCCAGTGGTTGTGATGAAACCCGTTCATCATTAATTAAATACACAAAGGTTATCCAGTTTATCCCCAATCTAAAACCCACGAACCCTAATTTCTGCAATAATGCGATTCACTCATCATTGGCCCAATTGATGTTAGGGCTTTTGATGAGTGAACACCGGTGATCAAAACCCATGTAAAACATCGAACTTACAGTGATGTTTCGAGTATAATTGCCGGGTCAAAGATAAAAGTCCACTGCTTGATCGTATAGCACAATCAGAGTGTTTCAGAAGTAATTGGAGGTTGAGAGAGAGGTGTGAGCGAGTTACAGAGGTTCGTAGATGGTCTATTTATACTGAGGATCAATGGTGGGTTTAATTGGAAGGTTTGACCTACGATTTATGTCATACGCGTATAATTATTAAATTGGTCAACGATTGATTGTAAATTGACGTGTAATCGAGTCATATAGGACCGGTAATCACAATAGTTTGCCAGAATTAGATCAATCAAGAGTTAATCTTGATTGATTAGTTAATCGCGTTCACCAGTTGACTTTCCAAAGTCAAGCTGGAGGGTTTTAAAACGCGTATAAATATAATATGTGTCTGGGTTTATTCCAAGTGAATGGCTAGCCCAGTTGGTTGGATGGTGGTGTTGTGTGACCCGGTCTTGGCGCGGGTTCGATTCCCGGCCAAGACTTTTAATTTTTTTGATATTAATCAAGTTTATAACATATAATAATTATAATATATATAGTATTAGGGTTCCACAAACGCGACAAAAATAATTAATGCACACTAGAATAACGAAACTTGACGTTTTATTAAATGTGATGGTGTAACGTACAAGTTTAAATTCGAAATGTTACACTACTCCCCATAAACTGACATCCAGCCGTTGTGGATTTGCTGTCTTTGTCACAGCCGCCCCAATCTGCATCACTAAAAGCGATTAGGTCAAAATTATCATCATGAGGGTACCAAAGTCCTTTCGATGGACAACCCTTCAGATATCTAAGGATATGCTTGACAGCTGCAAGAGGACTTTGTTTCGGCTTCGACTGATATCGTGCACAAAGACATGTTACAAACATTATATCCGGTCATGACGCGGTGAGATACATCAGAGATCCGACGATTGCTCTGTATGTAAATGGATCAGTCAGCTCCGCCTTAGCGTCAACTCAAATCCCATGATTAGGTTGTATCGGGGTATCCATTGGCTTGAATCATCCATCTGGAATCGGCTCGAGACTTCAGAAACGTATTTGGTCTGGTGAATAAAGATCCCCGTTGGTCTTTGCCCCACCTGCAAGCCTAGGAAAAACTGCATTTCTCCCATTGCGCTCATTTCGAACTTTTTCAAATTCCCTACACAGAAGTTCGTTAGTAGACCCAAAAATAATATCATCAACATAAATTTGCACAAGAAGCAAGTCATCTCCTCCTCGTTTTGTGAACAGTGTGCAGTCTACCAATCCGCGTTTGAATCCTTTCGAGAGAAGATACGTGCTCAGCTCCTCATACCATTGTCTCGGAGCTTGGTGCAACCCGTAGAGAGCTTTGTTTAAGACATAAACCTTATCCCGGTGAATAGGGTCCTCAATGCCTGGTGGTTGACCTACGTAAACTTCCTCTTTGACCACACCGTAAAGAAATGCGCTCTTTACATCCATCTGATACACCTTGAATTTCTTCCAGGATGCAAACGCTAGAAACATTCGTATAGCTTCCATGCGTGCAACGGGTGCATAGATTTCATTATAGTCGATTCCCTCAACTTGATGAAAACCTTGAAAAACCAAACGAGCTTTGTTTCTCACTATAACTCCTCTATCATCCTTTTTACACTTAATAACCCATTTGGTTCCAATCTTCTTTCTTCCCTGGGGCAAATCTGTCAGCGTCTAAACTCCAAGTTTCTGAAATTGTAACAACTCTTCTTGCATCGCTTCCACCCAAGCATCATCCAAAAGAGCTTCCTTGTACGTCCGCGGCTCTACCTGCGAAACATAACAAGCGAAAGACCAGTCATTTTGAAAACCAGATTTTTGTATTTTGGCATATAAAGCAAGATTGCCAATCTTCTCTGGTGCTTGAGCATTTCTTAATTGTCCTCTTGTCATAACGCTGCTACCAGGATCACCAATAACCTGTTCAAGCGGGTGTATCCGATGTATCCGAGATTCCGGATAATCAGGTACTTGCACTCCCGTTTGAGTCATCAAATTCTCTGTAGAAACCAGATCATTACCCACATTCGATGTTGAAGCATCAGTTGTAGTTGGGTTCACTGGTGGTGTCACTGTAGCATTTTCCAGAATAGCTTCACTTGTAGCATCATCGTCTTCATCTTCTGAATCTGATGAATTAAGCGTTGTTGAAGCTTCTTGGAACACTTCTTCTTCCATCACAGGAGCAGTGGTAACATTAGAAGCTGCTTGAGGATTTACAGTGATCGGACGCACTAACGGTGAAGTCACTGCGTTTTCGACCTCGTAATATAAACGGAGTACAGCTTCTTCAACCATGCTATCTAGATTGAATGATTCAAAGAAGTCTTTGTAATCAAACATCCAGTCTGGACCGCCTCCCTGTACATTTTGAGTGTATCTTTGTACTTTGACGTTAGCCCACTCCTCGACTTTTCTAGTTCTTTTGTTGAATACCCTTTTTAGTGGGGTTGCATATCCAACAAAATAGCCTTCTTCAGACTTTGGCGCGAACTTCTCCGAAGGATTAAGCATTGTACACGGGGCTCCAAACGGTTCTAGATACTCTAGATTCGGCTTTCGTCGGTTCAACAGCTCGTAAGAAGTTTTGCCACACTTCTTCACTGTTAAAACACGATTTAGAGTGTAACATGCTGCGTAAATTGCTTCATTCCAGAACATGACTGGAAGATTTGAGTCCGCAAGCATTGTTCTCGCCGTTTCGATTAGAGTCCTGTTCTTTCTTTCTGCGACACCGTTCTGCTGGGGTGTATACGGAGCGCTGTATTCGTGATGAATTCCCTTGTTTTCACAAAGATCATCCATCTAAGCATTCTTGAACTCCATCCCATTATCACTCTGGATTCGTTTGATCTTTAGACCATAGATATTCTCCAGACAAGTAAACAGAACTTTCAGGTTGTCAAACGTGTCGCTTTTCTGATGTAAACACATAACCCATAAGAATCTTGAATAATCGTCAGTCACCACAAGACAGTATAATTCCCCGGCATGACTTTTACGCTTGACTGGACCAAATAAATCCATGTGCAAACGCTCAAGCGGTAGTTCAACGGAATTGATTTTCTTTGGTCTATGGGCCTGTTTGTGCTGCTTACCCTTTTTACAACTAATACACTTGTCATTCAAATGGAAATGTTTCACATTAACTCCAGTGACAAGTTCATTCTTTACCAACTGGTTCATCTTTCTCAAATGAATGTGTCCCATTCTCCTATGCCACATGATAGATTCTTTTTCTGTAGCCTTAGAGAGGAAACACGTTACTTGGCCATGGGTGGTCATAGCTTTGGACATATCGAGAATATACAAGTTGTTTACTCTCGGTGCCTTTAGCATCACCCACTCTTTTGGAAGTTCAAAACCCGGCTTCAGGATGTAGCAAGATTTGTCGTCAAAATAAACAGAGAATTGCTTATCACAGATTTGGCTGACACTGAGTAGATTGTAATCTATCTGCTTCACATACGATATCCGCTCAAATGTCACTACCCCATTGCTAACACTACCCTCCATCGTAATGTAGCCTCCTTTATTTCCTACAAACGCTACGTAACCTCCATTTATGTTCTTGATATCAAAGAGTAGCGTGAGATCCCCTGTCATGTGGCCAGAAGCTCCACTGTCAACAATCCATAGGCTGCTAACAGGGCCAGCTGGAGCTCCCTGCATATATCAAGTAGAGCAATTAGATCTTTCGGGGGACCCAAGCCTGTTTGGTCTTGGGTCTTTGAACTGGTTGTTTCAAAGATTCAGTAGATTCATAAACATCATGGGTTTTATCAATCCCTTTCTTTTCACACTCAACCTTTGTTTTCTCAGATCTCACACTCTGTGAAGTTGAAGCACCCTCAGACTCCTTTGATGACCAAGACTGTTCAGACCTTTTCAAGATCCGGATCTGAGATTTTGAGGTCTCAGCCGGTTTCTTTACTTCGTCTTTGAATGCTACCTTCTTGGTTACCTTCTCTGATTTAACAGAGACAGGTCCAACTGCTGATTTGGCATTAGGTTTAGCAGGAACCTTTTTGTTTTCACCAGTTGTGTTCATCAATGGTTTCTTCAATGATTTCTCAGTGGCTATCCGGTTGCGTTTGTCATAAGTCATCGGACGATTTTCCCTTTTGTTGTAAAAATTGTTTTGGTTATAATAAGGTGCTTGCTGAGGGAAAAACCGTCTTTGTGGATAACTGTAATTATCAACCGGATAATCATGTCTTTGCTTCATCTCCACCTCGTGCCTCTTGTGTCGTACATACGGGCAAGTAAATGTCCCCTTTCCCCGCACTTAAAACACGCACGGTACTCTTCATAGTTCTCCTTGATGTTCGACTTGGAAAAACTTGCAATGGGATATTGATCAACCATGCACTGTTTTCTCAAACTCTCAGGAGCTGGGTCCTTTGAGTATGTCGGCTCAATGAAACTATTTGACTTGTCTACCGGCTTAACGAATTGTGTGACATTGACCTCTGCGTCTTTAGAATTATCCGAATAAATTTTCTTTAAAATGGCTGGAGGAATATCATTGGTTCGTTCATGTTTTGGGAACCAAATTGTACTTTCCTGCCAGATCTTTTCAATTTTGGAATAGTTCACAAATTGAATCGGATATTCGTCATCAGACATAATCTTATCGGAGCCTTGCATCCGATAGAAAACTTTTACAGGTTTATCACATGATTCGTTGTTTTCTCCATTTGATTTCTCAGTTTTAGTTTCAGTTTTCTTTTCAACAGATTTAACCACATTTTACTCAACTTTCTTAACCACTTTCTTTTCAACATTTTTATCAATAGACTGCTCAACTTTCTTAACAACATTCTTTCTGTGAGCATTAGCCATGGGATGGACAATCTGAGATGGTGAGACTGGTTCAGTAGTGATTATATGATTTTCATCAGGAATATCACTCTTTTTCTCAACAACTGTCTCAGACTGTTCATCTTCTTCATCAGAATCATCTGCAGCTACCACACCTTCATTGTTTCCCAAAACAGGTCTCACATCAGAATACGGGTCACCGACACTGGATGTGCTGGACTCGTTATCTGATGTAGAGTCAGATTTGACTAGATTCTCCGGTTCTATCGCATGTAAATTATGATTTTCGAACAACACTGGAGATGGGACAACTTTCTAGTTTGCACTACTTGACTGTGAAGGTTCTCGATGATGTGGTCAACTACATAAGCAATGTGCTTATAGCTCTCTAATTTTTTATTCACTTTTTCAGCGAAGCACTTGATGGTTGCCATTTCTAAATTTGTGTTTTCCATTTCATTTATATAGTTGTTAATGGCAAGTTGCTTTATAGACAAAGTCTTTTTCAGTTCAGAAACATCGTTTTTGTAACCATCAAGTACTTTGTTGAATTCTTTTGATTCTTTTTGATAATTTTGACAGTTTATTTTAGCACTCTCAAGTTGTACCTTGAGTTGCTTATTTTCTTCTGTCAATCTATCAAAATCAGAACATTTAACACAAACATTAGATTGAGATTCAGTACTTACCGGTTTAGGTGGTTCTGTCATTGCCATCAGTGCGAAATGAGCTTCCTTCCCTGCAAAGAATTTTGAGTAGTCAATCTTTGTGCAGGCATCATCCACCATGCACGACTTGCAGGTCATTAGGAAATCTGCTTCAGCTAGCAACTGATCGATGTCATCGTCTAGTGAGTTCACACTAGCTTCCGAGTCAGAATCACTTTCCATGTCCGAGTAAGCTGAATCATATTGCTCTCCAACATCTGTGACAGAATCAAGAATCATTCCAGACTTCTTGTCTTCACACTCAACATTCACATCCTCATTCAACTCTTCTATTTTCAACTCCGACAATTTTTCTATCACAACATCTTCTTCAGTCTCCACATGTTCATCCAGACTCATCTTTTGTGCTACACAAGCCACATTTCCTGCAGTAATCTCTTCCACTCCTAATTGCATACCCGTCCAATCAAAACCTTCATCTTTTTGGATCATAAGTGCTTGGTTTTGGTTTTCAGTTTGAGTTTGGGTTTGAGTGTTAGGTGTAGAAATGGGAACAATGGTACGGTTTGGATTCTGTTGTGGTTGGTTTTGAGATGTGGATTGTCTAGTATTAGTATTTTGTTGTGTGTTCTGATGGTTCTGGTAGTTGTTTTGAGGTTGAAAGCTAGAGATGTTGGGACTATTGTATGATACCTGATTCTGGTTTTGGTTTTGTCTGTTTTGATAGCTTGAATTGAACGGGTTTCAATTACCTTGCTGAGCCGGCTGTGTACACTCTCTCTTGAAATGACCCTTCTCACCACAACTAAAACATGTGACCTTGGCTTTGTTAAAGCCGTAAGTGGTGTTTGGAGAAGTCGAAAGGTTAGTTCTCCCTGTTTTCTGGATAAAATCAGTGGCTCTTCTCATGATGCTAGCAAACGCCCACTGTATATCCATAAGCTCCATTTCCTCTTTATCGATTTGTGCGTAGTCCTCATTGGTTAGATTGTTGTTTCCAATCTGACTAGCAACTAAACTGTTGTATGATGCAACCATAGCAGATACTAATGCTACATGCTGTTGAGCAATCTCAACAGTAACATTGTTAAGGTTAGAAGTCTCTAACACAATCGGACTTTGATTTGATTGTGTTTGAGTGATCTGCATTTGATTCATGTGAGGATTATATGGTTGTTGATAAGGTTGACTGGCAGTGTAACAGGCAGCTTGTTGCATAGGTGAAAAAGGTGGAATGAAATTTGGTGTTTGATAAGATTGTGGTGTGTATGATGAAGTTTGGGCAAGATAGTTTATTAGTGCTTTGGTGGGTTCAACAACATTAGATACGCAAGCAATATGAGGTGCAACACTTGAAGTAGAGCTAGAAGTAGAAAGAGAAGTAGATGTACCACTCACATACAACTCAGGGTTCTGTGGAATCTGTGCTCTCTTGGCTTTCCTCTTCTCCTCCATTTCTTTTTTCTCCAGTTTTTGTATGAACTCATTGATAGTCCAATACTGGTATGCATCTTTTTCTTTCAACACTTCAATGTGTTGGTTCCAATATGGTGGTAAAGCATCAGCAAATTTATCCACCAGTTCAGACATCGGTATGCTAATCTCGTAGCTCGAAAGCTCTATGAGCAAATGGCAATACCTTGGAACCAATTCTTTTAAAGTCTCGTTTCCCATGTAACTAAAGATCTCGAGCTCTTTACGAAGCTCTTCCATTCTCAGCTTCCTAGTCTTCTCATTACCATCATGTCTGTTTGTCAGCATATCCCACAATTGTTTTGAAGTAGTACACGATCCGAACTGATGCAACAAGTCAGTGTTGATCGCCTGAGATAATTGAGAAAACGCCTTTTTCTCGATTGCGAACTTCTTTTTCTCATCATCAGCCAAATTCTCCAACGGTATAGGTTCTCCAGTGTTCTCTAGAATAGGAGCAACATAACCTTTCACTATCATTTGTCATGCCTCAGCTCCCTCTAAGCCTTGTCCCTCCACATGTATCTTGAACTTTGTCTTCCATGTGTTATATTCCTTCATATCCATGAGCTTTGGTGGACGATTGCCACTGCCTGATGATAGATCATGAATGAGTGTAGATATGGCATTGGTCGTCTGTGAGTGAACGACAGCTGCTGCTACTCCCTAATAATCGCCAATTGGTTGCTGTAACGGTTGCACAACTTGCTGAGGAGTAGAACTAGTCATAGCCATGTAATTGATTGGCTGGGATGGTGGACTAGTCTTCTGAGTTGCAACTGGCCATGGGTCTCTAGTTGTCTGCTGCTGTGGTGCTTGATTAGGTCTTGGCGTTGTTGGAAAGTTCCACATCTTAACCTGTAAATGTTCAAACACGAAAAGATTAGAAAAATTTTAAAACAGGTTTCTCCTTCGCCCTATCGTATGGTCGAATGAGGAAGTTTCTTCTCCTTCGACCGTTTTGAAAGGTACGAATGTGAACTATGACAACACACAAACTCTTTCGACCGTTTGTTCTCTCTTTCGACCGTTTTATCCATCCTTCGACCGTTCGATCAGTCGAATGTAACTCAGATGGACGAATGTACAAAAATATGCTATGAAACTCTACGTTCGACCACAAAAACAACACCTTCGACCAGAAATTAACTCGTTCGACCAAATTAACTCACACCTTCGACCGTCTCTCTAGGTTCGACCCCTGGTATTTCAAAAACGATTATTCTTTGAAAATCAGTTAATTTTGATCATGTTTATCAAATGTTGATAGATTTTGATGATTTTAATCAGGTTTTGAATCGGAATTGATTTGGAACAAGTTTAACAAAGAGAATTATCCATTTTAACCATGAAAACAAGTTGTAATCAATCAAAAACTCATCAAATCAGTTTGTTCTATGAAAACAGAAACTTTTTGACCAAAATTGGGTCCAAATCAACTGAGAAACTATCAATTTGTGGTTGTTTGATCCAGAATGTCTCTGATACCACTTTGTATGTGCTAAAAGGATCGACAAATCAACAAAGAAATGATCAAACAAGTTTGATTTAGGTGCCGAAACCCTAAACCAATCACAAAATGATAATCAATCAGATCAAAACAAGTAAATCATCATTCAAAGCTTTTTCATTAATAATCAAGACTCAATTACACGTTGATAAAGTGAAAACAACAAGGTATGAACGTGAATTAAGTATACAAAAACACTAGAGAGACACACTAGACTTGGAGGGAATAATAATGCTAAAACTTCCTTTCAAAAATCAGCTTAACCTATTTATAGGCTGCACGTTCGCCCACTTTGTTCGTGCGAACGTGCACATTCGACCAACACTCTGGTCGAATGAAGCAATACATAACAATCAAAATCTTCCTTCGCCTCATGTGTCTCCTTCGTATAAAATTCTTCCTTCGCACCTTCAGATTTCTTCCTTCGCCCCTATCAAAAGTCCTTCGCCCATTCGACTCTTACTATTAACATATATTTATTGCAAATCCAAAGCATTAGTCGCATAAATGCATCTACAAAACCTTACAATGTTTAGATTATAATGAAAAACCTAGTTTCAGACTCTCTAGAACACTCTCTGAAAACACACACAAACACATGCGACAATGACCAAAAGTTCTAACTTCTAAACAACTCAAACATATATAGACTTCTTCCTTTGACCTTTGCAGAGGTCGAATAGACTCCTTCGACCATTTCAAGGCTAGAATCAACAAATCATAAACAACCTAACACTGACAAACTTCATGTATGGTCAAAGAGGATTGACAAGCCAGTATTAACCTTACATCCTCTTAATGTTTTGTTTAAGCTGCTGAAGTAGAAAATCACCAAGTCCTGAAGAAGCTGATAAACAAGTCCAGAAGAGTAAAGAATCATAAGTTCAGAAGATGAACTAGACAGACATCTGAAGAACAACTCCTGAAGACAATCTCTTGATGATTACTCATCAGAAGTTTGTCACTTATCAACAATTCCTTAGAAGCTTCCCATCGCCCTTGATCTTCAGCAGTTTAGTTTTATATTAGTATGTGTTACTTTGTGTACAAGTTGTAGATACTATAGCCTGTTGTAGTATTACTATAATAATTTGTATACTTCCAATGTACGTACTCTTGGTCTATAAATAGATGTGTTCATCCCCTCTATTTTAGACAATCTTTTGCAGTAACATTTCTATGTATATTTTGAGAATCATTGATAGCTTTTACTGTTTTATTTACTCATTACTTTGATTCTCATTTACTACTTTAGTGCATTAACTGAGGGGGAGTAATAACTCCAGTTAAAAGTGAAATCATAAATTAGAACACTCTTATTCCGCTGTGCTAAATACTTTGATAAATCTTAGCAAGTGTTCTTGATAATAATCTGTTTATAAGCTAGAAACTGATCCAACACTTCATTCGACCCTCTATGAACTTCATTCGACCTCGCAACAGGTCGAATGGACTTGACAAAAACTTGATTTCTTCAAACCTCGGCAATCTTGTACAATCCAAAAGCGATAGCCACACATATGCATCTACAAACTCCCCCTTGGCTATTGCTTGGATTGTTCTTGTGGTGACTGGTTGAGCAATGGCATGAATGATTCTTGATCTTCTCAAATAATCAATGATCCTAAATTCATCATACTTAGAATCCATTGGTCCAATGTACGCACAACAGTTATGTTTTGCTTCGAACTTCAGCTCTTTCGGTGCTGTCTGCTGTTGTACGTTCTGTTGTGGTTGTTCAGCCATTAGATCTGCAAAAACACAATCAACTGATGCAGAAATACGTCAATTAAGATAAAACATCAAAAATGGTCAAAACATCAACTTCATTCGACCTAATGATATTCACAACCTAATCAGGAAAGAATGCGAGAGAAATTTTGTTTAGTTCAAGCCTCAGAAGCCAAGATGAAGAGTGTCAAAGACCACGATTAATCCAGCCACTGGTCAAGGTAGAGTGACGTATGTAGTTGATCCTTGAAAGGTTGTGACCAGAGTTCCCATCCCCTCTGAGCAGCCAGTTATGCTTAATGATATGCTGAAGTGGTACTATAACAACAACACTGGAGAAGTTGTCATTCAAAACAAAACGTGGAAGGAGATTACAAGATTTATCAACCTAGTGGATGTGTTCATGTTCAATCTTTCAGATCTGGGTCAACTTTATGGGAACAAAATCAGGGTTGGAGCTGGACAGGGGCCACTTGAAGAAGGAATGTTATTTCAAAGGGCTGTGCATAGAGCAAAGGAGAAAGGGTATAAATGATGGAGGTTCTTGTAAGTACATTATTTGTATGTCCCCAGCTAGTGATAGGTCATTGTAGGTCGATGGCTAGGTTAATTCGAGTGGTTTATAGCTCGTAAATGTGATAAAGGGCATGTTTATAGGTCAACAAGCGAGTATGAAATGTTTACATGACTAGCTTTGCTAGCCATGTGGTTTTGTACACGAGTATGGGCCTAGTTATGTGACTCTCAGGCGACTATGACACATAGTTGCCTGGCGTATTTCATAGTCGCCGCATGGGCCTTGGGCTGACTAGCTGTGCCTATAAATAGGTGCACTCCTTGCCCTAATGAAGTAGAGTTGTTCATTTGTTCATTTGAGAGAGAAAACTAGGTGTTTTGATGATTAGATTGTATTTGTGACACTTGAGCTCTGTTTAATATAATCTTTATCATTGAAACCAGATCCGAACAACACGTCTTTGTGTGTGTTTGATATTTTTTTGTTGCTTAAACCGCGAACCGAGGATTCCGCACTCGTTCGTGTCAAACCCGTGATATCCGGATCATCCGTGACGGTCCTACAAGTGGTATCAGAGCTTTCGCTCTTATCATGAGTGTTTTGATAGCAAAACGGATTCAAAACAGTGGGTTTTCAGATTAAAAGTTGATATTTTGAGCATAACCCTGTTTTAAAAGTTTGAAACTTTGAGTTTTTGATAAAAACAACATTTTTCAAAATCTAAGTGTGTTTTAATGGTTAAAAACATGTGTTTTTTATTAGGGTTTGCTCTAAAAGTGTTTTTGCAACTTTCCTAATCATTTGGGAATCAAACACAGTGTTTTTGTTAGATTTTGAAGCAAAAATGATGCTTTTTGTGCAAAAGTTCATCTCAGACCTGCAAGAGGCAAGTAGAAACCTTAGACGCAATTATGATTTGTAATCGCTCCTTAATCCACACGATTAGGAGTATACGCGTGTATCATTCACACGATTAGCCTTCTAATCGCCTGCCAAACGCTAATTGCCCAAAACTCCATACTCGCTCAACTGTTCACGTGAGTAGACTTCCAATTGCTTGAAAACACACGATTACACCCCCTACTCGTGTGTTCTACTCGTGTGTAACAGTGCTAAAACCAAAATTCGCCTGTATGGTTTCTACTCGCCCCAAGGGCCCTGGACGAGTGGGACAGTGTGACATCCGTCACCCTCATCCTTTAGCAAGTTGTCAGTTATAGTCCTTCGTGTATTCAAATGTTTCTATTCTAGTCCCTGTAAGTTTTGCCGTTTTCAAATCTAATAAATGATTGAAATCAATGTTTATCTTAGCATTTATGGATCGTATCTATAGTTTAATCAAATGCGTATACTGAAAAGTGGTTTTATAAAATTATTGATTTTAAAGTTCGTTGGATTTTTGGTAAAAGTTAAACGTTTAATGTTTATCGAAAAATTTGGGAAATATCAAAATTTTATGGTAAAGGTTTATAAAATAACGTAAATTTATTTAATGGTTTGATAAAAATTTAAAAAGTATAAGTTTTAGGAAGTTTTAAAAACATTTTAAGTTAATTTAGTTAACTTGGTTAAGTTTTTATAAATGATATACTAACCAACTCTATAATAAACTAACCTAGTTAAAACTTCAGGGACCTATTTTGCCAAAACTGAATGTTTCAAATCTGAAACTTACTTTCCCCTCTTTTTGTTTTTCCGGTCACCCGAATATTTTCCGGCCAAACTCCGGGGAGGAGCTTTAAGACGTTTTAATGCTTGTTAACGTTTCAAATCGCTTCCCGAACGTTTCTCCACACTAACACAACGATTTTCATCAATCAATCGAGCATTTAATCATATATTATAGTGTTTTAGTCAAGCTCGATTAAGTGTAACCGCCAGATTCTTTTAAAGCATTCAATCGACTGTTTTTACACCACGTCTAACTATAAGCATTAATCCATATGCTTCCTAAATGTTTTAACAACATAAACCCATATTACAAATAGCTTAATCGTGTTCGGAATCCCTATGGATCGAACAAAAGACTCGGCCTCCTTTTTCTCTCAATTTCGATTCTTAAAACACATTGAAAGTCCCATTCTTCATTGCCGTTTTGTTATTTATACATCACTTCTTGAAAGCCCTATGGTTTCGGGTCCTATCTTTCAAGAATTGATGGTGTTGTAATTCTAGGGTTAGGGTTTGTATATTGGGGAAGAGGATGATGGAAGATGTTGAAATTATAAAAACATTTTTTTTTTTTTTTTGATTTTGAATATCAAAAGAAGCTTGTGGTCTAGTGGCTTGGTGTGTGTTTGTGTTTGGAAAGAACCCAGGTGCGATTCCAAAAACCCACGACCCAATTCAGTCTTTTTTTTTCTTCCTTCTAATTTTCATTTTATTATTTAGGTTAAATATATAAATACATTAACCTTATAATATTCATAATAAATTCATTTTTGCTTCAAAAATCATGAAAATTAGGTGTAGTATCTTGACACCTCATAGAGAATCATTATATTTTTATTTTCTAAAAAATATATTATATTCGTATTTTTATTGATTTAAAATGTTTTAATCATGACTTATTGATTAAAAATTAATTTTTAATGATTTTAATCTCAAACGTTTTTGGAAATTATTTCTAATCATCATCAACTGAAATAAAAGTTATTGGTCCATAAAACAATTACTTTTATTAGTTTTCCTATTTTTAATCATTTAAATATGATTTAAATGCATTGAATCTGTTTTAAATACAAATAAATTGAGAAAAATTATGGAAAAATTATTTTCATAATGTCACATCAGAAAATAATAATTTTTCATAAAGTTATTATTTTTGGACCATATCTTGTATTTCTAGCTTATTTATATTTAATTAGTCATATTAAATTATTTAATTAAATATAAAGTATAAAATCTGTTTTATGGATATCTTTCTATAAAACAGAAATATTTCTAATTGTGGAAAACATAATTGTTTATATTTTCTTAGTCACATATTTGATCTTAAATCGTGATATATTTTATCCAAATTTATTATTAAATTTGAGTTATCATAAAATTTCATCTTCCCTACCTAGCTTAGCAAACCCTAATGCCTCAGAACCCTGGATACATTAGACTTGTAAGACATTCCATTTATTGGTATTTTTATGCATTATAGGTAGAATTCTTCAGAATTCCATTTATTAACTCACGTCCGCTTAAGTTGGATTTTGATCACTTTCGCAAACAGTGAGTATATTTTTCCCCTTTTTCATTTTACTGTTTGGGGCTACTCATGTACCTTATGTCAAATTACTCTTTCTATTCACTAAGTGCAATTCTCGTGTGTGTTTGCTTTGTGTTACTTTGTGTATCTATGACTTGTCAAAATCATTAACCGTTGCGGCCTAGCATTTCAATGAATAGTGCTATGGTATATACCCCTTGTGACTATGTTGAGAGACCTTGGTCATTGCTATGTGTTTCATTACTACTGTCAATAGCACATACTATATATAAATTTCATTTCACTTTCATAGGGTTGATTTTGAACGGATATTACTTAAATACATAATTGCAAACAGTATACAACCCATGAATTGTGAAACGTATTTATACTATATGTATTCAAAACAGGGTATGCTCACCAATACATTTTTGTATTGACCTATACTATTTTTGTACATGTTTCAGGTTGTTTATGAGATGACTTTTATGCTTTTGGAATTTTACTTAGATTTTGGATTCATTGTATTTCAGTTAGTTAGCATTTAGAATCGTTGTATTTCATTTCAATGTAATAAACTATTTAATCAATGTTGATATATTTACACTTTTAGTCCATGAGTTATTGAACAATCGTCACTACGTGACATCTCGATGTTTCCGCCATCAGTTGGGGTGTTACAGATTGGTATCAGAGCCATGGTTATAGGGAACTAGGTTATTAGAATGCCTTTTAGCCTAGTCTATAACTGTTGGATCAGTTTGCTCTTTTCTCTAAGTAAGAACTTGCTATCTTTGACACTTAAGTGTTTAGCAAGCCCTTGTATATCAGATTATAAGCACAGCGGAATGTATAAGTTAAAGCAACACTTTTTATACTTAGGAAGAGTTATTACTCCCCCTAGATGATTGAAACTAATAATGACAAGTATTTATTATGAATCTAAGCAGTAAATGAGAATTAGATACTTAGACAGATTCACAATAAATACAGAAATGGAATAGAACAATGAAAGTGTTTGAAGGATTTTTCTATTATAAATCAATGTCTAAAATAGAAGGTTGAAGCCTCCTATTTATAGACGTTTACATACATGTATCTTGCCCAAAAAGCAAGTACAGAAACATCAAAAACAAGTTGCACAAGTTGCAACATTGAAACTAACAAATACAGCTAAAAGTAATAATAAACAATAAAACTACTGATACAAAAGGCGGTGGAAAATATCTGATGCTAAGTGCTGATGAATGACAAACTACTGATGAGTAGTTTGTCTTCAGTACTTCTGAAGTGAACTTGTCTGGTTTGGACTTCAGAACTTCTGATGAAGTTTCTTCTTCAGCACTTCTCATATCTTCTCTTCAGCAGTTTCTTGTCTTCTCTTCAGTACTTCTATACTTAGCCAAAATGACAGAAGTGAATTAGACTAAGGTTTCCAAAAGTGGTTTCACCAATCCTCTTTGTCCTAACAATCTCCCCCTGGATTGATGAAGCCAAAACCTTACTAATTCCTTATGATTTTCTTCTGTCTTGAACAATCTTCCATATCTCTTTGTACATGGTGTTCTTGACAGTTTCTTTAGATCACTGATCTTCTTGTAAGCCCTGCTTGAGAGGTCTCTTCTTGTCAACAATACTGAGTTGTTATCAGTAAGTGACCATCTGATGATAGGTACCTTTGACTTGTTAAAGTCAGAGGAATAGGGAACCAGACTTGTCCCTTGGGTTGATGATCCTGAGTGTTGGATGCTTTCTGTTTCAGTTAACCTCAGGTGGGAGTCTCTTCCTTGTTGTTGTTGTTGCATATCAGGCATCTGAATAGTTGGGAGATGGTGTTCAGTCACTACCTTGGTATGCATCTTGTCTTTGATAGTCTTTTGGATTTGGTAGGCAAAAGTGGAAGGATCCCTGAATTGAGTTAACAGAGGTTTCTCCTCAATGTCAAAATCTGAATGGACTATTGAACTTCCTTCAAGTAGTACCATTTTGAAATCAGTTTTGACATTGTCCTCTGCTTTCTTTCTTTGAGTAGCAGGCTTTCTTGTTGATACACCAGAAGTTCTAACTACTGATCTTGAAGGATAAGCAGTTTGAAACTTCTCTGGATTTGCAGCCTTAGCAGCCTTGTATTTTCTATAAGTATCCATCAGTCTTTCTTCTTTTCATCTGGATACTGAGGCTTTTGAACCATAGCCCTCTGCTACTAATTCATCTATCATCTGGCTCTCTTGGCCTTTCCTTCTTTGCTTGTGGCCAGTTTGTCTGCAATGATTTGTGCTCTTCTTGTTAGCTCTTGCATAGAGAGTCCCTTGAGTGTGTAGGCTTTAGTCTTGCTGTTCTTTGTGATGTAAGACATCAGTTGTTGTCTTTTGTCTTGTTCAGCAATCTCATCAAGGCTAGCCTGCCTTTGTAGTTCAGCTTCATAGGCCTGGAGTTTTTCTTCATGGCTTAAGTCTAAATCATCCCTTTCTTCCAGAGTTTTCCAGATCAAATCTTCTCTGGCCTTCTTGTTGGCTGCAACTAAACTCTTCTCTAGTAATTCAGCTGATTGAGAGATAGGAGAAGGGTTTAGTACAGTCATTGTTGTAACTATTGTAGTAGGCCTGATAGGATCAGATGTTGGTTGAATGGGAGCAGTTGTTCTGGAAGGTTCAGTTTGTTGAGGTTTGAAAGTGTTAACCTCTGCTGGGTTGACAACTGCTGATGGTTTGTCAACTACTGAAGGATTATCTTCAGTATCTTCTGAGTCATCAGTACTTTGACCATTAGAGGTTTCTTTATTATGCCTTAGGGAGTCTTCAGAGGTTTGGGTCTCATCTTCTTTTTGTGGCTTCAATTTCTTCCACTGAGACACCAAACTGTTTGGCCAGTTTTTCTTTTCTGGCTTGATCCTTCTGATCTCTTTCAAGGATGGCCACTCTTACCCTTATCCTGGCTTGGAATGACTCCTTAGGTTCCCTGATTTTCTCCCCCTTTTTGGATTCATCAAGTTTAAGTTTAGAGGTTGAGGGTTGGGAGAATTGACCTTGAAGATGAGCAATCTGTTTGCTGTTGAATTCTATCTTGTTGGACAGATCATTCATCTTTGTCTTGATCACTCCAAATTGATTCTTGATTGACATCTCCAAGTTAGCTGTGTATGTTTGGAAGTGATTTTTGATGAGAGTGTTCATCATGTGGTACAGGGGACCCTCTGGGCTGCATAGCTGGTTCAAGTCTATGCTTGTTTGCCCAGGGAATTGGGTAGGCATTTGTTGTGAAGGGTGTGTTTTTGGGAGATCCTCATGTTGTACAGAGGATGCCACTCTAGGGGTTTTAGGGATTGAGTGGACTTTAACCTGTGCAGGGGTGACTGGCTTCTTGAGCTTGGATACCTCTGAAACAGGACCTTCATAAAGTGCCGTCAATTCAGTAGTTTTAGTTTTTGAAACATCATCCAAATTAATGGAATCATATGAATCCCTGATGTTGTCCTTATTGAGGACTGTCTCAGTTAAATCATGAGCTGAGCCCAACTCAGTTCTCTCATGAACCTCTTGTTCTTGGTTCTGAGGATTTCCTACTTCAGGCATTAAGCCTTCATCAGTAGTTGCCACATCTGAGGTCTTAGCTATGTTACTTCTATCCTCAGATCCACCACTGGGTGGTAACTGAGTAGTAGCAGCCTCAGATGCCCCAAGAGTCTCTAAAATTGGGCTTAAAGACTCTGGTCCACCCTCATCTCTTGGGTTAGGGCTAGTGATGTCCACATCCATGTCAGATGTTGTGGTTATGTCCCCTGTTTGTTGTGGTTGTAGGGGACTGACATAATCAGATGGGACCTTTTCTTTTAGCCCAGAGAGAAGTTTGGCAATTTCTATTGCCTCTGGTTCAGAAATTTGAGGGGTTGGTTCAGTAGTTTGGGCAATAGGTGAAATTGGTTGGTCAGCAGTTTCAAAAGAAGAGTGAGTTTCAATAGTTTTTCTAAGTCTTTTTCTTTTGAATAAGATAGTTATGGGTGCTCTTGGTGGGGTTTGAGATGGATGAGACTGAGAGGGTGTTTCAGTCTCACCTATTGGAAGAGCAGATTGCTCATGAGCATGTTCAGGCATCTCAACCTCCTGAACAGCTTTTCTTTTGGGTTGGTGGGTTTTTGTCTTTGTTGGCTTGGGCTGTTTGGCTTTTGGTGGTGTGAGTTTGGAAGATGTGGGCTTCAGGGGGACTTGTTGTTGTTCTCCCTGATCATCTTCTGGCCAGGCAGCCGGTTTGTTATGCCTAGAGTATGCTTGTGAGGTTAATGGATTTAAAGTTGAAACTTTTCCCACAAGCACCTCATTACCCAGTTCCCCTATTATGCATTGCATAATGAACCTTGGGTATAACAAAAACTTTTTCTTTGTATTATTATGATGTAACACCAACTCATTGAAAAATAATTTTGATGCCCTGAATTTGGTTTCATTCACTATGGAATGAAATATTGGTTGAAAAGTGGAGGGCATCTGGTCATAAGACCCTGTTTTTGGACTCAAACACATAATAATATAATGAAACAAAAGCTTATATTTTGGTTCAAAATATTTTTTGAAGATAGTAGCATGGGAGAGAGTACCTTGATAACCACACTCTGTCATGGTTAGGTGAATATCAGAGTTAGCAACATGATCAGGGGCAGTTACATCATCCAGGCCCAGTCTTGTTGCCAGTGTGGCCGGTGTGATGGTCAGTGGTTTCCCTTGTATTCTTGAGTTGAGGGAAATGATTTCATCATCAGCCGTCACCGTCTCAGCATTTGCCCAGAACTCATTTAGAGTTTCAGTATGAATTGGTGGGTTTATTGTGAGAGCAGTAAAATATTGGGATTTTACGACAAGATCAATGATCTCATCGTATTGGGACCAGCATTCTTGTTTTTCAAGAAAGGCCCTTTGATTGTGTCCCTGTTTTAGAATGAGAGCCATGTGGTTTTTGTTTTTGGTTGATCGAACAGTTGATTTGCAGGTTTAGGTTATTGAGAGAGTTTTTGAGAGAGAAAGAGGGATATTTTGAATTTGAAAGGATAAGTGTTGAAAAAGGTATTTATCAGAAGTTTTTAACCGCTTGAATCTTCTTTATTAGAAGTTTTTAAACCGCCTTGGTTAAAAATCTTTTTATCAGAAGTTTTAAACCGACTAGGTCAAAACCTCTGATGATGGGAAAAGTCAGATTTGCCCTTTTTGACAAAACTGCTGATGAAGGATTATCTTCATCAGTAGTTCCCATTTCCTTTTTCACAGTAGTTTTAAAAGCTGATGAGAAATGTTTTATAAATACTTTTATTCATAACTTCTGAAAGTTATTTTATCAGAAGTTTTACACTTTTCAGAAATTTTCCCATACTGATGTTTTGTTCATCAGTAGTTTCTCTCTTTTCAGAAGTTTTGTTTCAGACTTTTGTCTTTTTGTAAGTGAAAACTGAAAATATGTGCAGAAAAATAAAATAAACACTTACAAATTAAGCATCCCAAGCATGGATACTAACTTCTGAAATGTTGATGTGTCAAGGGGTTTTGTGAAGATGTCAGCTATTTGATTAGCTGTTGCTACATGCTTCACCTCAATCTTGCCTTTTTCATAGCAATCTCTTATGAAATGGTACCTGATCTCAATATGTTTGGTTTTTGAGAACTGTACCGGATTTTGAATGATGCTAATGGCAGATTTGCTGTCTACAAACAAAGGTGTCTTGGTTTCTTTGATTCCATAATCAAGAAGTTGATATTGGAGCCATTGTATCTGTGATGTACAACTTGCAGCTGCAATGTATTCAGCTTCAGCAGTTGAAGTTGCAACAGATGTTTGCTTCTTTGATTGCCATGACACTAGACAGTTACCCAAGAATTGACAACCACCAGATGTTGACTTTCTTGTCATCTTACACCCTGCATAGTCACTATCTGAAAAAGCTAATAACTTGGTATTGCTTGAAGCAGGATACCAAATTCCAAGTGTTGGAGTTCCTTTCAGATATCTGAAAATTCTTTTGACTGCTATAGGGTGTGATTCCCTTGGTGCTGATTGATATCTAGCACAGACACATGTTGAAAACATAATATCTGGTCTAGAAGCAGTTAGATATAAAAGGGAACCTATCATGCATCTGTACATGGTTTGATCAACCTGTTTTCCTTGATCATCAGGTTCAACTTGTGTGATTGGTGTCATGGGAGTGGAACATGATTTACAGTCTTTTAAAGAAAATTTGTTTAATAATTCTTTAACATATTTTGATTGATGTATAAAAGTTCCATTTGTTTGTTGCTTGATCTGCAGTCCCAGAAAGTACTGCAGTTCTCCCATGGTACTCATCTCAAATTTTGATTGCATGAGTTTCTTAAAATCATCACACAGTTTTGTGTTTGTTAAACCAAAAATGATATCATCAACATAAATTTGAACAAGTAAGACATGATTTCCAACATGTTTAATGAAAAGAGTTTTATCAATGGCACCTCTTGTAAGGTTATTTTTGAGTAAAAAGGTGGAGAGTGTATCATACCAGGCTCTTGGAGCCTGTTTGAGCCCATAAAGAGCTTTGTCCAATCTGTACACCCACTCAGGATGAGAAGGATCCTCAAACCCAGGTGGCTGACAGACATACACCTCCTCTTTTATTTTTCCATACAAAAATGCACTCTTTACATCCATTTGATAAACTTTAATTTTGTTGGAAATGGCATAGGCCAGAAATAACCTGATGGCCTCAAGCCTTGCAACTGGAGCAAAGGTTTCATCATAGTCAATTCCCTCTTCTTAAGAGTACCCTTGAACTACCAGTCTTGCCTTGTTCTTGATTATCATACCAACTTCATCTTGTTTGTTCCTGAAAACCCATCTTGTGCCAATTGGTTGCTTGTTTGGAGGTAAGGGACAGATTTCCCAGACCTGTTGCTTGATGAACTGAAGCAGTTCATCTTGCATAGCTTGCACCCAATTATTGTCTTTGAGGGCTTCCTGGTACTTCTTTGGTTCCAACTGTGAGACAAAGGCTGAAAATAGGCAAAAGTTGGAGAGCTGGTTTCTGGTAAGAACACCTGAAGCTATATCACCCATGATTTGATCAAGTGGATGATCTCTGTGTTCAATCAGTTGTTGTAAACCACTGACAGGTGTAGGTGGCTCATGTTCTTCAAACAAACTACTGAGGTCTATAATATCTGGTTCAGATGTTTCCTGATCTTCAGTAGTTGGATCTACTGAACCAGTAGTTTGAGTTTGTTCCTCAGTACTTGTTTGATCAGAAGTTTGGGGAACTTCTGATGATCTTGAAGTTGACTTGATAACTGTTTGAGGAGTCCATGGTGTGGGATCCTCATCATCAAACCTTTTGTCACCATAATAAGTAGGTTTTGATGATGTAACAGCCTTCTCAGGTCCAAAGTGGAAGTTGTCAAGGTCAAAAAGTTCAGCAGGATGTGCTGGAATAAGAGTGTGTTTTGACTCATTGAACTTGACATTCAATGTTTCTTCTACTATCCTGGTGTGAGAATTAAAAACCTTGTAGGCTTTTCTAGTTGAAGAGTAACAAAGAAAGTAACCTGAGTCAACTTTGGCAGCAAACTTTGAAATAGATTCCTTGATGTTCAAGATGAAACATTGACACCCAAAAGCCCTGAAAAAGGAGATAAGGGGCTTCATGCCATGAAGAACTTCATAGGCAGTCTTGGAATGTCTCTTGACCACAAGAATTCTATTCTGAACATAACATGATGTGTTAACTGCTTCTGCCCAAAAGTACAAGGGCAGTCCAGAATCAGCTAACATTGTTCTTGCTCCTTCTATTAAGGTTCTGTTCTTCCTTTCTACTACACCATTTTGTTCAGGAGTTCTAGGAACACTGTATTGTCTAATAATCCCTTTAGACAAACAGAATTCATCCAGAGTTTTGTTCCTGAATTCTGTCCCATTATCACTTCTAATGGTTTTGACAGGTAGAGAATATTGTTTCTCCACTTGTAGAATGAAGAACTTGATGATTTCAGCAGCCTCATCCTTGGAAAATAAAAAGAATACCCATGTGAATCTTGAGTAGTCATCAATGATGACTAAGCAGTACTTCTTCTTACCAAGGCTCATAATCTTGACAGGTCCAAATAAGTCCATATGGAGTAGTTGAAGACATGCAGTTGTTTTTGATTCTTCAATAGACTTATAGGAGGACTTATGCTGTTTTCCCTTTAAACAGGATACACAGTGTTCTTGACACTGGTATACTTTCAAAGGTAGACCTCTGACCAAGCCCATTTTTGTGACTTTATTTTTGGTTATAAAGTTCACATGGCCAAGTCTCTTGTGCCAGAGATCTGTTTCTGAAGTTGATGCCCTTAAGAAGAAACAGGCAGTGTTGTTCAATACTTTGTCTTTCTCAATGTCCACTGCATAGACATTGCCACATCTTTTGGCAATCAGCAAAGTATGATCTTCAATGATCTTCTCTATCAACTTCTGGCCTTCTGGTGAGATGATCTTGCATGCTGTTTTTGTGAAAAAGGAAGAATATCCTTTATCACACACTTGTGACACACTCAGCAAGTTGTATTCAAGGTTTTCCACCAAATTGACCTTGTCAAACTGTATTTTGCCAGAGGAGACATTGCCATGTCCTAGCACATATCCCTTAGCATTGTTCCCAAAGGATACAGATCCTTCTCTTTGGCTGATAAAGTTGTTTATCAGGTATCTGCATCCAGTCATGTGCATAGAGCCTCCACTATCAACATACCATATGCTGTTTAAGCCCCTGGAAACTCTCTGCACACAATAGCAAATTAGTTAGATTTAGGAACCCAAGCCTGTTTAGCTTTGGGTTTGCTCTTGAGAACAGTTACAGTTTGTTCTTGACCAGGTTGAGAAATCCATGTCTTTTTGGCAATGGATTTTTCATTAAGAACCATGGTGGTATCCTTTTCAGGACCACCATCAACCTTGGTCATCAGTAGTTGTACCAAGTTCATTAGTTTTTGAATCTCAGCAGTTTGTGAAACTGCTGATGAATCAGGTCTAACTACTGATAAAGAGTTTTGAGAAAAAGATTTTAGTTGAGATTTTATCTTTTTCTAAGAAAAGGTGTTTTCAGGTTGTTGTTTCTTGGGATTAAAGGTTCTTTCATAATCATTTCTGATTTGATTTCCCACAACCTGTTGTTTAATTTTATGATTGAACTGAATTCCTTTTCTGTATCTACAAAACTCTGTTTTGTGGTTGAACAGACCACAAATTTCACACTCTTTTGCCTTTTGTTTTTGATCTAAAGGCAAATTTCTGACATTAGTGTAAAGATTTTGCTCATCAGTAGTTTTCAGGGTCTCAACTCCTGATGTAGATGAAACTACTGATGGCTTGTTGTCAGATTTTGTTAATACTTCTAATGTACTTTCTTTGAAAATACCAGGATTTCTGTTTAGAAAGCTTTCATGGAAAGATGTGCAGTCTTCCCCTTCAGAAGTTTCATTTAAAACAATTTTTCTCCCATCTTCAGTAGTTTTGGGAGAGAAATCTGTTGGTGTTTCAACATGATGGTACCCTATGCCAAACTTAACATTTGAAGCACTCTGTTTGTTTAGCAATAGCTGGTACCCCTTACAAGAATCCACCCATTTTTCACAACTGATTTTGGTGTCAGCAAGCTCTTTTCTGACATTTCCAAGATCTTCTATCATCATTTTAATTTGTGCTTGGGTTTCAATAGCTGAGTTAGTTAATTTAGAGGCTTCTTTTGTTTTAGCAGTAAGTTTCCTCTCTAAATCACACTTCATCTGAGTGTATTTTCTTTCTAAATCATTGGCTTTTCCTTGTAAGTGCACATTTGTCTCTCTTATGAGAGCAAAAGTTTCTTTGCAAGAATTTGAGCAAAGTTTTGTCAAAGATTCTTTTGATACCTGTGACAATGCAGATTTTGAAGTACAGCCTTCAAATGCCATTAAGGCAAAGTTCTTTCTGCCATTGTCTGGTTCTCCCCAGTTGATGTCAAACACCTTGTTGTCTGCATCAGGATTGCACTCTATGGTGTCAAAAGGGAGACTGCTCCAGTCAACATACCCTGAGGTGAAAAGACTTTGTTGAGAGGGTTGTTGAGGCTGTGGAGGATGTTGAGCAGCTGGAAAGGGAGGGATTGATTGTTGGCTCTGCATCTGTTGAGCAGGCATTTGAACATATTGTACTTGTGGCATGTATTGCTGTTGAGGAGCTTGTGCCTGTACAAAATGAGCACTCCCTTGAGTTCCATTATTCCTATTATAATTGGGGTTAAAGTTATTTCTAGATTGTGATTGGTTAAAGCTAGAGCTTCTACACTCTCTAGCAAAGTGTCCCAACTTCTGACACTTGGGACATCTCAGTTTAGATTTGTCAAAACCAATTTTTGTATTACTGGTCAATCCTGGAAATTTCCTTCCTGACCTTTTATAAAACTTGTTAGTTTTAATGCTTAGCATGGCCAGTTGGTGTAAAATGTCAATTTCTTCTAAGTCATCACTGCTAAAGTTTTTCAAATCATCCATGATAAAACATAGATTATCAGCAGTTTGACTTTGGTCATCATTGTCATAACCTGGGAAAGATCTTTCTGATGAGATCCCAGTTATGTCAATATTGTCATAAGATCCATAGGAACAAGTTGGTGAGTCTTGTCCTAAAAGTGCTGTACTACCTGGTAGGTAGTCATCAGCTGTTTTACTAGATGATTGTAATTTCTTCTTTTGATCAATTTCTCTCTCAAAAGTAAGTAATCTCCCATGGAGTTTTGTAAGAGTGAGGGAGCTAAAATCTGGTGAGGATCTTAAAACAATGGAGTATGTTTCCCATTTGCCTGGTAAAGACCTTAAAAATCTATGTAGCATAGATACTGTTGTATAGGTCTGACCATTTAACTTTAGCTCAGATATTAATGAGGAGAATCTTTCAAATTGTTGAGTTAAAGTTTCCCCATTAATGTGAGCAAATGTCTCATATTGTTGAGCTAAGATTTCTCTGGTGTTGGCAATCACCTCTTCAGTTCCTCCAAACTGTTCTTTAAGACAATCCCAGAGTTCTTTGGCACTTTCACAATGTAAAAGGCCAGAGTATATCTCATTTGGGAGAGCCATTGCCAACATAGAGAATGCTTTTGCATCTAGCTCAAGCTTTAGGAAATCATCATCTGTATAGTCTTTTGGTTCTTTAGGAACCTCAACTTTAGTTTCAAGATTTATGTTTACTGGTTTGTGAGGACCATATATCACAGATCTCCAACAACCTGTGTTGGTTTGTGACAAGGTATGTGCCATTCTCTTTTGCCATATGTTGTATTCATTTCTTACAAGCATGGCAGGTTTAGTAGCAGAACCAGTATTATGTGGATCCATTTTAAAGAGTATTGATTTGGTAGATGACTCTTTTAAGTGATGGATGTTTGATAAAAAGTGAACTTTTGATCTTTTATTGAGTATCAATAAGAGCTTTGTGTCTGATTCTCAATTTGTTAGATTGATATGTGATCAGATAAACCAATGCTCTGATACCAATTGTTGGATCAGTTTGCTCTTTTCTCTAAGTAAGAACTTGCTATCTTTGACACTTAAGTGTTTAGCAAGCCCTTGTATATCAGATTATAAGCACAGCGGAATGTATAAGTTAAAGCAACACTTTTTATACATAGGAAGAGTTATTACTCCCCCTAGATGATTGAAACTAATAATGACAAGTATTTATTATGAATCTAAGCAGTAAATGAGAATTAGATACTTAGACAGATTCACAATAAATACAGAAATGGAATAGAACAGTGAAAGTGTTTGAAGGATTTTTCTATTAAAAATCAATGTCTAAAATAGAAGGTTGAAGACTCCTATTTATAGACGTTTACATACATGTATCTTGCCCAAAAAGCAAGTACAGAAACATCAGAAACAAGTTGCACAAGTTGCAACATTGAAACTAACAAATACAGCTAAAAGTAATAATAAACAATAAAACTACTGATACAAAAGGCGGTGGAAAATATCTGATGCTAAGTGCTGATGAATGAGAAACTACTGATGAGTAGTTTGTCTTCAGTACTTCTGAAGTGAACTTGTCTGGTTTGGACTTCAGAACTTCTGATGAAGTTTCTTCTTCAGCACTTCTCATATCTTCTCTTCAGCAGTTTCTTGTCTTCTCTTCAGTACTTCTATACTTAGCCAAAATGACAGAAGTGAATTAGACTAAGGTTTCCAAAAGTGGTTTCACCAATCCTCTTTGTCCTAACAATAACTAAGCTTACATTCACTATTTCGCTATGATTTTTTTCTCGTTATTCTTTCGGTATTTTGCTTGGAGAAGAAGACACTCGTATTTCACAAACGCAACGATATCATCAAAATAGGAGTGGCATCCATACCTTGGTGATTAGTTTCACTCCTCTATATGTTATACATCTTTGGAATATATCTTTGAGATAGGAGTGACATCCATACCTCTAAGAGTATTTCCTCCAAAAAGAAACGTAACCACTAAGCTGGGAGTGATATCCTTAACTTAGTGACTAGTTTCACTCCACTGTAATTTTCAATTTTGAAATATATCTTCGAGTTAGGAGTGAAATCCACATCTCAAGGATATATTTTTGCATCTCGTTTTTAATCTCACTAATGTTTTGGAATTCACTAGTGATGGGGCACGTGCAACCTGGAAGGGTGAGTGCCTGTATCCTGAGTTTTCTGCCTAGGCCTGGTATTTCATATAAATCCCAATCAGACGAGGGACCCATATACCTACTTGGAAACTCTTGGGATTAGCATTCGCTTATAGGCTAAAGTACGCCCCCACAAGTCATTAGGGAATTTCAAATACTTTGGTTAGTCAAAGTTTCCTATGGAAACAATCCCAATGTATTATGTTATTGGTATTTATGTCTTGTTTATCATTTGAAGTTTCAATTTCATCGCTTGTTGTTTCATATGCTATTATTCATTAATCATTCGCTTTTGGATTCTTCATCATCATTATTAAAACTTTTGTACACTATATTATCACATTAAAATTTACATTATTTCATTTTTCCCTTGAGTTAAAACATTTTAACCACGACTAAAAATTTTAACCTCTGTGTTTAATTTCGACCACATCCTGACTTTGGGATTGTTGCGTCATCACACAGTTAAAAATGAAAATGAATTCCCAAACTTATTAATCAACCTGTTTTTTATATATCATCATGTTTATAAACTCAGTTGATCGATGTCACAGTATATTCCTAACCTATGACCTTTTGTATCCGCTTGTGCATCCACAATACTCTCAACACAATATATCCTCATTTACTCATTACTAATTTACCAATATAGATACGCCCATCTCCTAAGCCATAGCCAATTATCACTAGTTAGCTCCTTTTGGCCAGACTAAATTCATACATAAATGCTATCTACACGATACACACCGATACACTACTCTCTAAAACAATTGACGTATCAAACTATTTCTTGTGTTGTCTTTTCACAAGAGCACAAAACCCAAATACCCAGTTTTAGAGAAGCCTATTCCCCAGATTAATACACACCTTGTATATACCTTGTGCCCTATACCAATAGCACACTATGAATCCAAAGAGATGCCTTAACGATCTTTATAAACAAACTATCTTTCAATGTATAAATTTCGTAAAAGTTTGACAATTAAAGGTTTCAAGTTTACCCAATCCTAACGGGTAACACTTAGATTTTCTCAAACATTTCATAACAAATTGAAAATTTTCGACTTTAATGAGATTTCAACCTACAAGTTAAAGAAATGTTTAAATATAGAAAATCCTATTTTCCAAAATTCGTCGAGGCATCCGGGATCATGATCAATCTTACACGTATTCTATCCACACATTCCAAATATTATCAAAGAGAATCAACCTAAACCAAACCATATACTCCATTTATATTCATAAACTTCTAACAGCAGATTCACTCAATCAACGCAGCACAAGAAATTTATGCGCCGTGGACTTTCAACGTTGATTTAGGTTTTGAAGCTAGGTTACTGGCTATAGTGGAGACTAGAAACTTACACGTTGTTCACAATATTTATCACCTTCCTTACTGTGACTCGATCTTCTTTTCAAAGATTGAAATCTATTTTCAGAAATGTTATGTAATTATAAGCTTTTCGTGTCATACACGTTGGTTTTTATCATTCACGTCATTTTTAAATCTTGGTCTTTTGAAACACATTTGATTTCTATGGTTTCCTCTTGAATTTTATAAACGTGTTTTGCACATTTACAAGTCAAAAGTAAACCTTCTTGTTTTCATATAACAGATTCAATATAACAATTTTCAACTCGACGTTTCGTAAACACATGAAAGTGCATACTTACGAAGACTTTTCATGTGAACCTATTTTGAATCTAAAACATTCTTCGATTTCTAAAAAGTTACTCTCATACATTACTACTATTCTTCCAAATATATCACAAAGTTCGAGTAAACTACGTTTTTATAAACAAAAATTTATCTTTTTACACTTGCATTTTCTCAGTCACAAAAAAACTTTTGGTCTAACAAGATATTGGACATATCCTTATCGGAATGTTGAAAAATGTCTTTTAACATATAGTTCCTATATTTAAACCCTCATGCCAGTAGACTATATGTCTGTTCTGTGCACTCTCATTTGCAGTAAATGTAGATACACGAAGTGCGACTAATGCTATTGAATTGCAAATTCTATTATGTTTTGATAATTACGGACGGTCTAAGGTGAATATTATTTGGTCGAATGTAGATTTGAATGGTCGAAGGGAGAGCTCAAGAGGTCGAAGGAGATTTTGTGTACATAGTGTGTTGATTCGCCAAGTTAGTATGGTCGAACCTGCACATTCGCCCATTCGATTGGTCGAATGTGCAGGTCTATATAAAGGTTGAATCATTTTGTAATTTAAACTTTTGGTCATTTTGTTTCCCTCTCTGAGTGTGTTCTCTCCCTAGGGTTTTGTTAAGTCTGTACTGAGTCTTTATCATTATAAACAAGGTTTTGTAAAGATTATCAATGACGTTTATGAATGAAAAAGAAATGATTGAAGTGATTTGCCTGTTTTGCTGAATAATCATTTCGTAATCAATTCAGGGATTCCACACCTGAATTGATAGACTTGTTTGATCATAGTCTTTGTTTGACAATCCGATCCTTCACATACAAAGTGGTATCAGAGCCATAAGGATAAATAACTACGAATTGATAATATTAGTGTTGATTTGGACCCAATTTTGATCATAACTTTTCTGTTTTCAATGAACATTTGAAATTGATGGATATTGATTGATTTGAACTAGTTTTCATGGATAAAATCTAGAATTCTCTTTGTTAAACTTGTTCCAAATTCAATCCAAAGCAAAACATGCATAAGATCATCAAATTTCATCAACATTTGAATATTTTGGATCAAAATAACTGATTTTCAAAGTATAACCGTTTTTCAAAATGAAAGGGTCAAACCTAGGGAGAAACGGTCGAGAGTGTGGTTTTTAGGTCGAACCAAGACTTTTTAGGTCAAACGTGGAGTGTATTTCGGTCGAACCTAGAAATTTTTAGTGTGTTGTTGTTCATTCGACCATCCGTTTTACATTCGACCAATCGCTAGGTCGAAAGAGCATAGTTTTGGTTGAAAGTGAGAAGAGTCTGCTACATTCTACCTTCGAGTCTTTAGAAAGGGTCGAATCTGGGCTAAATTCCATATTCGCCCCCACGACTACTGGAAAAAGGTCGAACGAAGAAACTGTTTTTAAATTTTTCTAATCGTTTCGTGTTTTATACTTTGCAGAGGATATGTGGAACTTTCCAACAACACCACGACCTAATACAACACCACAACAGCAAGTGACAATGGATCCTTGGTCGGTAGCAGCCCAGAAGACGACTAGTCAATCATCTCAACCAATCAACTATTTGGCGATGACTAGTTCGATGCAACAACAAGTTGCACAACCACCACAACAACCCATGGCTGATTACTGGGGAGTTGCAGCAGCGGCGGTACACTCTCAAACTACCAATGCGATTTCAATTCTTATTCATGACTTATCTTCGGGTAGTGGGAGCCGTCCACCAAAGTTGATGGAAATGGTGGATTACAACCAATGGAAGACCAAGTTCAAGATTCATTTGGAGGGAATGGGAATAGAAGGCACTGAAGCTTGGCAAATAATTGCTAAGGGGTATGTAGCTCCGGTTTTGGAGAACACTGGTGAGCCGATTCCATTAGAGAGTCTAGCTGAGGATGAGAAGAAAAAGTTTGCTGTAGAATAGAAGGCGTTTTCCCAACTATCCCAGGCCACTAACACTGATCTTTTACCTCAGTTTGGGTCGTGCACAACTTCGAAGCAATTATGGGATATGTTAAGGAATCGTCACGATGGGAATGAGAAAACAAGGAAGCTTAGAATGGAGGAGTTGAGAAAAGAGTTTGAGAATTTTAGCTATATGGGTAATGAGACACTGAAGGAGTTGATTCCGAGGTATTGCCATTTGTTGACTGAACTTTCAAGCTATGAGATTAATATACCTATGTCTGAGCTGGTGGATAATGTAACATTTCGTATTTATACTTGTACGTTACATCACCATTATTAATAAAAACGTCAAGTTCTAACGTTAATATTCGCATTTAATTATTTTTGTCGCATTTTTTAAACCCTAATACTACATATATATATTATATATATATATATATATATATATATATATATATATATATATATATATGGATTATGTCTTGAATAATTAAAAAAAATAGGTGCTTGGGCCGGGAATTGAACCCGCGCCCAAGACCGGCCCAACAACACAACACACACTAACCAATTGGGCTAGCCATCATATCTGATTCAAACAAGACGCGGTATAATTATATCATCAGTTGAAACCTTCACAGTTGACTTGAAAAGTCAACTGTGATAAACGACTTGCCTTAATCAATCATAATAACTCGTGATTTATCTATTATTGGCAACACAACACGATTACCGGTCCATTCTGACTAGGATACACGTTGATTTACATCCAATTGATACCCAATTAACCTATTACGCGTTTAACTTTAAATGTTTGGTCAACTCTTACCATTTCTTCGATCCAGAGCATAACACTATAAATTGATCGTTCACGAGCATTCACAACTCGCCAATACTCCTCTCTTAACCTCTAATTCTTCACACAACACACTGTTCTTGATCCTGTAATCGCGTTTTGACCTTCTTGGTTTGACTGACCAATCGTCATCATAACGATGTTGTAAGTACAATTATTTCAGTGGGTTTTGATCATCGGCATCCACACATCAATAGCCCTATGATTAATTGGGCTATTGATGTGTGAATCAGACAATTGATAAATCTAGGGCTCGTGGGTCTGAAATTGCGGATAAACTTGATCCAGCTTATTATATTTATTTTTAAACGAACAGGAATAATCACAACCACTGGTCTGGACCAAGTGGTTGTGACTGATGCATTGTTCCTTAGCCACCCGGGTTCGAGTCCCGGCAGTGGCCTCCTTTTTTGTTTCCTTTTTCTTTTTTTAATAAATAAATATATATTATACTTATAATCTTATAAATTCATTTTTAATTATTAAAACCCTTTTATAAATTCTAAAAAAATTACTTTTAGTTAATCTGATATAAATGTTCCACCTACAATTTTTAGTTTTCAAAAATTAATTTATTTAATATATATAATAATTAAATCAGTTTTATTCTATTATATTTATAAAATTCCATTAAAATATCAAAACAATTTTATAAATTTCCACAAACATTATCCTGAGTTTGTACAATGATAAACTTTTCTGAAATGATTTTTAATTCTTAAAATCATTTATTTAATATGTTTAATCAATTTTTGTTAGTTTTAATCATAATTAAATCATAATAAATTCAATTTTTGATATTTTTGCACCAAAACTTTATACAATTTATTTCTGAATATTTTGAACAGAAATATAAATTTTAAAATAATAATTCTTTAATTTTAGTATTTTTAAATATTAAAGTTAAATTTAGACAATTTGTAATAAATAGATTTAATATTCTATTTTAAAGAAAATAATTTTATAAAAATTATTTTATACTTCAAACACATTATTGTGAACATCCTAAATTCAAACTCTATAAAAAGACTTTCATTTATTTAATTATCAAATTTCCCTTTATTTATTAAAACATTTTATTATAAATTCAACAAATGGATATCCCCAAATCGAAACCCTAGAATATACTTGTAGACTAGATAGACTTAGACTTATTTGTTGCCTTATACATAGGGTAATGCTTGGCAATCTATTGGGCTACACTCATACTATTCCTCAATACCTAATACTATACCAAGGTGACTTTACGTAACCATGTTTATGTGATTCTTTATACTTGCAACATTTTATTTAAGCAATTCAACATGCATGTCTAGTTGTAAACTTTATTGCCTCATGAATTAGTCAACAACAGTTTCAACGAGTTTCAACATTACATAATCATTAGCTATGGCCAAGCCGGCGATACTCAATAATAGATCTATTGGATTGACAACCCCACCCGGATACGCGTACCTCCTACATAGGTAGCGTGGGTGATTGTTATCGTTCCAACATATTACTAAGGTGAATCGTAGATGACGGGATGGACCTAAACTAGTCGGAGGTTTGATTATGTCGATTCAACATATTATGCTTATTCATGTAGACTTAAACTTACGATAGACATATGAATTGCTAAACTTTTATACTTAAACTATTTGCTTAGCATGGATTATGTATTCTCACCAACTTTTAGTTGACCCCCCCCCCCCATTTTTACAACTCAACAGGAAATAATGATGCATGAAGACTAGAGTATTTTATGAAGACAATATGAAGTCTATGCTTGCTTGATCTTTGTGATGTATTAGATTTCCACATTAAAACTCATTATGTATTTCTATTTTTGGATATTTGCACTTTAAATTTATTTCAATTAAAATTTGGTTACCATGTGCTACTGTATACTCATTCTTACGTGACACCTCGATGTTTCCGCCATCGGTTGGGGTGTTACAGATTGGTATCAGAGCCTTGGTTATAGGGAATTAGGTTATTAGAAAATAATCTAGACTATAACCTTAGGGACTTAAACAGTACTTGCTTCTTTTACTTGTAACCCTAATTGCTTCCCTAATCCTATCCTTATCCTATACCTTATATAACCCTAAGCCTACATGTGACTACTCTTATTCGTCTGCTGCAATCCTGATCCACCATTAGATTAATAGGACAAAATCCTCAGGATTAACCTGAACCCCCTTGAGATCTCGTCGAAGTTCTAGATTTTAATAACGAACACGTGCAATCTGGAAGGGTGAACGCCTGTATTCTGAGTCTTCTGTCTAGGCTGGCATTGCGCATATATCCCAATCAGACGAGGGACCCGGATGCCTACCTGGGAATTCTCGGGATGAGTGTTCACTTATAGGCTAAAGCATGTCTTCATATGTTATTAGAATTTAGAATCTTTGATAAGTCAACGTTTTCGTTTATTCGTTTTAAGTAATGAATAAATGATTACATTCCTTATATAATCTCATTCATTTCATTGTGTCTATTACAGATCATGCCTCCACGTCGCAGCACTCGCAACAGCAATGGTGAGAACCACAAAGAAGGTGGTGACAACCATAACCATAACCACGGTCCTAACCACAACAACAATGGTGTCGATGCCCAACTAGCTGCGATCATTTCTCAACAAATGGCGCAGCAAATCGCAACTCTGGTTCCCAATTTACTAGCACAAGTCATCCAAATGAACGGCAACGGGAACGGCAACGGGAACGGGAACGGGAACGGCAATGGTAATGGGAATGGAAACCACAACGGGAATGGAAATGGTCTCCCAGCCTGTACCCTTAAGCACTTCAATTCTTGTAACCCTCCAAAGTTTAGTGGTGAAGAAGGAGCTACAGGACTTCTCCAATGGTTTGAGGGTATTGAGAATACCTTCATCAACAGTGAATGCCCCGACAACTTCAAGGTTCGTTACGCCATGAGTGTTCTTCACAAACGAGCACTCACTTGGTGGAATGAGGAGAAGCGCACTCGTGGGGCTGAAGTTGCTCTTGCTATGACATGGGACCAAGTCAAGGAGGTCATGAAGGAAGAGTTTTGTCCTCGCAACGAGGATAAGAAGCTTGAAGATGAGTTCCACACCCTAGCTCAAGATAGTGGGGAAAACCTTGCCTACAACACCCGCTTTCACGAGCTTAGCTTATTGTTGCCTCACAAAGTTACTCCCCTACCGGTAGCCATCGAGAAGTACATCGGTGGTCTGCCCATGCAAATCCAGGACACCGTTTGGGGAAGAAATCCTGCAACTTTGGAAGAGGCCAAACGCCTAGCGGCCACTCTTACTGATAATCACGTGAAGAACGGTACTCTCTTCCGCAAGGGCACTAAGAAGACGGTTGCCAAAGACACTCCCCAGCCCGCGATTGAAGTCAAGCCTGAGACCTCAAGCAACAAAAAGTGCAAGGCTAGGAACTACATGGTTGCTACCACTCCACCTGCTGCCCAAAACCCAGCCAAGAAGCCATATGGCGGGAATCACCCTCTCTGCAACACTTGTCAATACCATCATCTTCCTGGTAGACCTTGCCGCCAGTGTAATAACTATAAGCGGTATGGACACTACACCAACGCCTGTTAAGCCCCTGCTGCCCAAAACAACCAAAACAACCCAGCCAGAAACAACCCAGCTCCCAACCAACAAAACAACCGGCCTGCTCGTGGTCAATGCTACGAGTGTGGCAGCCCTGATCACTATATCAACAATTGCCCCAATCGTAACCAAAACCATAACCAGAACCAAAACCGAAACCAAAACCAAAACCAGAACCGCAACCAGAACCAAGGTGCTCGAGGTCGCGCCTACAATCTCAATGCTAACCAGGCTCGTGACAACAACGAAGTGGTGAATGGTACGTTCCTCATTAATAACCACTATGCATCCATATTATTTGATTCGGGAGCTGATAAGTCATTTGTGTCACTGAAGTTTGAACCTTTACTTAACTTACCCCGCACTAATCTAGAGGAACCTTTAATGGTAGAGGTAGCTAATGGGAAGTCTATTTCGATCGACTCTATTATTCGTAACTGCTTGTTGAACCTCGACGATCATACCTTCTCTATCGATCTCATTCCCATGCATCTCGGAAGTTTTGATGTTATAGTAGGCATGGACTGGTTGTCAACCCATCGTGCCGAAATTATGTGCTTTGAAAAAGTCATACGCATTCCTCTCGAATCTGGTGAGATTTTGAAGATCTATGGTGAGAAACCCTGTGGCGAGCTTAAGCTTATGTCTTGTACTACAGCCCAAAAGTACTTACGAAAGGGGTATACAGCCTTCTTAGCTAACGTGATAGAGAAGAAGGACAAAGGCAAAAGTATCCAAGACATTCCAATTATTCGAGACTATCCTGAAGTCTTCCCAGAGGATTTACCTGGTTTACCTCCTGCTCGGCAAGTGGAATTTAGAATTGATCTTGTTCCTGGTGCTAATCCTGTCGCCAAAGCTCCTTATCGTCTTGCACCCTCTGAGATGCAAGAACTTGCCAGTCAATTACAGGAACTTTCTGATAAAGGGTTCATTCGCCCTAGTTCTTCTCCCTGGGGAGCCCCTGTCTTGTTCGTTAAAAAGAAGGATGGTTCTCTTAGAATGTGTATTGACTACCGTGAACTCAACAAACTCACCATCAAGAATCGTTATCCACTGCCTAGGATTGATGATCTCTTCGATTAACTTCAAGGAGCAACCCACTTCTCGAAGATCGATCTCCGTTCTGGTTATCATCAGCTTAGAGTCCACGATGAAGATATTCCCAAGACAGCTTTTCGCACACGCTAT
Organism: Ambrosia trifida; assembly: GCA_028751855.1. Taxonomy (NCBI): domain Eukaryota; kingdom Viridiplantae; phylum Streptophyta; class Magnoliopsida; order Asterales; family Asteraceae; genus Ambrosia; species Ambrosia trifida. Next base: position 121,910,710 of record CM054122.1, read on the forward strand.
GGTCACTATGAATTCATGGTCATGCCTTTTGGATTGACCAACGCACCCGCAGTGTTTATGGATTTAATGAATCGGGCTTGTAGACCCTACCTCGACAAATTCGTGATCGTTTTCATCGATAATATTTTGATTTACTCTAAATCAAAATCCGATCACAAGCAACATCTTCACTCCATCTTGGGTCTCCTAAAGAAATAACAACTGTATGCCAAGTTCTCAAAATGTGAATTTTGGCTTAAGGAAGTTCAATTTTTGGGACATATCATTGATATGAATGAAATTCATGTTGATCCCGCAATGATCGAAGCTGTGAAAAATTGGAGTGTTCCTAAAACTCCAACTGAAGTCCTTTCTTTCCTTTGTTTGGCTGGTTATTATCGTCGATTCATCTCCAATTTCTCCAAGATCGCTGTTCCTCTCACTACCCTAACTCACAAGGGTAAACCCTATGAGTGGGGACCAAAGCAAGAGGAAGCATTTGAAATGCTTAAGCTAAAACTCTGTGAAGCTCCTATCTTGTCTCTACCGGATGGTAATGATGATTTCGTGGTCTATTGTGATGCATCAAACCAAGGTCTTGGTTGTGTTCTCATGCAACGAGGAAAGGTTATTGCTTATGCATCTAGACAGCTCAAGACCCACGAAAAGAATTATACCACCCATGATCTTGAATTGGGCGCTGTTGTCTTTGCTCTCAAGATTTGGAGACATTATCTTTATGGGACTAAATGTGTGGTGTTCACAGACCACAAAAGTCTCCAACATGTCTTCGACCAGAAAAATCTTAACATGAGGCAACGACGTTGGGTTGAGTTACTTAACGACTATGATTGTGAAATTCGCTACCATCCTGGCAAGGCGAATGTTGTGGCTGACGCACTTAGTCGTAAAGAGCGTATCAAACTTCAATGTGCGAGAGTTCGTACTGATCTTCAAGATCGCATTCTTCAGGCTCAAGATACATCAGTCACCCAAGGTAACATGTACGATGAAATGTCTTGTGGTGCTGAAACTCAACTTGAAACCAAACCTGATGGTCTTCTCTATTTTCTTAATCGACTGTGGATTCCTGACCGTGATGATCTTCGTACTTTCCTCATGAACGAGGCTCATAAGTCTCGTTATTCTATTCATCCTGGAGCTGACAAGATGTACCAAGATCTTCGTTATTCTTATTGGTGGCCTGGCATGAAGAAAGACATTGCTCTTTTCGTTGCAAAATGCCTCACTTGTTCAAAGGTCAAAGCTGAACACCAACGACCATCTGGTATGCTCGAACTGTATGAGCGTGAAAGGATCGATAACAAACAAAGATTGATCAAACAAGTTAGTTTTAGGTGCGGAAACCCTAAAACTATCACAAAATAATAATCAAACAGATTCAAACACACAGATCATCATTTTCAAACGTTTTCATTAATAAATCACTCGATTACACGTTGAAATATAGATACAATCAAGGTATGAACGATAAACGAGTTTAACAAAACACTAGAGAGAGTTTCTGAAAGTGGAGGGAATAATAATGATCAAAAGTTACATTCAAAAATCAAACTTGTCTATTTATAGACTGCACATTCGCCCAAATTGATTGTGCGAATGTGCAGGTTCGCCCAAATCAACCGGTCGAACCAAGTTCTACTATAATCTAAGTCTTCATTCGTCCAAATCACTTTCTTCGCACCTTTTAAGCTTCCTTCGCACCTCTTAAATCTCTCCTTCGCACCTTCGATATTACCAAAACATATTATGTTTTACAATCCAAAGCTTTAGTCGCACTTTTGCATCTACAAACTCCCCCTCGACTATTGCTTGGATTGTGTTCGTCGTTGTTCGTCCATCCTTATGTTCATCAGTCTGATGTGTCTTTGAATCCTTTGTTCTCTTATCAACACCGGTTCATGAAATTGCTTTTGCTTCTTCGTTTTCAGCTCAGGCACCTTTTGCTTTTCCACAAACTTTCCCAACATCTCATCATAATCACATCCAGCATTGATATCATACGCAAAGCATAGAAATACCACGCGTTGGTACTTTCCTGCTTGCTCAGCATCTTTTGCATCTGAATAGATCGGATTATAGAACAGCATGATAATATCCTCATGTGAACCGTTTATCAACCACATGGGATCAAAGATATGCACTTTCTTGTAGTTCGTCTCTCCGTCTTTCAACACAATCACGGCCTCTGCAATCTTCCAATCATAATACCACCAGATGAAGTCTTTGGCGAAGTGTTGTGGGATAGGCATCAAAGGAATCTTTTTCAACACTCGCGGTGGTTTGTACTTTAACGTCACCTTGGGCAGACAAGTTATCAAATCAATATCCTTCTTATGAACAATTCGCTTTGGATATTGTGGTGTAAACAAGTCCCACTTGGTTCGGCTTTCTCTAGTCATCTTTTCAGCAAAGTAAGTAATCTGACTATTTGACGCTCCCGTTAAACGGTGACGACAAATATCACGGATTACACAATAAGGAAGGGTTTTCAAGTGATGAAACTTGTCGAAATACAAGATCCCCTTCTCCCACTTTACTGCGAAGCATCTCAACTCTTTAACAAACTTCCAGGCCAATGCACGACCTTTGAAAATACTATTGTGAAGTTTGTAAAAGCTTCCTTGAATATCAGGTTTTGGACGATTGTTTTCCTTTTCTTTCAACTTCTTCAAAAACTCTTTCAAACTTTCTGATTGCTCGAACCGTGGCTTGTCATGCCCTTTAAAGATTTCGTCTTCAAAGACTTTGCTCTTTTCTTTCGCTAGCTTCTCGGCATGGTTTAGCAATTCATCTGAGAAAGAGAATCCACAATCTTGATTTGTATACTCCTCGCTCGTAATATCTTCCATTTCAACTTCCTCGAATGCATGAACATCATGATCATCCGAATGATTTCCAGCTTCTTTCTCAGGAATCTTTGGAATAAAGTTGTCTGCAAGTAACTCTTCCAACGTCTTGCCTACTTGCTTTGCTAAACCTTCAAGTATTTCTTTCGAAATTGCCGCAGAAACTTCCCCATCCTCAAGATCAGGGTCATCAAACTCCAACTCGAATAGTTTATTGTTCGATTCAAATATTTCTGGAAACCTGCTAGTCATGTCGATCGTCCAGACTCGATCAGTGAGCATCTGGCGATACTTGTTCTTATCATCTTCAGACAGTGACTGCAATTTCTCGTTCCAGAAGATATCCTCATCCACATTCTCACCAGGAGCCTTAGAACTCGATTCACCACCCTTATCTGAATCACGCTTCTCGTATGTAAACTTATCAACGTCATCATCATCGTCATCACTACTATCATCAAACGCAGAGCCGTTTCCATCACTCGAACCATCATCAGATCCTCCATCATCCTTATCATCCTTCTTCTTCTTTGTATCATTTCCAGCATCTTCATCAAGTTCATCATCTTCTTCTTCATCAGACAGTTCGTAATCAACTTGTTCTTCTTCTCTTTCTTTGTCTACTTCACCAGCATGAAGTTGAGGAGCTTGAGAGTACAAGTTCTTGATCAGATCATCCATATGCTTGTTACTCTTCTTTAACTGTTTGTTCTCCTCCTTCAAGACTATGATTCTTCTAGTGTTTCGTTGCTCATGCTTCAGCAACTTCTTATTTTCTCTCTTCAATCTCTTGATTGTCTTCTTCAAGGTTTCATTATCATCTGCTGATGTGACTACGACCTCCAACAACTTCTTATCATTAGACTTTAACTGCTCGATCTCCGTTTGTTGTTTGTTAATCAGATTCATCATTTCAGACAGTCTCTGATTCACAGCAGTCATAATATCACTGTCCACTGAAACTTTTGTCTTCTTTGGTGGTTCAACAGCATCAGGCAGTTTACCTTTTCTGATCTTCTTGAGCACATTATCCAATGCCTCATTAACATCATCCATAGGTATTTCTTCAGTTTGTGGTGTGCTTGATATTGTTGCAGTCTTCTGCTTCTTTTGAGCTGGTGCAATAACCGGTGATTTAGAACTTGTAGCTGGTGGCAGTTTCTTACCAGCTATCAAAGATTCTATCTCTTTCTTTCTCTTTATACTCGGCTTCTCCTGTTTCTTCTTTTCTTTCCTAGCAGCTTGCACATGAGAACCAACAAACGTCTCATCAACATTCAAACCCAGCTCTTCTTCATCAACGGGAATAGGACTTTTGTTCCCTTGATCCTCAACATTCTGGCTAGCAGACGCACCAGCCTCAGTGGCCTTGGGCATGGTCGTCTCTACCGTTTCAGCATCTGAATTCCATTGTTCAACCTCTAACATCTCTTTTGAATCAATAGACGCTTCATCAACTAAATTCAATCCCTTTTTCGCCATCCTCTTATTTCTTCTCTGAGTACTTTTCTTCTTCTCTGGTTCAGAAACCTCTATCCTTATCTCTGGTTTCTTTGTCTTCCCACTCTTTGCGCCTACATTCACAACTTGTCTTTTGCGATTAGCATCAGGATCTACATGATGTAAAGGATTATCAGGATCAGAATCACTGTTTACATTCCTCACAAGCCCCTCACCCGGATCTGTGTAATCCACTCTAGCTAGGTGTCCAAACAAACGTCTTACAGGAGGACGTTCTTCAACAGACAAACCTTTATACGCTTTCATCCTGGTGAGTGTATTCAGTGACATGTGTTCCTGAACAACAATGTGTTTAGGATCTCTTTTCAGCTCTTTATACTTGTAATCGAATATCATTTGGAGAAAACGAGGATATAAAAGAAACTTCAGGTTCCTCGTGCCATTAACAGGCTCCAGTAAATGAGACATCAGCATGCCAGAGACATGGAACGGTTTGTTCAATACTAAAGCAACCATCATAGAACTGATGCTCTTCCTCATTAAATCATAACCTCCTGCTGCAGATCCAAAAACGTGAATCAAAACATGTGCCAGATACTTGAATTGTGGGCACAGTTTTCCTTTATGCAATGAACCGTCAGCGATTGGTCCATTGTACTTCATCCTGAGGAAGCACTTTCGCTGATCCATGAATGTAAACTCCTTTGGATCTTTCGGATCATCATTCAGATTCAATGCTTCTCTCAAATCCTCTTCGCACACAATGACTCGTTGTCCTTGGATCTTGCTTGTCAAACAAGATTCGCACTTCCAGAAATCAAGTTTAGCATTAGACCAGAATTCCTGAATCATGTCTCTGTAGATAACTGTCGGCGTAGCAATGGCATCTGTCACCCTGCTTCTCTTCAGAAAATCAATGATGCCGACGAACTCAGTGTGCTTCTTTACGTCTCCAAGATACGCACAGCAGTTATGCGCATTCTCAAAATCTAGCTGTTTAGCCGGCTGTGATGAGGATCCTGCTTGTTCCGTCGTCTTCTGTTGTTCAGACATCGTTAAATCTGCAAAACAATTAAAAACACACGTTAAAAAATCGACAAAATTTCAAATTGAAAGTTTTTGGTCACAAACCTCCTCTTTCGCCCAAACGGGGGTACGAAGGAGCTTTTGCATAGGTACGAATGAGAAATATCAGCTACGAATGTATTGATTTTGATAAAATGTTTCATTCGCCCAACTAATCCTCATTCGACCATATGATTTTCTTCCTTCGCCCATTCGATCTGGTCGAAGGAAACAGTTCATAAATTTGAAATTTCAATATTGAATTTTAATGATTCTGAACATGTCCATTTGATTGAAATCAAACCTAATAGTGCTGATTAACACTTCTAAACTAACAGTTTCAACAATTATGTATTGTGTTTGTGTTTTCACCCAAAAACTAGGGTTTAAACAATGATTGATCATTCAGTCAAGTTTTAAACCATGATTTTGGTTATTTCTCCACCTAAAACACACACACAATAAACCCTGAGCATCAATTGGTATTATTATGATGAATTAAAACGATTTTGGACAGTTAGGGCTCGGAATGGAAAAACAGGGATTAAAGCCTGAATTCTTGAAGATAACCTGTAAAATTGATAGCAAAATGATCAGCAAGATGTGAGGAACACAATGGAATGGTATAGAATGAACGAGCAATAAGGTGAGGTTAAAGTTAAAAATCTGGAAAAAATTATGAATGGGTTCGAATGAGCAGATAGGTTTATATAGACTTGCCCCTTCGCCCGTTTTAGTCATACGAAGGAGAAACTTTTGTCTCCTTCGACCCTAGTGAAAGGGTACGAATGAGGCAAAAGGGTTCGAATGAGATAATTTTCATGAACACTCTCCTTCGCCCAACCAAAACATACGAATGAACATGTGAAATCCCACATTCGACCAACCGAATGGGCGAATGAGAATTGGGATTTTTTGAAAATTTTCCAAATCTCAAAAACGAGTCCCGGTCCAACCGAATGTTCCTTTTGAGGATGTGCAAATTGATGAAAGCATGCACATTATCGAGAAACCCGTTGAGATTGTTGATACTGGAGTCAAGAAACTCAAGCGCAGTCGCATTCCGATCGTTAAGGTTCGTTGGGAATCTAAACGAGGCCCAGAGTTCACTTGGGAACGTAAAGACCAGATGAAGTCAAGGTATCCACATCTTTTTCCACCAGACTCTCCAACTCCAACTTCGGGACGAAGTTCCTAAAAGTAGGGGAGACTGTAACATTTCGTATTTATACTTGTACGTTACATCACCATTATTAATAAAAACGTCAAGTTCTATCGTTAATATTCGCATTTAATTATTTTTGTCGCATTTTTGAAACCCTAATACTACATATATTATATATATATATATGGATTATGTCTCGAATAATTAAAAAAAATAGGTGCTTGGGCCGGGAATCGAACCCGCGCCCAAGACCGGCAAACAACACAACACACACTAACCAATTGGGCTAGCCATCATATCTGATTCAAACAAGACGCGGTATAATTATATCATCAGTTGAAACCTTCACAGTTGACTTGAAAAGTCAACTGTGATAAACGACTTGCCTTAATCAATCTAAATTACTTTTAGTTAACCTGATATAAATGTTCCACCTACAATTTTTAGTTTTCAAAAATTAATTTATTTAATATATATAATAATTAAATCAGTTTTATTCTATTATATTTATAAAATTCCATTAAAATATCAAAACAATTTTATAAATTTCCACAAAAATTATCCTGAGTTTGTACAATGATAAACTTTTCTGAAATAATTTTTTGTAGATGCGTTTTGCGACTAATGATTGGATACTAACTTATGTTAAAGTTTTGTTAATATGGGCGAAGGTATAATAATATGGGCGAAGGTAGACATAAAGTGGGCGAAGGTAGAAGCATTTGGACGAAGGTAGACTGGAAGCTGACAAAGATGTTCATTCGTACCTTGGAAGTGGGCGAATGTGGAAGAACTTCACATTCGACCATATCAACTGGGCGAACGTGCAGAGTCTATATATAGTTTTTGTGATTTTGTGAATGTAATAGAGTTGTTAGTTGTGTGTGAGTTCAGGTCAGGTTCCAGGTCATTTTGTGAAAGTCTGTAATTGATCTAGATTAACGTGTGATTGATTGTAATTGAATATTTGAGAAAGTTAATCTATGAAAAAGCTTTGAAAATGATATTGATTGTGTTTTGATTAGAGTTTTATCAGTTTGTTCAGAACTAGGGTTTCCGCACCTGGTTTTGTAACTTGTATGATCATATAATCCTGTTTTAGTCAAATTCTTTCGCTTACAAAGTGGTATCAGAGCCATACGGATCATACAACAACAAATTTGATAAACTCAGAGCTGATTTGGACTTATTTTTCATCAAAATACATCTGTTTTTGCATGAAAATGGTTTTTGAGTGTTTTTGATTGATTTGAAGTTGATTTTGTGGTTAAAATTCAAAATTCCAAGTATTAAAGTTGCTCCAAATCAATTCCGAATCATAACCTGATTAAGATCATTCAAATCCACAAACTTTTGATAATCTGAGATCAAAATAACCGTTTTTCAAAGTGTAACCGTTTTTCAAATCTGAAAATTTCTATAAAATGGGCGAACCTGGAACCAGTGGTCGAAGGTGAGTTGTGTTTTGGTCGAACGTAGAAAATTTTGGGCGAACCTAGAATTTGTTGAGTAAATTTTTCACTTTCGGGTCACATTTTTCACCTTCGGTTGATAAAACGGGCGAACCTAGATCTATACTGGGCGAACCTTGAATTTTTCTGGACGAACGTGAAAAGTGTTAGTGTGTTTTTACATTCTGGTGAGTTTTTACCTTCGAGTGGTACTGTTTGGACGAACTTGAATCAGAAAGGGACGAACGTGAGAATTTTTGGGCGAACCTAGGCTTAGTTCTTGGAAAATTTTCTAAGTGTTGGATTTTTCGAAGTTCGTGATCATGTGGAATTTTCCGACTACTCCGAGACCAGCAACGACACAACCACAACAGCAAGTGATGGACCCATGGACAGTGGCAGCACAAAAGACGAGTACACAGTCTTCGCAACCGATTAACTACATGGCGATGACGAGCTCAATGCCTCAAAGTGTAGCACCTCCAGCACCACAAACTGACTACTGGGGAGTAGCAGCGGCGGTGGTAAACACTCAAACTACAAATGCTATTTCTACATTGATTAACGATTTGTCTTCAGGTAGCGGGAATAGGCCACCGAAGCTCATGGACATACAAGAATACAATCAGTGGCAGAATAAGTTCAAGATCCACTTGGAAGGCATGGGAGTGGAGGGAGCAGAGGCATGGAGTATGATTGCTAAAGGTTACACAGCACTGATTTTGGAGAATACAGGTGAAATGATTCCGTTGGAAAGCTTAACTGAGGATGAGAAGAAGAAATATGTGGTGGAAAAGAAAGCCTTTTCCCAATTGACTCAGGCAATCACAAATGATCTGCTACATCAATTTGGGACTTGTACAACCTCTAAGCAATTGTGGGATGTGCTTAAGAGGAGGCATGATGGGAATGAGAAAACGAGAAGTCTGAGGATGGATGAACTGAAAAAGGAGTTTGAGAATTTTTCTTATATTGGAAATGAAACTTTAAAAGAATTAACTCCTAGATATAGTCATTTGCTAACTGAATTGTCTAGTTATGGTATACAGATTCCTATGAAGAATTTGGTGGATAAGTTTGCAGATGCTCTACCACCTTACTGGGATCAGCATGTGGAAGTTCTCAGAGAGAAGGATGCATATCAATACTGGACTATTCAAGAGTTTATCCAGAAGCTGGAAAACAAGGAAATGGAAGAGAAGAGGAAAGCTAGAAGAGCACAGGTTCCTCAGAATCCTAGCTTATACTTTGGAAGTACTTCAGTTCCTGTGAGTAACTCAAGTTCAGGAGGGATAGTTGCACCACATGTTGCTTGCATTTCCAATGTTATGGAATCACCAAAACCTACCATCAATTACATGGCACAAACTTCATCCTACTCACAACCATCATACACACAACCACCACCACAACAACAATACAACAATTCCTACATTTCACCATTCTCCCCAACGCAACAAGCATCTTTCTATACTGCTAGCCAATCTCAACAACCAATGAACCAAGTTACTCAACCCAATCAACAACAAGTGGTTTTGGAAACTTCTAACTTGGGCAATGTGACAGTGGAAATTGCTCAACAACATATTGCACTAGTCTCAGCAATGGTTTCATCTTACAATGGACTTGTTGCTAGTCAAATCGGGAATAACAACTTAACCAATGAGGACTATGCACAGATCGACAAGGAAGAGATGGAACTCATTGATATCCAATGGGCTTTTGCAAGCATCATGAGAAGAGCAACAGAGTTTATTGAAAAGACAGGTCGAACAGATTTGGGAATTTCTCCTAACACAACCTACGGGTTCAACAAGGAGAAAGTTACTTGTTTTAACTGTGGAGAAAGAGGTCACTTTAAACGTGAATGTACCCAGCCACCAAAACAAGGTAATAGAAACCCATTCAATGCAAGCTACCAGAATCATCAACAACAAAACCAAAACCGAGTTTCTTACCAAAACAACAACAATTATCAAAACCGTCAAAACAACTCTAACAACAACCAAAACAGACAACCTAACACATCAAACCAGATCCAAAACCAATCTCCTAACAACACTAACCGAACAGTTATACCAATCACTACACCAAATGAGACACAACAAAACACGAGTCAGAATCAAGCATTGATGACTCAACAAGATGAAAGGTTTGATTGGTCGGGATTGCAAATAGGAGTGGAGGAAATCACTACTGGTGGCAATGTGGCTTGCGTTGCATGCAAGGTTGATATTGAAGAGTCGGTGATGGTAGATGAAAAGAAAGAAACTGAGTGAAAGTGATGAGTCTGAGGCTGAGATGGATGTGGAGAATGAACCTGTTGAGGTTAAGGTTGAAGAAACTAATTAGGGAGTGGTGATTGATACTGTTTTTGATGTTCCTGAGGAGTGTGAATCGGTTTATTCTGATTCAGATAGTGAATCGGATACGGAAGCAAGTGTTACATCACTAGATGATGACATAGATCAGTTGCTAGCAGAGGCGGATTTTCTGATGACAAGGAAGTCGTGCATTGCTGATGATGCTTTCACCAAGATTGACTATTCCAAATTCTTTACTGGAAAGGAAGCTCATTTCGCGTTAATGGCCATGACTGAACCGCCAAAACCTGTAAGTTCTGAATCTAGCACTGATATTAGAAGTGATAAATATTGTGGAACATGTGATAGATTGACTGAGGAAAATAAACAACTCCGAATTCAACGTGATAGTGCTATCATAAACAGTCAATCTACTCGCAAAGAGTTGAATGCTTTCAACAAGGTATTAGATGGCTATAAAAAGGACATTTCCGACTTGAAAAACACTTTATCATTGAAACAATTGGCAATTAACAACTATATCAATGAAATTGAAAACACCAAGTTGGAAATGGCAGCCATAAAATGCTTTGCTGAGAAAGTAAACAAAAAGTTGGAAAGTTATAAGCACATTGCTTATGTGGTTGACCACATCATAGATGATAACACCACTAATTACAAGTCTGTGCCATCTCCGGTTCTTTTTGAAAATCATAACTATCACCAAGTTATACCAGAGAGCTCGGTAAAATCAGACTCATCATCGGAAATGGATTCGAATACCTCGAGTATTGGTGATCCTCATTCCGATGTGAGACCGATTTTAGGCTTGAATGATGAGGGTGTGCTGAAAGTGTGAATTCAGACTCAGAGAGTGATGATACTGGTAATGACCAAACTGTTAATGCATGTGAAATTCCAAAAGAAAATCACATCATTACTACTGAACCAGTGTCACCATCTCAACATGTGCATCCGATGGCAAATACTCATCGAGAGAAAAAGTCTGAAAAGAATGAGATTAGAAAGGACCTTGAGAATGAACCATGTGACAAACCTGTCAAGGTGTTTTATTGGATGGAAGGATCCAATAAAATCATCTCTGATGAGGAATTTCCAATAAAAAATGCTAACTATGCTAAAATAGAAAAGATTTGGCAAGAAAGCACTATTTGGTTTCCAAAACATGAGAGAACAAATGAGATTCCACCAGAAATTTTAAAGAAATTGTTTTTGGATGTTCCTCAAGAACCAAAGGTCCATGTCACAGAGTTCATTCGACCAAATGACAAAGCAAATGGTTTTCATGAGCCCACTTACTCAAAAGGACCACTTCCTGAGAGTTTGAGGAATCAACAGTATAATGATCAATATCCTGTTAGATCATTTGCTCAACCAAATGCTCAATATGTTTTTGAAGAGTATCGAAAATGCTTTAAATGTGGGGAACGTGGGCATTTGCTTGCTCAGTGTCCATATGTAAGGCATAAAAGACATGAGGTTGAAGTGAGAAATTCCATGAGAAAACCGATTGATCATTATGTTCCACCACACAGACGAGTTGTTCCTCAACAACAACAGTTTTATAATCAAAACAATTTTCATCAAATGAGGAACAATCGTCCAATTCAATATGATCAAAGAAATCGGATTGCTATGGAACAATCATGGAGAAAGCCTGTGGTGAACGCAACAATTGATAGGCAAAAGGTTCCACAAAAACCAATTGTCAAATCAAATATTGGACCTAAGTCTGTTAACTCAGATAAGGTAGCCAAGAAAGTTACGTTTGTTAACAATGTTCAGAAACCAATTGAGAAACCAAAATATCAAATTCATATTCTTAAAAGGTCTGAACAATCTTGGTCATCCAGTGGTACTCCAGGAGCTTCTACTTCTAAAGTCAATGAGAAAAAGGAAAATGTTTTGAACAATCAGAAAAAGATTTATCCAAAACAAAAAGTTGTTGAAAATGTGAATGAAAATGTTACTTTGAAAGCTGATGTTCAAAGGCCCAAGACTCGGGCTTGGGTCCCCCGAAAGAACTAAATGATTTACTTTTTGTGTGCAGGGAGCTTCAGCTGGCCCTATTAGCAGTCTATGGATTGTTGATAGTGGAGCTTCAGGCCACATGACAGGGGATCTTGCATTGCTGTTCGACGTGAAAAACATTAATGGAGGATATGTCGCATTCGCTGGAAACAAAGGTGGATATATCACAATGGAAGGAAGCGTGAGTAATGGGATAGTGAGCTTTGAGCGGATATCTTATGTGAAGCAGATAGATTATAATCTGCTGAGTGTCAGTCAAATATGTGATAAACAATTTTCTATGGATTTTGATGACAAATCATGCTATATTCTCAAACCGGGCTTTAAAATTCCAAAGGAGTGGATAATGTTGATGGCACCTCGCGTCAACAATCTCTATATTCTTGATATGTCCAAGGCGATGACATCACAGGGGCAAATAACATGTTTTCTATCCAAAGCGACTGAGAAAGAATCGATAATGTGGCACCGAAGAATGGGGCACATTCATCTGAGAAAAATGAATCAACTTGTGAAAAATGGGCTTGTCGATGGAGTAAACGTGAAACATTTCCATCTGAATGACAAGTGTGTAAGCTGTAAGAAGGGGAAGCAACACAAACAGGTCCACAAAGTGAAGAAAGTCAACTCTGTTGAGATGCCACTTGAGCGACTGCATATGGACCTATTCGGACCGGTCAAGCGTAAAAGTCATCTTGGAGAGCTTTATTGTTTAGTTGTCACTGATGACTATTCACGATTTTCATGGGTGATGTGTTTGCAAAATAAAAGTGACACCTTTAACAACCTGAAAGTTCTGTTCACTCGACTGGAGAATCTCTACAATGTGAAGATAAAGAGAATTCGGAGTGATAATGGGACGGAGTTCAAAAATGCTAAGATGGTTGAACTTTGTGAAAGCAAAGGGATACATCATGAATATTCGGCTCCATACACCCCACAGCAGAACGGTGTTGCTGAACGAAAGAATAGGACTCTAATTGAAGCGGCTAGAACAATGCTTGCTGATTCAAATCTTCCGGTAATGTTCTGGAATGAGGCGATTTATGCAGCAAATTATACACTAAATCGGGTTCTAACAGTGAAGAAGTTTGGAAAAACATCTTATGAACTGTTACACCGACGAAAGCCCAACTTAGAGTATCTAGAACCTTTTGGGGCGCCATGCACGATGTTGAATCCAGGTGAGAAGTTTAGTCCTAAAGCTGAGGAGGGATATTTTGTTGGATATGCAACCCCGCTCAAACGGGTATTCAACAAGCGAACTCGTCAAGTGGAGGATTGGGCTAACGTGGAAGTTCAACGATATACTCAAAATTTGCAAGGCACGGGTCCTGATTGGATGTTTGATTACAAAGACTTCTTTGAATCATTCAACCTAGATAGCTTGGTTGAAGAAGCTGTTATCAGATTACTTTACGAGTGTGAAAACGTGTCGACTTCATCGTTGGTGCGTCCAATCACCGTGAACCCCCTACCAGCTTCTGATGATACCAATGCTCCTATACAAGAGGAAGATGTGTTTCAAGAGGCTTCAACTTCATTAGACTCTTCAGAATCTGAAGTTGAACAATTTGAAGAAGTCATTCTTGAACATGCAGAAGAACCAGAGGCAATGCCAGTGAACCCAACTCCAACACCAGAAGTTGCTTCATCATCAAACACGGGTCATGATCTGGATGCTGTAGAAAACTTGACTGCTCAGACGGGAGTTATTGTACCTGTTTATCCGGAATCTCGGATTCATCGTATTCACCCGCTGGAGCAAGTTATCGGTGATCCTGGAAGTGGTGTTATGACCAGAGGGCAGCTGAAAAGCGTTAACTCGCCAGAGAGTTTTGGTGCTTTAGCATTATATGCCAAAATTCAAAAATCTGGTAGTCAAAATGATTGGTCGTTTGCATGTTATGTGTCGCAGGTAGAGCCAAGGACATACAAAGACGCTTTGAATGAAGATGCCTGGGTTGAGGCAATGCAGGAGGAGTTATTGCAATTCCAGAAATTGGGAGGTTGGACGCTCACGGATTTGCCGCCGGGAAGGAAGAAAATAGGCACTAAATGGGTGTTTAAGTGCAAAAAGGATGATCGTGGGGTTATTGTTCGTAACAAAGCCAGATTGGTTGTGCAGGGTTTCCATCAAATCGAAGGGATTGATTACAACGAAATCTATGCACCAGTAGCACGGATTGAAGCTATTCGGATGTTCCTCGCGTTTGCTTCATACAAGAGATTCAAAGTTTATCAAATGGACGTCAAGAGCGCATTTTTGTACGGGAAAGTCAAGGAAGAGGTTTATGTCGGGCAGCCACCAGGCTTTGAGGACCCAATCCACCGGGATAAGGTCTACGTGCTGAACAAAGCTTTATATGGCTTGCACCAGGCTCCGAGACAGTGGTACGAGGAGCTAAGTACATACCTCATCTCCAAAGGATTCAAGCGCGGCCTCGTCGAATGCACCCTCTTCACGAAGAAGACGGGAGATGATTTGCTTCTAGTACAGATTTACGTTGATGATATTATATTTGGTTCAACTAACGAACATTTATGCAGGGAATTCAAAACTGTCATGCAAGAAAAGTTCGAAATGAGCGCAATGGGGGAGATGCAGTTTTTCCTCGGCTTGCAGGTGGACCAAAGACCCGACGGGATCTTCATTCACCAGACGAAATATGTATCCGACATCTTGAGCCGATTCCAGATGGAGGACTCTAAGCCGATGGATACCCCGATTCAACCCAATCACGGGATTGGAGTGGACGCTAAGGGGGAGCTGACGGACCCATTTACATACAGAGCAATCATCGGATCTCTGATGTATTTGACAGCGTCTCGACCAGATATTATGTATGCAATGTGTCTCTATGCTCGCTATCAATCGAAGCCGAAACAAAGTCATCTGACGGCGGTCAAGCGTATCCTTCGATATCTGAAGGGTTGTCCATCAAAAGGACTTTGGTACCCTAATGATGATGATTTTGATTTTATTGCTTTTAGTGATGCAGATTGGGGCGGCTGTGACAAAGATAGCAAATCTACTACAGCTGGTTGCCAGTTTTTAGGGAGCAGGTTAATTACCTGGCAATGCAAGAAACAGACTTCCGTGGCGCTGTCTATCTGTGAAGCTGAGTACATTGCAGCCTCAAGTTGCTGTTCGCATGTACTCTGGATCCAACAACAGATGGTGGATTACGGTTTGCAGTTTCTTAAAACCCCTATACACTGTGACAACGAAGCCGCAATTGCATTAACTAAAAATACTGAAAATCATTCTAAAGCGAAACATATCCGGATCAAATATCATTTTATCCGTGATTGTTATGCTAAGGAATTGATAGATATGGTCAAAATCCATACTGACTACCAACGTGCAGATTTGTTTACAAAAGCTTTTGACAGATCCCGCTTTGAATATCTTTTAAAAGTAAACAATATAAAGGAAAAACAGGACTAATCGGCACCTCGGTTAATCGCTTTTTAGTTTAGTTTTTAGTTTTTAAATTTTTTGCTAATTGGGAATTTTTCTTTGCTAATTGGGAATTTCTCTTTACTATCATAATCCTCAAAGAAGTTGATGCTTTCAAGAGGATTGTTTAATCCTCAAAGAAGTTGATGCTTTCAAGTGGATTGTTTCTTTCAAATTTTTTGTTTTGTTTTTCAGAAAAATTAAAAATCCAAAAATATGTTCTTTATTTTAGGGGGAGTCATTTTATCAGAAAAACCAAAAACATTGAAAAATTTCAAAAGACCTAAAAATTAGAAAAACCAAAATGATTTCCTGGATAAAAAGAGGAAATGATAGTACATCAGTGGGGATCTGACACAGGCTAAAGAATTGTATAGTATAATGAGACGTATGTTGATTACGTGTGATATGCTGATAGGCTTCGTAGACTAAATATTGCGTGCATTAGTGATACAAACATAACAAACTACGCGTTCGTGGCTGAACACCTCATGGGCATATGGTCTTAGTACCGTAATTTCGTTTGATAGGATTGCCAAAATCTGAGGTTTCGGGTCGTTATGTTATTGTTATCCGGGATATTCTGATTAAACTTCTGTCGTATTGATTTACGGACCTAGTTTCATCAGAATATTTGCAAAAAAAAAAGCTTATTGCCAAAACCGAAAGTTACCGAATTGAGGAACTTTATGTTTTATTGATCAAAGATCATTATTACATCGTATTGACTTTCTGATGCAAATCAGTGGTTAATATCAGCCTCAACCTAGTGTATACGCACATGTTACTTTGCTGCATTCATTTGCTGACCTGTACACCTCTGTGCTATATACTTTGTAATTTTTACGGATAACTCTGGCATAATCACGCGTTACGATGAAGCTTTGTGCAATTACTTGATACGGGAGTATGTCGTGTGTGTGGGAACCACAATGTGTTAGTCTAAAACACCTAATTCGTATCATTTTAAAGCATTGCGTAATTGTCTGCATGTGAGCTTACGTGGACCACAATATCAGCAATTGCCGTATCACATATTGTTTCTAATGATAATATTAAAACAACCAGATCAACGCTGTGATCAGATTTCTCAATAAACTGATATGATCCTCTTACCGGATATCACAAAATGTTTACTGCTTTCATTTACTTTGATGCATTTTACTTTTGTTGCATTTTACTTTTATTGTCAAAAAGATACAAAATCCAAAAAGATTTTAGGTGTGTTTTGATAAAATTTCAGAAAACCCAAAATTTTTGCATTTCTGCTTTATTTTTGATAACCGGGGATGTTTGATGGTCAATTTCTGAGATTTGATAACACCATCTGGGCTTTGTATCATTCAAAAGGTGAAAATTTGAGTTTTGGAAGTTTAACAGCTTGAAAAATGTTGAACGGTATTCGAATTCGTGATTTGGTAATTTTTCAGATTTTTCCATTTCACATTCGCCCCTTAATTGGGACGAATGTGGAAAAATCTTTACCTTCGGCCGTTTCAAAATGGACGAATGTGGGTTCTTTATTACACAAATTCACCTTCGGGTACTATTTCACCTTCGAGTCATTCATTTGGGGCGAAGGTGGAATATCCTTACATTCGCCCACTATAAACGGGCGAAGGTACCTTGTCTATATATACCATTTTCACCTTCGAACCCTCATTCATAATTTTTCAGAATTTTTCATCAATACCATACCTTGTTGCTTTGATTTCTTGTTCTTGCATAATTGATTCTCTATCAACCACTGATCATTTCTATACTCATATCACAGGTAATGGAGCCTTAACGAGATCAGAATCGTTGTTTTTATAACTGGACTTAGGGTTTCATTATTAGGGGTCTTAGGGTGTTTGTTGTTACTTGTTTATGATTGCATTTCAATCCCCATCAGTTTTAGGGGGAGAATAGTCCAGGAATTAGTACAATAACAACATCAGATGATTAATTGATCATTTTGAAACTGTCGTGACCTAATTCCTATGAAAAACTGATGTAAATTGAAATTTATGGACAATTGATGATAGACGAAGGTTGATCGGCCATATTAGAATGTATCCTAATCAAAATCAAGGGTTAATAACAATTTTGGCAAAATTTTAAATTTTTGGGGAAAACAGGTTTACCTTCGGGTCTATTAAAACGGGCGAAGGTGGATTTTTTGGACGAATGTACATTTAAAACCGGGCGAATGTGTTTTTAATTCAAACCTTTTCATTTTCGTCCAGAATATCTCATATTCGTCCAGAAGTTTTTACATTCGTCCAGATCAAAAGGGGCGAATGTGAAACTTTAAACCCTAAAATTTTTAACTTTTTGTCGTTTTTGTATTTTGACGTTTGTTTCTGTTTTTGATGTGCAGATGGCTGATCAGACTGAGAATGTTGAAACTCCAGTGGAGAATATTGTTTCAGAATCTGTTCCAGAGAACGTTCAGGAAGGAGAATCGTCAAGTACAGGCAGTTGGTTGTTCGAGAAAATGCATAGCTGTTGTGCTTATCTGGGTGATGTAGAAAAGAATGTCGAGTTTACTAGAATCATTGAATTCTTGAGGAGGAGCAGAGTTGTCTATGCTTTAGCTACTCCGACTATCATCTACAAAGACATAATTGAAGACTTTTACAAGAATGCGAAGTATGATTTCTGGGATGATCAGACCATAATAAAGAGCAAAATCCAAGACATGGAGATGTTTATTACAGAGTCTGACATTAGAGAAGCACTCCAGATAAAGTTTGAGGTGAGTGAAGATCCCAGAGAGTTGTCATGGACTGAACAGAAGGCTTGTTTCTTAAGAATGAAGTACAAAGGTCCGATCACTGATGGATCTATGTATAAAGGGAAGCTGAGTGTGCAGTTCAAGTACTTTGCACATGTCATTATTCATGTTTTTGGATGTGTGAGTGGAGGTTATGATGTTATGAGGAAGAGTTTGAGTTCGATGATGGTTGCGTTGACTCTCAACAAACCATTCAACGTATCTGGGATGATTTTGGATCATATGCTTGAGATGTTAAAGGGTGTGAAGAAGAAGCAATTCATGCTATATCCGAGATTTCTCATGATGCTCTTTGACCACAAGTATCCAGAACTGAAGAAGGATCCGACTATGATTCTAGGTCAAGATCACATGAACATTCGTACTTTGGTAAGAATGAAAGGATACAAAGGTGTGCCAGACAATGAAAAGCCACCTCACAGGAGACTCTTTGGAGCTTTGGCTAGTCAGGATTACACTGATCCTGGCAAGAACAGAGCAAGACATGATGACAGTGATTCCGATAATGATGATCCCTTGGTGTATGTTGATGCAAGCACTAAGAGGAAGAGACAGGTAGTCAATCCCGGAGCCAAAGGGAAGGGTAAGGGAAAGACTGATCAAGAAAGCTCTAAGCAACAGGTGGTGAGGAAGAAATCAACTGCAAAGAAAGGTACTGGTTTGATTGATGAAGAATCAATGGATTCAGAGGAGACTGAGGTAGAAGAAAGATGGGATTCAGATACTGAGAATGTTAGGACCACCAAACGTAAGGCCACTATGGTTGGTGAGTCTGAATCTTTGAACAAATCCATTGAAGAAGCTGAGAAAAGAAAGAAATCAGTGAATGTTGAAGATGAAAGTTTAGGTGTTGACTTGGAAGAGTTGAATGTTGGAGAGACTGTGGTTGTAAACCTGCCCAAAGCCAAGCACAAGACTATGTCCAAGAAGACTAGCACTAAACAGTTGAGAGAGAAAGAGTTAGCACAACTGTTGAAAGGGAAAAGAGTGCCCGATGCTGGTACATCATCAAAGCTATCTTCACCTGTCACCAAGAAGTAAAAGAAATCCAAAGAGGCAGAACCAATATCAGCTGATCAACTTAATGTTGCACTGGACAATGTACTTGACATGTTCAGAAAGCCTCAGAAAGAAAAGGAAGTTGAGCCATCCAGATCCAAATCGAAGAAAGTCACTGTGGATGATGATGTGATGAAGCAGGTGAATAGGAAAATGGATGATATGATGAAAATGATTGTGGCTCAACAAGCTGAAATAGACAAATTTAAACAGAATGAAGAGAAAATGCTTCAGATTGTGGTTGCTTCTAAATCTAATCAAGATGAGATTAATGAGAAGGTTAAGATGCTTGAAGCAAAGAATGAAAAGCTTGAAGGAAAGTGTGCAAGAAACAAGAGCAGAATTAAGTTGATTAAAGCAGATAACAAAGAACTAAGGGCTGAGAACAAACGCCTTAGTGATTTGATTGATGATTTATATAATACTGCACCCAAGTTGAAGGAGGGTGAAGAAGATAAAGAAGAAGAAGAAGAAAAAGTTGACTATGAAGATTCTGAATCGGATGAAGAAAAAGATGATGATGATGAAGATGATGATGAGTCAGATAAAAATGATGATGAGGATGATAATGATGATGATGATGATGCTGAAGGGTCTGGGAAACAGAGAGAGGATGATAGTGAGAGTGATGATGATGATGGAGGTGATGATACTTCAAAGTTTACATTTGAAGAAAGAACATCCAAAAAGAAGAGTACTGGAGAATCAAGTTCAAAGAAGAAGAAAGGTGAGAACGTTGATTCAGATGAAAGTATCTTCTGGAATGAGAAGGTGAGGTCTTTATCAGATGATGCTAAACAAGTGTATACAGACATGTTGGAAAAGAGAGAATGGACCATTGAGTTCACAGGATGTTTCGCTGAGATATTCCAAACTGATGATTTGAGATATGAATTGGAATACGAAGATCCTGATCTTGAAGAAGGAGAAGTGCCTGCTTCTGTGGCAAAGGAGATTTTGGATGGACTTGCACAGAGAGTAGGGAAAACATTTGAGGAGTTTATGATAGATGAGTCGATTCCAGACATTTCTGAAAAAGATGTTGGAAGTCACTCAGATGATAAAAATACTCCTGAGATTGATGAAGTGGAGGTTGAAGATATAACTCATGAAGAGTTTCCTCAGTACTTCAGGGAAACAGATGAAGATGAAATATTTCCTGATTTCACTGAGACACCGAATAATTCAGCAAAGCAGAAAGCACAGCAAAGGAGTGCAGAGTTTGTAGAGAAAGTGTTTGGTGCTGATAAGCAAGAATCTTCAAATCAATCTGATGAATTGAAGAGTTATTTGAAGAAGTTGAGAGAAATGGATGAGAACCGACCGAAGCCTGAAGCTCAAGGAAACTTTTATAGATTTCACAACGCCAAGTTTAAAGGCAGAGCTCTCGGGTGGACATATTTGGGCAGACTGAAGTGCATAGCTGCTAAATGGGAAACAGGAATCTTGTATTTTAACAGATTCATTGACTTGCTAACTCTACCGTACTGGGCGGTCAGAGATCTATGCAGATTCCCTATGTCTGGTGCTTCAGTTAGTGGTACTCATGTCGGTTGGTGTGCAGACAAGTTGGTTTGGGAGAGTAGAACAAGATGGAATAGATTTAAGCCTCAATATCCCCAAAGAAAAGTTCATAGGGATATTGATCCTCAAACCAATATGAAGCGAGTTACTTTGATATACAAAGCACCTGAAGTGATGAGAAAAATACCTTTGATGCCTATGCCACAACATTTCAGTGCTGATTTTATTTTCTGGTATTATGATTGGAGAAAGGCTGAAGCGGTGATTGTGCTGAGAGACGGGAAGGACAAATACAAGCATGTTCATGTATTTGATCCTATGTGGTTGATTAATTGCACTTTTGAAGACATCATCATGCTTTTCTACAATCCGATTTACTTTGAACCGAAAGACGCTGCTCAAGCAAGAAAGTATACTCAAGTGGTTGGAATTTGTTTTGCTTATGACATTAATGCGGGAAGTAATTTGGAGAATAAACTTGGCAAGACGGTGAAGATGGCAAATGTGTCGAAACCAGTGAAGAGAACATTTGAGCCTCCAATGACTACTGAGCAGAAGAAACAGCTCAGAATTAAGTTGATGAACAAAGCAATGGACGAAAAGAGAAGACAATCCAATCAATAGTCGAGGGGGAGTTTGTAGATGCGTTTTGCGACTAATGATTGGATACTAACATATGTTAAAGTTTTGTTAATATGGGCGAAGGTATAATAATATGGGCGAAGGTAGACATAAAGTGGGCGAAGGTAGAAGCATTTGGACGAAGGTAGACTGGAAGCTGACAAAGATGTTCATTCGTACCTTGGAAGTGGGCGAATGTGGAAGAACTTCACATTCGACCATATCAACTGGGCGAACGTGCAGAGTCTATATATAGTTTTTGTGATTTTGTGAATGTAATAGAGTTGTTAGTTGTGTGTGAGTTCAGGTCAGGTTCCAGGTCATTTTGTGAAAGTCTGTAATTGATCTAGATTAACGTGTGATTGATTGTAATTGAATATTTGAGAAAGTTAATCTATGAAAAAGCTTTGAAAATGATATTGATTGTGTTTTGATTAGAGTTTTATCAGTTTGTTCAGAACTAGGGTTTCCGCACCTGGTTTTGTAACTTGTATGATCATATAATCCTGTTTTAGTCAAATTCTTTCGCTTACATTTTTAATTCTGAAAAATCATTTATTTAATATTTTTAATCAATTTTTGTTAGTTTTAATCATAATTAAATCATAATAAATTCAATTTTTGATATTTTTGCACCAAAATTTTATACAATTTATTTCTGAATATTTTGAACAGAAATATAAATTTTAAAATAATAATTCTTTAATTTTAGTATTTTTAAATATTAAAGTTAAATTTAGACAATTTGTAATAAATAGATTTAATATTCTATTTTAAAGAAAATAATTTTATAAAAATTATTTTATACTTCAAACACATTATTGTGAACATCCTAAATTCAAACTTTATAAAAAGACTTTCATTTATTTAATTATCAAATTTCCCTTTATTTATTAAAACATTTTATTATAAATTCAACAAATGGATATCCCCAAATCGAAACCCTAGAATATACTTGTAGACTAGATAGACTTAGACTTATTTGTTGCCTTATACATAGGGTAATACTTGGCAATCTATTGGGCTACACTCATACTATTCCTCAATACCTAATACTATACCAAGGTGAGTTTACGTAACCATGTTTATGCGATTCTTTATACTTGCAACATTTTATTTAAGCAATTCAACATGCATGTCTAGTTGTTAACTTTATTGCCTCATGAATTAGTCAACAACAGTTTCAACGAGTTTCAACGAGTTTCAACATTACATAATCATTAGCTATGGCCAAGCCGGCGATACTCAATAATAGATCTATTGGATTGACAACCCCACCCGGATACGCGTACCTCCTACATAGGAAGCGTGGGTGATTGTTATCGTTCCAACATATTACTAAGGTGAACCGTAGATGACGGGATGGACCTAAACTAGTCGGAGGTTTGATTATGTTGATTCAACATATTATGCTTATTCATGTAGACTTAAACTTACGATAGACATATGAATTGCTAAACTTTTATACTTAAACTATTTGCTTAGCATGGATTATGTATTCTCACCAACTTTTAGTTGCCCCCCCCCCCCCATTTTTACAACTCAACAGGAAATAATGATGCATGAAGACTAGAGTATTTTATGAAGACAATATGAAGTCTATGCTTGCTTGATCTTTGTGATGTATTAGATTTCCACATTAAAACTCATTATGTATTTCTATTTTTGGATATTTGCACTTTAAATTTATTTCAATTAAAATTTGGTTACCATGTGCTACTGTATACTCATTCTTACGTGACACCTCGATGTTTCCGCCATCGGTTGGGGTGTTACAGATAAGTTCGCTGATGCATTACCACCATACTAGAATCAACACATTGAGGTCCTTAAGAAGAAAGATGCATACCAATATTGGACCATCAATGAATTTATTCAGAAGTTTGAGAACAAAGAGATGGAGGAGAAGAGGAAAGCAAAAAGAGCACAAGTTCCTCAGAATCCAGAGTTATATCATGGTGGTACATCTTCATCTCTGACTAGTTCAAGTTCTAGTAATTCTGTTGCTCCACACATAGCTTGTGTTTCAAGCATTGTTGAACCAACCAAAACCCCCATAAACTATCTTGCTCAAACATCATCTTATACCCCACCATCATATCCTACTACTTACATTCCACCATTTTCACCTATGCAACAAGCTGCATGCTATTCAGCTAGTTTGAACCAACCTCAACAACAATCCTATATTCCTTAAATGAACCCAACTCAAATGAACCCAAGTCAATCAAACCAAAGCCCAATTGTGTTGGAGACATCAAACTTGAATAATGTTACTGTTGAAGTTGCACAGCAACATGTAGCCTTGGTTTCTGCTATGGTCGCTTCGTATACTGGATTAGTAGCTAGTCAAATTGGTAATAACAACTTAACCAATGAGGACTACGCTCAAATTAACAAGGAGGAGATGGAACTCATTGACATCCAGTGGGCATTTGCTAGGGTCATGAGGCGAGCGACTGAGTTTATAGAGAAGACGAGCAGAACTGATCTTTCTACATCTCCCAACACCACATATGGCTTCAACAAAGCCAAAGTCACATGTTTTAACTATGGTGGGAAAGGTCACTTCAAAAGAGAATGCACACAGCCAGCACAACAGGGAAACAGGAATCCTTTCAATACTAATTATTAGAACCGTCAATCACAAAATCAGGTATCTTATCAAAGCCAAAACAACTCCAACTTTCAACCACAAAATAATTACCAAAACCGACAAAATGCCTCACCAAACAACTCTGTTACACAAACCACTACACAAAACAAGAACCAAAACCAAATACCACACAATCTAACCAGAACAATCATTCCAATCTCTACACCAAATAGCCAAACCCAACCAGATAACCAGAACCAGGCTTTGGTAATCCAGAAAGATGAAGGATTTGATTGGACTGGTATGCAACTTGGTGTTGAGAAGATCACTGCTGGTAATGTGGCGTGTGTTGCCCAGAAGATAGATTTGGAAGAGCCGGTGTCAGTTGAAGATGATTTGAAGACTGAGAAGTTATCTGAGGTGAAGATTGAGGAGTTGGTTGAAGAAAATGATGTTTGTGTTGAAGAAAAGTCAGGATTGGTTATTGACTCTGTCACTGATGTTCCCGAACAGTGTGATTCAGATTATTCTGACTCGGAGAGCGAATCTGATTCTAAAGCTAGTGTTAACTCACTAGATGATGATATTGATCAACTTCTAGCCGAAGCTGATTTTCTTATGACCCGCAAATCGTGCATACTGGATGATGCTTTTACCAAGATTGATTATTCTAAATTCTTTGCTGGAAAGGAAGCACATTTTTCATTGATGGCGTTGATAGAGCCTCCAAAATAGGTAAGTTCTGAATCTACTTTAGACATGAACAGTGATAAGTATTGTGGTGCATGCCATAGATTGACACAGTGATAAGTATTGTGGTGCATGCCATAGATTGACAGAGGATAATAAGCAACTCAGGGTTCAACTTGAGAGTGCTAAGATCAACTGTTAATCGTTTCGAAAAGAAGCATTTGAATTCAATAATGTAATTGATGGTTATAAGAAAGACATTTCTGATCTTAAGAAAACACTATCTTTAAAACAACTGGCCATTAACAATTACATCAATGAATTGGAAGAAACAAAACTTGAAATGGCAACCATCAAGTGCTTTGCTGAGAAAGTCAACAAGAAGCTTGAAAGCTACAAACATATTGCATATGTTGTTGACCATATTATTGAGGAACCTTCACAGTCGAGTAGTGCAAACTACAAGGCCGTCCCATCTCCAGTGTTGTTTGAAAATCATACTTGGCATTCAATAACACCGGAGAGTTCAGTTAAATCTGACTCTACATCGGATGGTGAGTCTAACACTTCCAGTGTGGGAGATCCTAATTCCGATGTTAGACCTATTTTGGGACTGAATGATGAAGGTGTGATAGCTGTAAGTGATGATTCTGACTCTGAGGATGATAAATCTGAGAAAGTTAGTGATATTCCAGTTGAAAATCATATTATCACCAATGAACCGGTGTCACTTTATCAGATTATTCATCCAATGGCTAACACTAATCGAGTGAATCAGACAGTTAAGCAAGTTGAGAAGAATGAAAAAAGTAACAAACCCGTCAAAGTGTTTTATCGGATGGAAGGATCCGATAAGATAATATCTGCCGAGTAATATCCAATTAAGTTTGCCAATTATTCCAAGATTGAGAAAATTTGGCAGGAGAGTATCATTTGGTTCCCAAAACATGAGAGAACAAATGATGTACCTCCAGAGGTTTTAAAGAAAATTTATTTGGATGTTTCAAAAGAACGAAAGGTTCATGTCACAGAGTTTATTAAGCTGAAGGATAAGGCAAATAGTTTTCTTGAGCCGACTTACTCAAAGGACCCATCTCCTGAGAGTTTAAGAAGAAGGTGTGTGGATGATCAATATCCTATCACTACTTATGCTAAGTCAAACGCCAAGAACAACTTTGAGGAGTACCATGTGTGTTTTAGGTGCGGGGAGAGAGGGAATTTACTTGCTCACTGCCCGTATGTTAGGCACAAGAGGCACGAGGTTGAAGTGAAGCAAAAATATCAAAGTCCAGTCGATAATCATTGTTATCCACAACGACGCTTTGTCCCTCAACCAGCACCTTTTTACAACCAAAGCCGTTATTATCAAAAGAGGGATAATCGTCAAATGACATATGATCGTCGTAACCGGATCGCAATGGAAAAACCTTTTAAGAAGCCAGTGGTGAACACAACTGTTGAGAAGCAAAAGGTACCATTAAAACCTGTAGTTAAACCAACAGTTTGACCTGTCTCTGTTAAATCAGAGAAGGTGACCAAGAAAGTTTCCTTCAAGAATGAAGTAAAGAAACCGACTGAGACTCCAAAATCTCAGATCCGGATCCTGAAACGTTCGGAACAATTCTGGTCACCAATGAGATCTCAAGGTGCTTCGACTTCAAAAGTGAATGAAAAGTCTGATAATGAAAAGGATTTAATTGATCAGAAAAAGATCAATTCAAATTCTAATGTTTGTGAAAAAGATTCTTTGAAACTGAATATTCAAAGACCCAAGACCAAGCAGGCTTGGGTCCCCCGAAAGAACTAATCTTTTTACTTGATATGTGCAGGGAGCTTCAGCTGGCCCTGTGAGCAGTCTTTGGATTGTTGACAGTGGAGCTTCTGGTCACATGACAAGGGATTTATCGCTGCTGTTCGACATAAGAAATATCAATGGCGGATACGTAGCATTTGCTGGAAACAAAGGAGGATACATTACTATGAAGGGTAGTGTGAGTAATGGTATCGTGAGTTTTGAGAAGATATCGTATGTGAAGCAAATAGACTATAATTTGCTCAGTGTCAGTCAAATTTGTGACAAACAGTTCTCTGTATTCTTTGACGACAAATCTTGCTACATTCTCAATCCAGGTTTCATACTTCCAAAAGAGTGGGTAATGCTGAAAGCACCAAGAGTGAACAATCTGTACATTCTCGACATGTCAAAAGCAATGTCAACCCAAGGCCAAGTCATGTGTTTCCTCTCCAAAGCTACTAAAAAAGAATCTATTATGTGGCATAGGAGGATGGGACATATTCACCTTAGAAAAATGAACCAACCATCTGGTGAAGAATGAACTTGTCGAAGGCATAAATGTTAAACATTTCCATTTGAACGACAAGTGTGTGAGTTGCAAGAAAGGAAAGCAGCACAAGCAATCCCACAAACTAAAGAAAGTCAATTCAGTTGAATTACCACTTGAGCGTTTGCACATGGACCTATTCGGACAGGTCAAGCGTAAAAGTAATGCTGGTGAATTGTATTGTCTTGTGGTTACCGATGTCTATTCCAGAGCGACACGTTTAACAATCTGAAGGTTCTGTTCACTCGATTAGAAAATGTCAATGGTTTAAAGATCAAGAGAATTAGGAGTGATAATGGGACAAAGTTCAAGAATGAACAGATGGATGCTCTTTGTGAAGACAAAGGAATTCATCATGAATATAGTGCTTCGTATACTTCTCAACAGAACGGTGTCGCAGAACGTAAAAACAGGACTCTAATTGAAGCGGCTAGAACAATGCTTGCGGATTCCAACCTTCCAGTAATGTTCTGGAATGAAGCCATTTATGCAGCTTGTTATACTCTCAATTGTGTTTTAACAGTGAAGAAGTTTGGTAAAACTTCTTATGAGCTATTGAACAGACGGAAGCCGAACTTAGAGTATCTAGAACCGTTTGGAGCACCGTGTACAATGCTTAATCCATCTGAGAAGTTCGCACCAAAAGCTGAAGAAGGATTCTTTGTCGGATATGCAACCCCGCTCAAATGGGTATTCAACAAACGAACTCGTCAGGTAGAGGAATGGGCTAACGTTGAAGTTCAGCGGTATACTCAGAATGTACAGGGTAGTGGTCCAGATTGGATGTTTGATTATAAAGATTTCTTTGAATCATTCAATCTAGATAGCTTGGTTGAAGAGGCTGTATTAAGATTATACTACGAGTGTGAAAATGCAGTGACATCACCGTTGGTGCATTGGATCACCGTAACTCCTCAAACAGCTTCTAATGACGCCAATGCTCCTGCAGTTGAAGAAGTGTTCCAGGAAGCTTCCACAACTCTCAATTCATCATAATCGGAAGTTGATGATGATGTCATAGGTGAAGCTGTTCCAGATATTACTACAGAGACACCTCCAGTGAACCCAAATCCAAATGGTGCTTCATCATCAAACTTGGGTAATGATCTGGATTCGACAGAGAATTTGACTACTCAAACGGGAGTGCAAGTACCTGATTATCCGGAATCTCAGATTCACCCGCTCGAGCAGGTTATTGGTGATCCTGGTAGCAGTGTTATGACGAGAGGACAACTGAGGAATGCTAACTCACAAGAAAATCTTGGCGCTCTGCTTTATATGCTAAAATTCAAAAATCATGTTGTCAGAATGACTGGTCATTTGCTTGTTATGTTTCGCATGTTGAGCCGGGGACATACAAGGATGCTCTTTTGGATGATGCTTAGGTAGAAGCAATGCAAGAGGAGTTATTGCAATTTCAAAAACTGGGAGTGTGGACACTGACAGATTTACCTCCAGGATGGAAAAAGATTGGAACTAAATGGGTGTTTAAGTGTAAAAAGGATGATAGAGGAGTGATTGTTAGAAACAAAGCTCGATTGTTCGTACAAGGATTTCATCAAGTGGAAGGAATCGATTATAACGAGATTTATGCACCGGTTGCACGCTTAGAAGCTATTCGCATGTTTCTAGCGTTTTCATCTTACAAGAAATTCAAGGTGTATCAAATGGACGTTAAAAGCGCGTTTCTTTATGGTGTGGTCAAGGAAGAAGTTTACGTAGTTCAACCACCAGGCTTTGAGGATCCTATTCACCGGGTCTATGTTCTAAACAAAGCTCTCTATGGGTTGCACCAGGCTCCATAGCAATGGTATGAGGAGCTGAGCACGTATCTTCTATCCAAAGGATTTAAACGAGGTTTGGTAGATTGCACACTGTTCACAAAACGAGCAGGAGATGACTTGCTTCTAGTGCAAATTTATGTTGATGACATTATTTTTGGATCTACTAATGAACTTTTGTGTAGAGATTTTGAAAAAGTTATGCAGGAAAAGTTCGAAATGAGTGCGATGGGAGAGATGCAGTTTTTCCTAGGCTTGCAGGTGGATCAAAGACCAACGGGGATCTTTATTCACCAAATCAAATACGTTTCTAAAGTCTTGAGCCGATTCCAGATGGACGATTCGAAGCCGATGGATACCCCAATACAACCCAATCACGGGATTGGTGTTGACGCTAAGGGGGAGCTGACTGATC
This sequence comes from Ambrosia trifida, assembly GCA_028751855.1. Classification (NCBI taxonomy): domain Eukaryota; kingdom Viridiplantae; phylum Streptophyta; class Magnoliopsida; order Asterales; family Asteraceae; genus Ambrosia; species Ambrosia trifida. The sequence continues at coordinate 121,940,326 of CM054122.1, forward strand.
CTTTTACATACAGAGCAATCGTCGAATCTCTGATGTACCTCACTTCATCTAGACCAGACATAATGTTTGCCACATGTCTTTGTGCACGTTATCAATCAAAGCCGAAACAAAGTCATTTAGCAGCTGTCAAACGGATCCTTAGATATCTGAAGGGTTGTCTGTCGAGAGGACTTTGGTACCCTAATGATGATAATTTTGACCTAATTGCTTTTAGTGATGCAGATTGGGGAGGCTGTGACAAAGATAGCAAATCCACAACAGCTGGATGTCAGTTTATGGGGAGCAGGCTCGTGACCAGGCAATGCAAGAAACAAACTGCAGTCGCCTTATCAACATGTGAAGCAGAATATGTCTCAGCTTCAAGCTGCTGCTCACAAGTTCTCTGGATACAACAACAGATGGTGGACTACGGTTTGCAATTTCTTAAAACCCCTATTTACTGTGATAATTAGGCCGCCATTGCATTAACAAAAGATTTAGTCAATCACTCGAAATCTAAGCATATCCGGATCAAATATCATTTTATCCGTGATTGTTATGCAAAAGAGTTGATCGATATGGTCAAAATCCACACTGACTATCAACGTGCAGATCTTTTTACCAAAGCTTTTGATAAATCAAGATTTGAATATCTTTTAAAAGCTAACGGTATTAAAGAAAAACAAGAATGATCATCATCTCGGTTTATCACATTTTTAGTTTTAGTTTTTACTGTTTTTCAGAAAAATTCAAAAACCCCAAAAATATGTTTTTCATTTTAGGGAGAGTTTATTTTTAAGAAAAACCAAAAACATTGAAAAAGTCAAAAAGCCATAAAAATTAGAAAAACCCAAAAGATTTCCAGGAGAAAAAGAGGAAATGATAGTACATCAGTGGGGATCTGACACATGCTAAAGAAGTGTAATGCAATATAAGGCGTGTGTTTGAGTCTGTGTGATGTGTTGATAGGCTTCGTAGACCTATTACTGCGTGCCTACATACATATCAAACGAATTGCTGTGTGGCTGAACTCCTCATGGGCATATGGTTTTAGTACCGTAATTTCGTTTGATAGGGTATTTGTATAAAATTCGGAGGTTTCGGGTCGTTATGTTATTAGTTATATGGGGATAGCCTATCTGATCTTCTGCTGTAAGTCATTACGGACCTAGATCAGACAGGGTATCTTTATAAAAGAGCTGTAAAGCCAAATCCTAAAGTTACCGAATTGAGGAACTTTCAATGTATGACGATAATCAAAGATTATCTAATGCATCGTATCCAATCATTGATGCAAATCATGCTTGATATTAGCCCTCAACCTGGTAAAGTGCACAAGTTACTTTGTAGCATTGAGTTGCGGACCTGGATACCTCTGTGCCTCATACCTTGTAAATTACAGATGACAAAAGCATAATCACGCGTTACAATGAGTCTTTGTGCATTCATTCCTTGATACGGGAGTATGTCGTGTGTGTGGGAACCACATACAATTGAGTTTATACTATAAATAATAGTATCAGTCTAAAGCACTGCACAACAGTCTGCATGTGAGCTTATGTGGACAACAATATCAGCAGTTGCCAGATCACACACTCTCTTTAATGATAATATAAATCAAAAGATCAACGGTGTGATCAGATTTCTCAACAACTGATATGATCCTCTTACCGGAAATCACAAAACATTTACTGCTTATTCTTTACATTTCTGCATTTTACATTTCTTGTCAGAAATACAAAACTCAAAAAGATTTTAGGTGTGTTTTAACAAAAACTTTCAGAAAATCCAAAAGATTTTACATTTCTATATTCTTTTTGATAACCGATGGTGGTTGATGGTAATTTTCTGAAACTTGATGGACCATTTGAGTTTTGTCATCTTTAAATGAGAAATAATGAATGTCGGATGCTTAAAAGTTGAGAAAAATATTGAACAGGACTCGATTTTGAGATTTGGTAAAAAGTTCAAAAATTCCAAACTTCATTCGCCCCTTCGATGGGTCGAATGTGGAATTTTGCTTTTACATTCGAACCTTCCAAACGGTCGAATGTGAGTGTTCTTATGTCTGATTGCACATTCGAACCATTTTTCTTCCTTCGAACCTTTAAATAGGGTCGAAAGTAGAAAAAATTTCACATTCGCCCAACCAAAAGGGTCGAATGTGGAGCCTATATATACCTATCTGCACATTCGACTCTCCATTTCAAAAAAATTTCAAATTCTGTGATTACCACCCCTTGTTGCTCGATTGTTTAAAATCATATCATTGTGATCCTCGTCTTCTGCTGATCATTTTAAGCTATTATTTGCAGGTATTCATCCAGTGATCATAACAGAATCCTTGATTTTATGTTCGAACCTTTGTTTGAATTGAACCATGGATTCTTGATTGTAATAGGCATAATTGATGAAATGGATTCAATGTTTAAGTGTTTTAGGGGGAGAGGATATCAAAATCCAGGGTTAATTCACAACAGATTAGTGAATTGATTGATCAAAACCTTCAAACCCTGGATTTTAGGGAAAAACACTTAAAAATTGAATAATTATAACAATTGTTTGTTGGAAAAGGATAATCGGTCATGTTAAAAGCCTTATAAATCAAAATGGCATGTTAAAACATACAAAATCAAAATCTGTTAATTTTGAAGATGAACAGCCATATTCGACCATTTCAAAAGGGTCGAATGTGACTTTTTGGTCAAATGTAGTTTGTTCAAACGGTCGAAAGTGGACAAAAACGGTCGACTGTACATTTTTAAAATTGATTTTTCAAATTCGAACCTTATTTCCAACATTCGAACCCCATTTCTCACATTCGAACTCGCGACTGGTCGAATGTGGAATTCTAAAATCAAAAATTTCAAATTTTGTTGATTTTGTGTTGGGTCTGCTGACCTGAAGAAGAACAGATGATTGAAAAGCCAAAATATACTGACAGTTGATCCATATAAATAAACAACATTTACAACATACTCCTCCCACAAGACTGTTGACCATAACAACTGTTCCACCCAAACAACTGCTATGACAACTACTGCTACAAAAGACTACTGGATAACAACTGATAGAGAACAACTGCTGACTAAAGGACTGATAGAGAACAACTCCTGATCAAGTGCTGAAGACTAAAGGTCTGTTGGAGCCAACAACATTTAGGCTCCAACAGATAATACAAGACCATCAGAGTTTTCCTCAACAGTAGTTTATCTAACAGTGTTTTGCTATGTAACAGTAGTTTGTATAGGGCAGATGTTTTATGTTGTTATTCTGTTAGAGGTCACTGTCTTAGGTGACGTCAGCTTAGATCATCAGTGGTTTAGATTTGTCTATAAATAGAACAGTGCCTGTACTGTTCTATCTAGTCACTCACAACATTCTCTCAGACAAACAATCATAGAGTGATCAGGCTAAGGGGGAGTACTTGTAATTGATTGTAATCTTTCAATATAATGAAAGCATTCGATTAAAAAACCATTTATTCCTTTTGTTTTGATTATAGTCTATTATTTCGCTGCACTTTCCATATATATTCACTTCATTCATTTCTCATTTTACATAGACAAATCAAAACAATCAAACTCAGATCCTAATAATTGGTATCAGAGCTTGGTCAATTAAATTCGATCTAACCAATCAATTTAATATAAACAGATCAGCTCACAATTATTGATATCGTTTGTTTGTCAGATTGAAAACAGAGTAATAGTTTATTTTTTATTCAACCGTTTGTAAACAGACTTTGTTCTCAAAAAATCAGAGAATGGCTTCAATCAATCACGATCCACACAACACTGGCACGAACCACAAGCCACCGATGCCTGTCAGATCTGAATACAATATCTGGCAACGTCGGATGAGCCATGTTCTAGCTCAACAGAACACTGGGTGTTGGAAGTTGGTTATCTTCGGACCACATGTTCCGATGGTGCCGAGTACCGAAGATCCCAAGGTTCAGGAGCCTAAGAAACTTGAAAATTACTCCGACCAGGATTTTCAGAAAATTGAGTTAGATGCTTAGGCCTTCAGTATTTTGGCCATGGCTCTACCCAATAATATATATGCTGGGCTGTTACACTGTAACAATGCAAAGGAGTTGTGGGATGCAATGAAAGAACAATTTGGTGGGACTGAAGAGGTTATTGAAAACAACCGTGAAATACTTAACCAACAATATGAAACATTTAGTCACGTTAAGGGAGAGTCATTAACTCAACAATTTGAGAGGTTTAACTGTCTCATTAGTGAACTAAAACTGGTTGGTCTAACTTACCCTCATTCAACTTTGAACCATAGGTTTTTAAGATCATTACCAGATAAATGGGACACTATTGCTATAGTTATGAGAAACTCAATTGGATTCAAGGACCTATCACTGACCCAGCTTCATGGTAAGCTCTTGACATATGAGAGAGAGCTTAACCAGTAAAAGAAGCTCCAGGACTCTGGAAAAGTGTCCGATGACTATGTATTTGGTAATACAGCACTTCTGGGTCATGATGAGGTGCCTGGTAATAGTAAGGATCAGAGTTATGATCATTTCATTGACATAACTTCAGGTTTTAACTCTAATTCTTATTCACCAAACTATGATTTTACAGCAAGTGGTGGTGATATCCAGGCATCTGATAGCATATCCTTTGAGTATGATGACCTGAAATACATTGACCCTGATGATTTGGAAGAAATGGACATTATGCACCAATTGGCCCTTCTCAGTGTAAGAACTAACAATTTTTACAAGAAAACTGGGAGAAGGTTTCCAGGGTTAACTGGCAGGTCAAAAGTGGGGTTGGATAAATCAAAGATAAAGTGTTATAAATGTCATAGACTTGGTCATTTTGCCAGGGAATGTAGGAGTCAACATGGTACACCTATGATTACCTATCCAAATCAAAGGCCACAAACCAACACTTATCAAAATTCCTATAATAACCCTGGACCAAATGTGCAAAACACTGCTCATTTTGCACAGTCATCAAACAATGTTCATGTCCAGTTTGTCCAAACCATTGTTCCTCAGATCCATTATGTGCAAACCCCTGTTGCTCAGGCACCTGTGCAAATGACTGCTGCTTCACCCCCTACTCCTGCAGAGACCAGTCAACAGAGTTTCTTCACACAAGGCTTTGTTGATTGGAGCAGTCTACCAGATGAGTTGGGAGATGAAAATTTTGCACTTGTTGCCAAAGCTGAAAATGAACCAGAAAATTTTTGTTTCGTGGCTATGGTAGAAGTGGTTGATTCTGAGGAAGTGGTAATTGAATCTGTTGTTAAGACTGATGATATTGTTGATGAGGTAATTGCAGGTGAAAAGTCTGAAGAAGAGGTTGTGAATCTCTCAAATCCCTGGGGTGCATCTGATGATTGTGAGTACAAGTGTGATTGTGCATTGATGGCTGCTGCTAAGGTATCTCCTCAAATCCTTAATGATTTGTGTTCTGACAAATGTGTAATAGCATTTGCTAACATAAAATAGGTGAATGAAAACCTTAGAAAGAAAATTTTAGATGATAAAGTTAAATTTGAGAAACTTTCAAAAGAGTTAAAAACAAATTTAACTGAAAAAGAATCTGAGATAAGCAGCTTAAAACATGAAGCAACTATAACCAAAGACCAGCTCCAAACTATGATAACTAAATATCAGAGTTGCAAAAGTGAGCTTAAGTCCACCCAAGTTGAATGTCAGAAATGGGTGGAATCATGTAGAGGTTTTGAGATGCTACTCAACAAACAAACCAAAAGTCATGTGAAGTTTGGTTTTGGCTTTGAAACCACTGCTCCAGCTTTTGAACACACTGACAAAAGGGATCAAAAGTTAGTTGCGGTAGTACCAACTAATTTGAAGGGGCAAGAGATTAAAATCACTGAACCTAATGGCAAGAAAAATATTCTTGAAAAACCAGAAGGTTCCTCATCATTCACTAAACTTGAAAATTATGAATTTAAACCTACTTGGTCTGATGAGTGTGGTACGCTTGAGAACTTCAAACCAGTTGATTTCAAAACTCCTGAGGGGAAGATAGCACCACAGGCAAAGGTCATTCCCTTGAAAAACCTTCCAGCAGATGCTCAAACATCTGTTGAAAAGAAGGTTGAAAAAGGGAAAAAGAAAGAAAAGTCTGTCCACTTGTTTTGTGATTTTTGTGAGAAGAAGAATCATGTCACTAAAAATTATTTCTTCTAAAAGCATATGATATCAACAAAGGAACAAGTGTATGTGATTCAAAGGCCACATGCTCAATATGTGATTCAAATCCCTATGGGTATTATCATCTGTCAGGAAGTGATCAAACAACTGTTGCCCCAAGTGTTGACATTCAAGCACTAGCAAATGGTCAACAACAGTTGTTGAACTTGATTCAAAAACTAGTTCAAACCACTGATCACCTTCCTAGGCTTGAGACTGAAAAGTCTGTGGACCCATCCAAAGCCAACTTGGCTTTGGACACCCACCAAAACTAATTCATTACTGCTGTGCAAGGAGCTTTTGCTAGTTTAGATAGTCTTTGGTATGTAGATAGTGGAGGCTACAGGCACATGACAGGATGTAGAGCCCTTCTTCTGGACTTCTTAGCTCATGGAGGGGGTGATATATCCTTTCGTAATGATTCAAAAGGTAAGGTGTTGGGTTCAGGGACTGTTCAGGCTAGGAAACTCAAGTTTGAAAATGTTAATCTTATTGATAATCTTAAATTTAATCTTCTTAGTGTTTCACAAACGAGTGACAAAGGTTATGGCTCATTCTTCACTAAGAAAACTTGTAAGATTATTGGGACAGAAGTGGTGAAAAAGATTGACACCATCATTGCTGAGAGCAAAGCACAACATGTTGCTCATAAGAGTGGCAATGTGTATGTAGTTGATATGTTAAAGGACAATCCTATGGAAAATGTCTGTTTGTTTTTTTGCTGCCTCCACAAAGGAGACAGAATTGTGGCATGGGAGACTGGGTCATACCAACCTTCAAACTATCAACTCACTCTCCAAACAAAGCCTTGTCAGAGGTTTGCCATCAAAAGAATTCAAATGTGATGAGCATTGTGTTTCCTGCTTAAAAGGAAAACAACATAAAAGCTCTTACAAATCCATTGATGAGTCCAAAACAAGTCAATGTCTACAATTGTTGCACATGGACTTGTTTGGCCCAGTTAAAATAATGAGTCTAAGAAGAAAAAGATTTTTTCTTGTCATAGTTGATGATTTTTCTAGGTTTACATGGACCTACTTTTTACACTATAAGGATGAGACTGCAGGTATCTTGAAGGACTTTGTCACCAAAGTTGAAAAACAATATGACTTGCCAGTAAAAGTCTTTAGAAGTGACAATGGAACATCGTTTAAAAATAAGGAGTTGGATGACTTCTATGTGTCAAAAGGGATTGTGAGGCAGTACAGCATCCCAAGAAAGCACTGCTTGCTATGTTCAAAACAGAGTTTTGATCAACCCAAGACATCGAAAGACTGCCAATGAAATTCTGTTCAAAATCAAACCATTAATCTCATTTTTCAAAATCTTTGGCTGCCCATGTTTCATCTTAAATCTTAAAGATTCCATTTCAAAAGTTGCGGCCAAAGTAGATTGTGGTTATTTCTGGGATATACTTCTACTGCCAAGGCCTATAAAGTGTTTAACACAAGGACCAGGACAATTGAAGAAACTCTGAATGTAAAGTTCAATGAACTTTCATCCCTAAATTCAAATTTGAAGATATTACTGTCAAAACTAACAATGCAGGTACTCCACGATCTCCACAACAAGATTACAGAACAGATGTTGTGATTCCAAGTCACTATAAAGTCTACTCTGCATCAGAGGAAGCAGCTGCTCAAAACAACTGTCAAAACTCTGTCACAGCTGAGTCAGCCACTGTTGGCCAGTCTTACCCTCAAACCACTGCTTCACCCTTTACATCCACTGCTCAATCATATGTTGACAAAAGTCAGTCCAGTTTTACACCACTTGGACCCATTCCCCCACTTCCATTTCAAACATCTGTTGGCACTACAGAAGTGCAAACAGATGTTACATCAACAGAGTCACCAAACCTCTGTCCTTCACCTCAAAATGCCATCATACCATATCAGGGAGATCTAATCTACCTAAGAGCTCATCCACCAGATCAAATCATTGGCAACATCAGAGAGGGTGTGCTAACAAGAATCCAATCCTCAAACATCTGTCTTTTTGCAGGTTTTCTATCTCTCACACAACCTGTCAAGTACCAAGAGGAACTAAAAGACAACAGTTGGGTAGAAGCTATGCAGGAAGAACTCCTTCAGTTTAAAAGACAACAAGTATGGGAACTTGTACCACTGCCTAAGGATGTTTATCCAATTGGCACAAAGTGGGTCTTCAAAAACAAAACTGATGAAAGGGGTATAGTTGTCAAGAATATAGCCATACTTGTGGTTCAAGGATTCAGACAAGAAGAAGGAATAGACTATGATGAAACCTTTGCTCCTGTGGCAAGGTTAGAAGCTATCAGACTCTTTCTAGCCTTTGTTGTCAACCACAACATCAAGGTGTATTAGATGGACATCAAATGTGCATTCCTATATGGCAAAATTCAGGAGGAGGTATATGTATGTAAACCACCTGGTTTTAAAGACACATTCCATCCTGATCATGATTACAAGCTTAACAAAGCTTTGTATGGACTCAAGCAAGCACCTAGGGCCTGGTATGAAACTCTTTCCACCTTTCTCTTATCATAGGCTTCACAAGAGGTAAAATTGATAAAACCTTATTTCTGAAATGGAGGGGGAAAGATTTAATGATTGTTCAAATATATGTGGATGACATCATCTTTGGATCCACATGTAACAAAATGTGTGAAGAGTTTAGGGAACTCATAATAGCAGAGTTTGAAATGAGTGCTATGGGTGAACTTCAGTGTTTCCTTGGTCTCCAAGTGAAGCAGCTGCAAAATGGCACATTCATTCATCAAAACAAATATGTGAAAAATTTGTTAACAAGATTTGAGATGAATGACTGTAAGCCATGTAGTATACCCATGAGTACAGTCAAGCTACTCACTATTGATGACAAGGATGAACTGGTTGACCAAACACATTACACATGCATGATTGGGTCTTTATTGTACTTAACTGCATCTAGGCAAGACATTATGTTTGCCACTTGTGTTTGTGCAAGATCCCAGGCTTCACCCAGAAAGTCAAACCTTATTGCTGTGAAAAGGATATTCAGATACCTAAAAGGTGCTCCCACACTTGGTATCTGGTATCCTGCTAATGGAAACATTGAGCTTTCAGGTTATTCAGATAGTGATTTTGCTGGCTGCCACACCACAAGGAAGTCTACATCAGGAGGGTGCCAGTTTCTAGGGAATGCCTCAGTCTCTTGGCAAAGCAAAAAGCAAGCAGCTGTTTTAACTTCAACAGCTGAGGCTGAATACATTGCTGCTGCAAGCTGTACAGCCCAACTCATGTGGTTTCAAAATCAACTGCTGGATTTTGGGATAACTGCACTAAAGACTCCACTCATGTTGGGCAGTCAAGCTGCTGAAAATATCATCAAGAATCCAGTTTCTCACTCAACCACAAAGCACATAGACATCAGACATCATTTTGTCAGAGATAGCTATGAAAAAGGTTTGATTTCTCTGCACCATGTTCCAACAAACGATCAGTTGGCAGATGTGTTGACAAAAGCTTTAGACACATCTACCTTTACAAATCTGATTTCTAGAATTGGTATGCTAAACATGGATTAAACAACAAAAATGCTTTAAATAAAAACATTAAAATGTTTCAGAAAATCAAAATCCATCCTTAAAAAATAGCTTTTTGGTTGAAAAATCTGTTAAGGATAAAACAACCACTGTTTCATCCATTCTATCCACTGTTAAGTTGAAAAATCTGTTTCAAACCTCTGATCAGATAAAACAACTGTTTCATTATCTATATATATATATATATATATATATACATATATATATACATATATCTATCCATATTAAAAAAAATCAAGTGCTGTCAGCATCAGTACTTTGGTAAAATAACAGCTGTTTGCATCAGATCTTTGGCAACAGCTGTATACCACCAGATGTTTAGCCATCAGATGTTTGCCACGTCTGCTCTTAAAAGCAGAGTTTTGGCCACATCAGCGGTTTCACTAGAGCCTATAAAAACCCTGTTTTACCACAACAGTCGTTACACTGTCTTATTGTATTCAAAATACTGAAACCGCCTTCTTCATCCTCAAACCCTTACTCCAATTCCACTTACTCTCACACTCGGAATCCATTACAATGGATCTTCAAGCTAAAGCCACCCACAATTATCTCCCATATCTGGTAAAAACAGAAGAAAACACTCCATTCCATTCCACCATCAACATCATCTTACAATCCAGATACCTAACAATCCTAACCGCTGATGCTCCTATCTATCTTGATACCCTCCAAGAATTTTGGGTGAATGCTGAGTTTCTTCTTCAAAACAAAAAGCCTACATCCATTATCTCAAAAATTGGAGAAACAAGTATCGTCATTACCCCTGAACTGATATCCACAACCTTCTCACTCAATGACCTGTCAGGTAAAGACTCTTTTCTTAAGGCAGAGCTTCACACAGAGTTTCAGGAAAGAGGTTATGATGCACAAATGACTGGGTCAACCCTTTTCAAAAAGTTTTTCCCACTAGTCATGAAATTTTTCTTTCATACCCTCCTTCTCTGTGTTTCTGCTAAGTCCACTTCCTTTAATGAAATCCCATTGAGGATTCAGTATTTGGGCTATGCTATGTTGTCAGCTACTGACTTCAATCTATCCTAGGGACTGTTTATGGACTTAGTATCAAATGTGAAAGCTATAAAGTCTGGGTCTAATAATGCTTTTCTGATTTACCCAAGAATTTTGAGTGTAATCCTTCAAAAGGTTTTACCTGAAAAAGATTTCAAATAGGGTGAATCTATTCAAATGAAGAGTCTAACTGATGAAACTTTCACAAGAATGCTGGGTTCAACTACACAAGAAAAAGTATCAAAAGTGTCAAAAGTTTCCAAAACACAAACAAAGAGGGCTAAGACAACAACTGTTGTCCAAACCTCTGTTATTGAGCCCACTGCTCCTGGTGATCATGGCACTACATCCAGTGCTGTGAAACCCACACCAACCACCTCCAAAAGAAAACGTCCTTCAACAAAAACCACCACTAAACCACAAAAGGGACTTCTGGAAGATGAGATACCAGAAGAAAACCCTGTTGCAACACAAAAGCAACTAGAAACCACTGTTGTTACTCCTTCACAACAGTTGGATATATCTCAACCTGACCAAACTCCTCATGCATCCTCACAAAAGGATCATGTTGTAAGCCAAGGGGAAACACATCATGATACATTTAAGTCACTTGGCCATATGTTCACAAGCCCTTCTCCCAGGGCTAATTCTCTTTTCACTCCTCCACCTTCACCAAAACATGTTCCTCAAACCATGCAACCACTGTTTGAGGCTATTGATAAAACTCAGGAAAATCCCAGTTCTTCTCCTTCACCTATTAATGAGAGTATACCTCCACAAGTGACTGGGACTGAGGAAGATCAATCAGCCATCCCACAAACAGAAGAGGAGGCTACACCCCTAGAGTTCAATGAAACTCTAGGTGAGTTTTCAAGTGAAGTAACCACTACTGATGTAGAGACCATTGTCTCACAACAGGACAGTGGTTACATAGCTAAGACTTCCTTGAAGGCAACAACTGATGAGGCCACTATAGTGTCCCCAAAATCAGTTGGAAGTCCCCAGAACCAAGAAAAAGGGGCATTTGGTTCTCATCCTGTGGACTCACCTCCTAGGACTGAACCAGTTACAACTACCACTTATAGGAATTTAGATGATCCTATTAACTTAGGTGATGGATTAAAATACCAAGAATTGACGGCGAGAGTACATTCCATTGAAACCTCTGTTGTTGATATCAAATCAGAGTCAACCAAGAGTCAACCATCCACTGAAGATATTGCTAGTGATCTATGGAAGTCTGTTTCCCCCATCATCATAGCTCACAAAAAACTAGCAGATCAGACTCATGAAACCTACATGGCTGAAATCCGAAATATGGTAGATGCTAGGCACAAAGATACCCATGCTGACATTCAAGCCATTAAAGACCATCTGCTGAAGACCACTGGCTCTGCCCCTACCACAATTCTCAGAGATGAAGATGATGATGATTTTACAGCTGATGATGCCAAAAAGGGGGAGAGTGGTAGAGATAGATTGCCAAAATTAGATACTTTTAGTTGTCCACCCTCACAAAAGGGAAAATCAATGTATGCCAACAAACCAGGGTCTACCCACACAGCACCACAACAACAACAATCCAATGTTCAAACCAGCAAAGCTAAAGAAGTCGACACCTCTGCTAATGAAGAAGATGAAAAAGCTGCTGAAGAAAAGCAAAAGAGGGCTGACACTTTGGAAGTCAAGGCAGAGGCTTTGGTACAAAAGAAAAAGGAACAACAGCAGGAAGTTGAAGATGTGGGTTCCTCTAAAAGGAAGAAAATGCCTGCTAAACATGTCAGAAAACCACCATCTAAACTTGCTGCTAAAACCACTGCTGCCACCAAAACCACTGATACCACCACAACATCTGAACCAATCACCACAACCACCAAACCAACTACTGAACCTATCACCACAACCACTTCACCACCTAAATCCCAAACATCTGCTGGTTCTACAAAAGTGCCAACAGATGTTAACACAACCACTGCTTCTACACCACCATCACCAAAAATCTTGTACAGAAGGAAGAGAAAATCTACCTTTGTTGTACAAGATGAAAACATTCACACATCACCACCTACTACTTCAACCACACAATCTACACCCATATCTGCCATTCCACTTTCATCATTCTCACCACACACCTCACAATTTACATCCCGTAGACCACCACCAACCATCATACCATTAGCTGTTCAGTATCCCCTTGAACTTGATCTACTCAAGGGGGAAATGCAATCCTTCTGCAATGCTGAACAACCATCTGAAAGATCTTTCCCATCTCTTCCACATTTTCCTGTTCCCCTAAACATAGACCAATATCTAAAATTCAAGGCTGAACAGGCAGATACCATCATAAAGGAGAAATGCAAAGGGAAAGATGACAGGAGTGCTCAGGGCATCCATTCAGCAGAGCTTAGCAAACTAAGAAGGATTGAAGATTTTGCTAAGACCCTGAGCAACTCTATGTCTACCATGCCTCTCAGCAGTGACATGGAAAGGGAGGTTAGGGAATCTCTTCTTGAACAGATCTTGGCAACCATGCCTTATAAAGCAAACAAGAAACAGTTTGCAGGCTGGACCACTCATGCTCTCAGAGAAGAACTCATAAGAATTGAGGACATGGTCAAGAATCCCCCAGCCAAGGTCTCTGCAACTGATTTCAGTAAAGGCAGAGATCCAGCCAGAGCCTTGAAATTTAAAAGAATGAGACAAGAAATAGTGTTGCTGACTATGGGGAGATGAAGTCTATTGCAAGATGGTCAGAGCTGAGGTTGGTTGAAACCTACAAGAAGCTGGAAGAAAGACCCTAACTTGCCTAGAAAACATGTCTACTCTGATGAACTCCTGATGAAGAGACCTCAACAGGCTTTTACATTAGACAGCCTACTTGATATTTCTGATCTATCAGCTGCTGCAAGAAGACAATTCAAGAAGAAGAAATAAATGTCTAAAGAGGATCAGAAGAAGTTTGCTAATACTTTTATAAAGGAGGGCCTCTACAATCAAATACACTTTTTCTCAGATCCCACTACTGAAAGACTCAGAGAACTCATTGGTAGACCTCCATCACCAAACTCATCCAGTATAAAAATGCATCTCAGCAAATCCTCTGATTCAAAAATTCTAAAATGGAAGGTCAACAAAGATACCCATGAATTGAATTTGCTCAGATCGGATGGAGAAGCTCAAAAACTAAGCATGGATGATGCATATAACCTGTGTGCAGATGACCTCCAAACACTGCTGAACCTTGAGCTTGAAAGAGATGCAGAAGACCTCTACTCTTTGAACTTTGAGTTACAATTTAAAGGTCAAATCAGAGAAAGTCTGATGAGGAATAAAGATCAAGAATAACGTCTAGTTTTGGCATCATCTGTTCTAGGGGGAGATTGTTGGGTCTGCTGACCTGAAGAAGAATAGATGATTGAAAAGCCAAAATATACTAACAGTTGATCCATATAAATAAACAACATTTACAACATACTCCTCCCAAAAGACTGTTGACCCTAACAACTGTTCCACCCAAACAACTGCTATGACAACGGCTGCAACAAAGGACTATTGGATAACAACTGATAGTGAACAACTGCTGACTAAAGGACTGATAGAGAACAACTGCTGATCAAGTGCTGAAGACTAAAGGTCTGTTGGAGCCAACATCATTTAGGCTCCAACAGATGATACAAGACCATCAGAGTTTTCCTCAACAGTAGTTTACCTTACAGTGTTTTGCTATGTAACAGTAGTTTGTATAGGGCAGATGTTTTATGTTGTTATTTTGTTAGAGGTCACTGTCTTAGGTGACGTCAACTTAGATCATCAGTGGTTTAGATTTGTCTATAAATAGAACAGTGCCTGTACTGTTCTATCTAGTCACTCACAACATTCTCTCAGATAAACAATCATAGAGTGATCAGGCTGAGGGGAAGTACTTGTAATTGATTGTAATCTTTCAATATAATGAAAGCATTCGATTAAGAAAACATCTATTCCTTTTGTTTTGATTATAGTCTATTATTCCGCTACACTTTCCATATATATTCACTTCATTCATTTCTCATTTTACTTAGACAAATCAAAACAATCAAACTCAGATCCTAACATTTTGTCCGTTTTTAATGTGTTTTCATGTTTTGTTTTGCAGATCAATCATGTCTGAACCACAAAGTTCTGATACACCCGTAGGTTCGTCGGAAAAAGCTGCCGTGAAGAAGCCAGAAGAAGAACTACCGTTCGAAGAGGCACATAACTGTTGTGCTTATCTTAGTGATTTAAAGAAACATACCGAATTCACCGGTATTGTTGATTTTCTGAAAAGAAGTCGAGTTGTTGACGCTGTTGCTACTCCTGCCATTATTTACAGAGATCATCAAAAGGAGTTCTGGACGAATGCAAGAATGGACTACTGGAATAATGAAACTGCCATTGTGAGTAAGATTCAGGGGGAGCTGGTGATTATATCTGAAGATGACATCAGAAAAGCTTTGAAGTTAAGAGACAGTCCAACAGATCCAAGAGTTTTATCATGGATTGATCAAAGAAAGTGTTTCTTAAGGATGAAGTACAATGGACCGATTACTGATGGTTCATTACATAAAGGTAAATTGTGCCCAGAGTTCAACGTATCTGGAATGATACTTGAACACATGCTTGAACCATTGAGAGGCTTGAAGAGTAAGAAGTTTTTATTATATCCAAGATTCCTGCAAATGATTTTCGATCAGAAGTACAAGAAATTGAGGAAAGATCCTACTCAGATTGTAGTGCGGGATCACATGAGTTTGAACACATTGGTGGGAATGAAGGGATACAAAGGTGTACCGGCGAATGAAAGACCACCTTTGAAGAACTTGTTTGGTCACCTGATCAATCCAGGGTATGAAGATCCAGGTGTGGATAAAGCCAGGATTGCCAACAGTGATTCTGATTAAGATAATCCTTTATGCCCTGTTGATCCTGAAGCTAAGAGGAAAAGGCAAGTTGTGAATGTTGGTGCGAAGAGTGGTAAAGGGAAAGGTAAGGAAAAAGAGGTTGATGCTGAACCACCTAAGAAGACATCTCAGAGAAAGGAAAGTGTTGCTAAGAAATGTATACACTTGGTTGATGAAGAGTCGATAGATTCTGAAGAGACCTAGGAAGAGGAGAGATGGGATTCTGATAATGAGACTGTTAAGACCACCACGCCCAAGGCCACTGTGGCTGTTGAATCTGAGAGTCTGAATCGAACATTGGAAGAACAAAGGATGAAGAGTCCGATTGTGATGGATGATGTTGATGATGTTATTGTTTTGGGATCTGATGATTTTGGTGGATCGCCACAGACTGAAACTAAACAGAAAACCCCAACTTATAAGAAGAAGGCTAAGGCTGTCGAGATTGAAAAGCTGATGAAAAGGAGATCTAAAGATATTG
Source organism: Ambrosia trifida (assembly GCA_028751855.1). Taxonomy (NCBI): domain Eukaryota; kingdom Viridiplantae; phylum Streptophyta; class Magnoliopsida; order Asterales; family Asteraceae; genus Ambrosia; species Ambrosia trifida. Next base: position 121,956,477 of record CM054122.1, read on the forward strand.
AAAGCTTAATTGCAGGAAAGAAAGTTCCTGTAATGTCTAGTTCGAAGTCTCCCGTGACATCTCCAGCGGCCAAGAAATAGAAAACATCTGCTGCTGAGCAAAGCATTCCAACTGACAATTTCAATGCTGCGTTGGATAGAGTCTTGAATAAGTTTGAGTAAAAGACTCCAGTTGCTGAGGCTTCAACTCCTAAGGTTACTGTATCAGGAGATGTGATGGATATAGTGAACCAGAAGCTGACTGAAATGATGAAAATCATTAACCAGCAACAAACTAAGATTGAGCAGTTAAGAAAGAATGATAGGAAGATGTTGGATGTACTTGAATCTTCACAGGAGAGCCAAGAAGAATTAGCAACTAAAATCAAGTTACTCCAGGAAGAGAATCAAAAGTTGTTATTGCATGAGCAGAGAAATACTCGTAGATATATCACTACGAGACTTGAAAACAAGAAGTTAATAGCAAACAACAAGAGCATGAAAAATATCATAGATGATTTATATTCGAGAGCTCCTCAATTGAAAGAAGGAGAAGAGGATAAAGAAAGAGTGGAAGAGCTTGATGATTTCGAATCGTCTGAGTCTGATGAAAAAGATGATGAAGAACTTGTTTAGGATGCCGGTGATGCTCCTAAGAAAAAGAATGATGATGATAAAGATGATTCAGGTGATAATTTTGGTGAAGGTAATAGCTCTGCTGATGATGATAACACTGATCAGTACAAGTGTGAAAAGAGAGGATCAGGAAAAGATGCAGGAGAGTCTAGTTCGAAAGCTCCTGGTGGTAATACTGACGATGATGATATTTTCTGGAATGAGAAGATAAGAAGTTATATCGCCAGATGTTGACTGATAGAGTCTGGACGATTGAGATGACAGGTAGATTTCCAGAGATATTTGAGTCAGATGATATGCGATTTGAACTGGAGTATAATGATCCTGATCTGGAAGATGGAGAAGTTTCTGCAGCTATGTCTAAAGAGATACTAGAAGGTCTGGCTAAACAGGTTGGTAAATCTCTTGAAGAGTTGATGAGTGAGAACCAAATACCGAACATTCCTAAGAAAGAAGCAGGAAATCACTCTGATGATAGAGATGTTCCAGTATTTGAAGAAGTTGAAATGGAGGATATTACAAGTGAGGAATATTCAGAATACTTCAAAAATGATAAAGATTCTAGATTTCCTTAATTCTTTGAAACACTGTTGAGCCAAGCTGAGAAACTTGCTCGTGAGAAAAGTAAGAAGTTTGTAGATGAAGTGTTCAAGAACTCAGATTGTCAAAAGCCGACTGTTGAACAATCTGATAATCTGAAAGACTTGCTGAGGAAGCTTAAAGAAAAAGAAGCTAACCGTCCTAAGACTGAAGTTCAAGGTAGTTTCTACAAGTTCCATAACGAACTGTTCAAAGGTAATGCTCTCAAATGGAAATATTTGAGACAGCTGAGGTGTGTCGCTGTGAAGTGGGAAAAAGAAATTTTGTACTTCAACAGATTTCATGACATAAAGACACTACCTTATTGGGCTGTTCGCGATATCTGCAGACACACAATGTCAGGAGCTATAGTAAACAACAATCTTGTTGGTTACTTTGCAGATCGCATGGCAAGAGAGAGTAGAACGAAATGGGAAGTTGTAACAAGCCGACCAGGAGGGGGCTGGACGTTACGTCAGTTTGGTAACAGACTTGCACAACGGAAGCAACGTTACCTAATATTTAATATTCATACAACCTTTGGTCGCAAAAATAATACAAATACAATATAAAAATATAACTAAAGTCTAATGCAGGGACGAGACGTGGCGGTCGTCGAAGCAGTTGAGGAGTGTAATCCACTAGTCGATCTGATCTATATCCGTACATATCTCTAGATGCTCTAAACCGTAACGCTTAAAGCTCGAACCTTCTAACATGATAATCTATAATCCACACAAGCAAGCATACACCTCTTCTTCTCGATCATCCAAACGCAGTACCTGAACACATGCTTAAAAGAGTTTGGGTCAGCAATTACGCTGGTGAGTCCGTATAAGTAGTAAGTGGATCCAAAACAAGTTATCATTTCACAAACAAGTTTACACAGTTTAAAACAGTTCAACACACGTGATGTACAAGCGACCCCTCAACCCTAACACTAGATCTATCTACTGCCATTATAGATCTACAAGGCATAATATATGCCACAACGGTCCGCAGGCCTCAGTGGAGGGTTTCCCGGGCCCAACGTCCCGGGTCCACTATGCGTGGGGGTTTCCCCAAGTAGTACTACCCATATATTAAGCGGCTCACCTATGAGTTAATGAGTGTCAGTATAATCCCGGCAGCAAGTATCTTGTCACATCACAAAAGTTTAGATACACAAGCATATGTTCACCGCAAAACAGTAAAACAGAAAAAGGGGAGTGGTACACGGAACTCACCTTGGCAGCGTGTCACATCATGTCAAGTTACACGGTCGTATGACATCCCAAGTCCAGAGCTCTCCTACGGTTCACATGCAAGGTCCTAATATATGTATTCACATTAGTGCGTATAATTAATTGTTGAGGTTACACGTGGGGACGGCTCAGGACCTTTGGTTAATAATACGATACCATGTAAATTATATATTATACCTATGTATTCGTCTAGTGGCCTTTGGTTTGTGTCTCAGGTCTTGACTACTTAATTTAATCATGAAAATAACAATATGTTTAGTGGTAATGATACTAGAGATTATTATAATTATCAAAATAATAGTAATTGTGCTTTTAAGAACTTATATGATTAACTATTGTTAAAAGTAATGGTAATTACATACAATGGCTATGCTAAGATCAGGAATATTAGTAGTGGTGATAGAAAGGTTAATACAAGCGTCTAAATACTGATATTAGCCAAGTTTCTGGTTTAAGTATCTATATAGTTTAAGTACTTAATTTCAAGTACAATATCATTTGTCATGGCCATACTACTCGTAATATGTCACTGAATCACTTGTCTATTTGTACAATACTTAATGTTTACTCAAGTCCCCATGTGTAATATCAAGTTCATCAAGGTAACTTAATAAACCTATAGTCTATTACATCCAAAATCCTATTTGTATGGTGTGTCCCCTCATTGTATTATGGTTTCGTTGGCTGGCTCACTCTAGTGTCCAATAGTCCCATATCAATAATCAGTTTACTATTATACATAATTATGTTAAGCCGAAGTCTCAATTGTTTTAATAAGTTCCTGTTGGTGCCTATAACAGGTCATTTATAGCTCATTTGTCCTCCATGTGTCACCCGAAATTATACATGCATAATATATAGATTAGATTGTTCAACACTGAAAGAGTTTAGGTTAGCATTTTATACCTCTCGTTTCTTTTGTTGACTCGAGTTAAAACTTGTCCGGAAACCAAACCAACTTCTATGCCTATTAACAACCACCAGATCCACCTACTGTTAACCATCTCCTTATTCAAAATCCATGTCAGCGCCACCTTCCTCACCATCAATGGTCACCCGTCATCCAATCATTCTGGAACTCGAACGGCCTTGAACCACCATCATCAACGGTACCGGTCCTCTGCACCTTTTGTTTCTGGATCCAGGAGTGCCGACCGATCAGATACCGGGTTCGGCCCCCTTCCTTCTCCGGTGTATCCTCCTTCTACCGCTTCTCTCTCTACAGTTCCCTCTCACTCTCCCTCTCGTCACTACTAGAAAAATACCCCTTTCTTGACGCGCATTGCGCGTCATAAAAGGGTGTTTATGACACACAGAAAAGTGTCAAGGATGAACATGTCAAGAAAGGTTTATGACATGCAGGCGCGTGTCATCTTTTAATGACACGCGTTTATGACACTCCTTTATGACACGGTTTTTTGACACGCATTTATGACACACTCTTTAATGACACTCTTTCATGACATGCATTTACGACACACCTTTATGACACTAATTTTGCGTGTCATGTTTTTTTTTTACCTAAAAAAAATTCTGCAAAATAACTAATAAATCTGGACTAAACGTACGGATAACTTGAAAATGAAGGTTGCGGCATAAATAGACCACTCTTCATGAATGGCATTAATATCCGCATCCGTGTTAGCATCTACTCCTCCCCCTACCTGAGACAACAATTAAATTAATAAGATAAAGGTTAATGTTCGTGATGGTTTTAATTTCAAGACGAGAATTATTACTAACATAAACATCAAAATCACTTAATTTGTATATAAGTATATTACCTTGTTGGGTATACGGTTGACATGGTGTAAGAAGAACCCACACAATTGCTCGGTATCGATCAAGATCCATGGCTCTAAAGGTCTGTACATTACTCTATTCATATCTGAAATGAAACAAAAGCATATGAACCATATTAATATCATTATTCACACATATAGCAACTTTTAACATCTAACTTCCAATTCGTAGCACTTGTTATGTGGCAAATAAAATAAGATTACATGGCGAGGACTCTGAATCACAATCACAGTTTGAAGTACCACATGAAAACTAAAAATTCAGAATCTATAGGCTGCCAAAAAAAATAAGTGTTACGATGCTTCTAGCTCAATCTAATGTTATAATGTGCGCCTTTTAACACCATATATAGATATTATAGGTTGGGATATAAGGTTACTCTACATTTTAAATTATCCAATACAATTTTGCGCAGTCCATTTTAGTCCATTTTAGTACAGCAGATTATGAACATGTGACTTAAAATAAAATTCTACTGACCCATTCTAACTATCTGACCCATACCCCCGTCGACCCGGTCATTAATATTCCAACACCCTACCCTACAAAAATATGCCAAATTATAAATGACTTCTTCTATACATACAAAGAAAATACTAAGAGGAATAGCGGGTAAAACAACATGGTGACATAATGACCAGTTGCGATTTGAAAGCATGCGCAAAATCATGGACAAATGAAACCGCGAATCAACCTCTATCAACGCTAGTTGTGGAAGAGGATATGAGAAGTTAGGCAAGCAAAGTACCTGATGGACTACCAACAGCAAGGATCCAACAGCGCAGGTATGTGAGCGAGTAGCAATCCATTCTATCATTTTCTCATTACTTCTCGCGGGAAAATGATCCCACAAGGAAAAGATGCAGCGCTTTTTATTTGCAGCCCCATATCTTCTTCTTCAAAGCTATTGTCAGTAGACATGCCGAACTCCCTACCTTCAAATAAAGAACACACGTATGCAGATAACTAGACTCTAAGCTTTTAAGTTATTAGAAATTTTACATGATTGAAGCCGCTATGTAACTCCGCCCTATATGCATTCAATATATAATAACAGGACATCAAAAACAAAATTTCCTACTTCAAATCGATGTGACTTTGTAAGGTTTAAAATCTTAATCTGTCAAAAAACCTAAAAAGAGCAAGAGAGAGAAAGAATACCTTGTTCTTGGAAATCTTTATCCGTTTTCACAAATCCAGCCACCAAAGCTCTGGGCAACACTGTTACCCACTCATCTCGGTTAAGATCTTTAGGAATAGCTCCCAATACATTGTTTAAAATGTTCTCCTTAGCATATATAGCTGCCGCAGACCCGTTATGACCGTCAAATATCTGCAAAATAAAATCTTGTTAAGAGAACATAACTCACTTCCAATGAATATTCACCATCCTATGCCTATTTGAATAAAAAAGTAAACAGCTTATCCCTCATTTTTGTTTCCTCAACTTAAATGATGAATTCAACACAGATAAGTAATGAAGTTATAAACTATAAGTGATATAAAAAGTAAAGATAATAAGAATAATAATATACCGCGAAAACGGAATAAGTAGTGACACCATCCCCTAACACGCGCTGGCATTCGGTTTTAACCAACGCGAAATCCTCCCCTTTCTTGGACTGGCTAGAGTGACCACTAGTAATCTTCAGTCTCTCCGACTTCTTAGTAGCCAATTCACACTTCAACAACACCGATAACGGGATCGTGTGATGCTCACCTTTAACCGCAGTCATTTCCCCACTTCCTTCAATAATCAAAACGTATATCCTTCAACTCTACCCTAATATTTAAACAGAACATTCTCCAGATCCACCTCTACATACTCCATCACAAACAAACTCAATAAAGCCCTAACACAACACAAGTTAACCGATCAGACATGTATTTATTTATAAACAAACAATCCGTATAAATTAGTCAAAGCCATGATGCGACCACTAAGAAGAAAAGAACTTTTAATTACATTTATAACAAAAGCAAAAGAAATCCATTAATGTTCGGTTTGTACTCTGATAATATGGAGAACTTGCTGTTAATCAAAAGAGTAACAATAATATTGAAGAAAGCAAACTGAACGCAAATTGAACTCAAATTTCATAACAAAACTAATTACCCCTTTCCCAATTATAACAGCTTATATGATCCATTTGAGAAACAAACTTGTTTCTTTGGTAAACCTCTTTTGTCTTGAACGCAAAATTTCCTCATTTGTACCGAACCACTTGCAGAATCAAATTCACCGGCGAATCAATTCAGCACATACACCTAAGTGAATTAGAGCATTTAGGAACATTCAAAGACATGGATAGGAATGAATAACTACAAGTGACATATATAATTGAGTAACATGTTTCTGGATATGTGTGAACAATTTAACATTTAATGTTTAGAATCATTCGATAAAAAACAACAATCGTTTTGACAGTAAACAATAGCATTAAACAGAAATTACCAACCCAAATCTCCATGATGCTTGACCAGCAATAATTTCAGTTCTTCTCTATATTTCACCTGTAGAAAAAGAAGATGAAACAAATCGCCTTCACAATCCATTTTTCTTACAAAGAGCAATAAAAAGTATTAATCTCCAACTGAGATATCTAGGGTTTATTAAGTTGCAGAACCTAGCAACAGTATTATATACAAAACAAATTATTCATCCTATAATTACCATTGGATTCATAATAAGATTTAATTGGGAATTAATTTATGGTGAAATAAATGAGCAACGGTGAACTAGAAAATACATAAATAGAAATGAAAAAAAAAACATAAATAATAATAAGAGAGATTAAACTAACCATTAGTTTGTAACAGAAGACAACAAAACAAAATTTTGTATAGTCGATGCCCTGTAAAAGCTTCAATCGCATGAACCCTAATTTGTGAAGTCGATGGCGTCGTATTGTAGAACTTGAGGTGTAGATTGGAACGACTTACGCGTCAGATTGTTATCGCCTTACCGGTTACCCTTTGAGTCTATGCTATACGCTGACTAATAGTTAATTTCAGCTAGGCTAGGTCACCAATAGTATGGTGAGGATCTTGTAGGTAGGTGAAAAATTAGGTTTTATTTTATTAAGTGATTGGGGTGGGTTAAATGCAGAAGAATATGGCGGTTCTTGATGGCAGTGGTTTTAGGGGTGGGTGGTGGTTTAGTGATTGCAGGATATGAGAGTTAGGGTTCTCTATACATAGGCGGGAGAACGAATTATTGAGGAAGGATTGTTAAAATTTTGAAAAACAAAAAGAAAATTAAGACACAAAAAGATGACACACATTAGTTGATCATGTCATGTTTTTTATTTTATGACACTTAATTAATGACACACAAAAATGTGTGTCACAAATTTACCATATTTTATAAATTATGACATTTTGTTTGTGTCACACGGGTTTTAATGTCATAAAATAGATGTGTGTCATTGTTCGTGTGTCAAGAAAGGGGTATTTTTCTAGTAGTGCGTATAAATGTGTGTGTATAACAGGAGGTTTAGGGTTAGTTGGTGTGTCGTCTGGAAGTAGCGTCGTCGGAACTCGCCGGAGCTCCGCCGTAGACGGTGGCCAGAGGCCCTCCTCCGAGTCTCTTTCTCTCTCTCTAGTCACCATGTGTCCCCATGGTGACTCACCCATAAGTCACGGAACCGAATTCGGGTTCGTAACGCGTATCAGTTTAGTCCCGTAATGCGTACTTTCTATTAATAATCTATATATAATAGTTCGGTTTTTAATTTCGTACATAACCGACCCGGCTATTACTTATTTTGGTTCATTTTATTATATAAAATAATAATATAAACGCAAAAAAATTTTGGGCCCTAGGACCGGGGTATTACATTCTCCCCCCGTTAAAAGAATTCCGTCCTTGGAATTATTTTCAGGCTATCCATCGGATATATCCAGTATATCCCATACTCGGATTCAATGTTCGGGTCTACACATTTGTTTTCCATACATACCTTTCACAACCCAAGTTGTACTTTTGGTGGTTTGATACTAACCCTTATACTACTCTCTCGAGGGTTCCTTCGTAACCTGTTATATATTATTGACCGTGGTTGTATTTTACTTCTCTCATTAAAGCATACTTATCTACTTCAAACGAGTTTTCACGGGTATCTTTCCTTATTAGATTTTCAAACTCTCATGTAATTAACCAGATGGTTAGAACTTTAAAGATTCAAATACTAAGCTCAAGGAATAGAAGTCATAATGCTTAGGATCGAATCGAAGGGCAACAGATTAGGGTTTGTTCTTGATTTAATTCCTAGTTCCATTTTCGATGTACCGCAGTGTTTATATATATAGGGTGTACCGCAGTCAACCCACCACACCTTTGATGACCTCGAAAATGTACTAGAAATTTCAGGGATTCAGATTTGTTTTTGGTTTGATTTCTAGTCTTGTTTCCAATGCATCATTGGTGTTTATATATAGGGTGTACCGCAGCTAACCCACCACACCAATGAGGCCTTGTAACGTACTGAAAATCTTCCCAAAAATCTGATAGAATGCGTTCTTGAAAACGCACCTTATCGAGAAATCCTATGTTGTTTTGAGAATTTATATTCCTAAGAACTTCACTTAGTGTAAGTTGACTACTAAAGTGAGGTCTTAAACGGGACTTGATTCTTAGCGATGTAGGTTATTCTCACAACATTTATGTCTAATACAGGGTCTAATTATATCTATCATTGATTATTTTGTTGAATTCTTAAGCCTTCAAAGTTTTCTATGGTACGTGGTGTATGATATAGCGACAAGTTGCCGAGAAGTATGAAAAGGTTTAGACGTCCAAACTTACTACGTTGTTCTTAACTATGTCAAGGGCACATAACTTCTCTTTTACCATCCTAAATCTTATCTCCTCATGTAGTCGAATTGCTATTTATGAAAAATCGTCTACTAATCTTGTCGTTTCTTTCTTATTCATGTCAATTATTCCTTATAATAGTTATCAAGAATGCCTCCGCTCCCCCGTTAGAGCCTGCCTAAATATTTCCACATGTTTCATTCTAATGACTTGTCACTAAATTACAAGGTTACGGAATTTATTTCAAGATCTTGACACTATTCTCTAGATAACATGAGGCACTAAAGTGATGAAACATATACTAAACTCTACAGTTACCTCATGTAGCATTTGCTCCTAGTCTCTTTGAATCGCTAAATATAGTATTCACGGCGAACAAACCTCCTCGGATATAATTTATTGGTACTCTGATTGATACTTAGGAATCATTTTCTAACATCGGCCATGCGGTTATGAATCTAAGACCACATTCTTAACTTAAATCCATGGAAACCAATATAAATCACATCCAAATGAAGGAGTCTAGTAATCGATGGTTAGTCTCTTATCTTTCGTCTAACCGGTAAGAACATGCCAACTTGCGAAATTCAACGTATATAGACGCACAATCATATAATAGGCGATAATTATTTGGTTACAAGGTAAAACTTATTGGATTTAACGAGGTAAAAATGGAACTTTCAGGCCATTTGCTATGTTGGTATCTTGGATTTTCTCAAGTTGTAATGCTAAATCTTGGTGAAGTACCTGATTTCTTATAGTTAATTTTTGCACTCAATCATGGAAAGATAGTTACATGTAGTATTACTCACTAAAACTCCTTATATGTATATATAGATTCAAAAGAATAAATACCACATTAGTCATGTATGTGTGCATGTATACATAAGTCTGCCAAATTGTATCAAGTATATCTAATTTCCAAGCCTTTACTATGGTCATACGAGTACATCATAAATCCGTTTACGACTCTAAGGCACTCCGTCTCTTCAATAAATTTACGGATATCATGGTTAACACTCACATAAGTTTCAGGTACTGGTTTATCACATCCGTCCGTATCTTTCGTTGTCCATTTTTTTTCACTTCATCGTTATCCTGGTTCCCACTTAGATATCTCGCGACTCTTCGGATTTCTTAGAACTTTTCCATGCCTGTCAATTCACAATTACATGACATCAAGTGTAATCGTCAATTTACCTCACGAAATTATTCTAGTAATCTCCGTCATAGTCATCATTCACGTATCACACAAAGTCTGCTCACTAGTCAAACTGGTTCTAAATCCTTGTAAGCATTCTATGTGTTCAGGTACTCCAGTATCGACTTATTTCGTTCCTTATTCTGGTCAGTCTTATATAATTTCCAAGGCATTTCCAAGCTAGGTAGTCTTAGAGCCTTAAACGCTAAGTTCTCTAAGTTGTCCAGGTACGGTATAGGATATCTGGAGATATCCTATTTCGCCACAACCGTTGCTTTGATACCAACTGTAACAACCCGACCAGGAGGGGGCTGGACGTTACGACAGTTTGGTAACAGACTTGCACAACAGAAGCAACGTTAACTAATATTTAATATACATACAACCTTTGGTCGCAAAAATAATACAAATACAATATAAAAATATAACTAAAGTCTAATGCAGGGACGAGACGCGGCGGTTGTCGAAGCAGTTGAGGGGTGTAATCCACTAGTCGATCTGATCTCTATCCGTACATATCTCTAGATGCTCTAAACCGTAACGCTTAAAGCTCGAACCTTCTAACATGATAATCACTAATCCACACAAGCAAGCATATACCTCTTCTTCTCGATCATCCAAACGCAGTACCTGAACACATGCTTAAAAGAGTTTGGGTCAGCAATTACGCTGGTGAGTCCGTATTAGTAGTATGTGGATCCAAAACAAGTTTATCATTTCACAAACAAGTTTACACAGTTTAAAACAGTTCAACATATGTGATGTACAAGCGACACCAAAACAGTAAAACAGAAAAAGGGGTGTGGTACACGGAACTCACCTTGGCAGCGTGTCACATCATGTCAAGTTACACGGTCGTATGACATCCCAAGTCCAGAGCTCTCCTACGGTTCACATGCAAGGTCCTAATATATGTATTCACATTAGTGCGTATAATTAATTGTTGAGGTTACACGTGGGGACGGCTCAGGACCTTTGGTTAATAATACGATACCATGTAAATTATATATTATACCTATGTATTCGTCTAGTGGCCTTTGGTTTGTGTCTCAGGTCTTGACTACTTAATTTAATCATGAAAATAACAATAAGTTTAGTGGTAATGATACTAGAGATTATTATAATTATCAAAATAATAGTAATTGTGCTTTTAAGAACTTATATGATTAACTATTGTTAAAAGTAATGGTAATTACATACAATGGCTATGCTAAGATCAGGAATATTAGTAGTGGTGATAGAAAGGTTAATACAAGCGTCGAAATACTGATATTAGCCAAGTTTCTGGTTTAAGTATCTATATAGTTTAAGTACTTAATTTCAAGTACAATATCATTTGTCATGGCCATACTACTCGTAATATGTCACTGAATCACTTGTCTATTTGTACAATACTTAATGTTTACTCAAGTCCCCATGTGTAATATCAAGTTCATCAAGGTAACTTAATAAACCTATAGTCTATTACATCCAAAATCCTATTTGTGTGGTGTGTCCCCTCATTGTATTATGGTTTCGTTGGCTGGCTCACTCTAGTGTCCAATAGTCCCATATCAATAATCAGTTTACTATTATACATAATTATGTTAAGCCGAAGTCTCAATTGTTTTAATAAGTTCCTGTTGGTGTCTATAACAGGTCATTTATAGCTCATTTGTCCTCCATGTGTCACCCGAAATTATACATACATAATATATAGATTAGATTGTTCAACACTGAAAGAGTTTAGGTGAGCATTTTATACCTCTCGTTTCTTTCGTTGACTCGAGTTAAAACTTGTCCGGAAACCAAACCAACTTCTATGCCTATTAACAACCACCAGATCCACCTACGGTTAACCATCTCCTTATTCAAAATCCATGTCAGCGCCACCTTCCTCACCATCAATGGTCACCCGTCATCCAATCATTCTGGAACTCGAATGGCCTTGAACCACCATCATCAACGGTACCGGTCCTCTGCACCTTTTGTTTCTGGATCCAGGAGTGCCGACCGATCAGATACCGGGTTCGGCCCCCTTCCTTCTCCGGTGTATCCTCCTTCTACCGCTTCTCTCTTTACAGTTCCCTCTCACTCTCCCTCTCGTATAAATGTGTGTGTATAACAGGAGATTTAGGGTTGGTTGGTGTGTCGTCTGGAAGTAGCGTCGTCGGAACTCGCCGGAGCTCCGCCGTAGACGGTGGCCAGAGGCTCTCCTCTGAGTCTCTTTCTCTCTCTCTCTCTAGTCACCATGTGTCCCCATGGTGACTCACCCATAAGTCACGGAACCGAATTCGGGTTCGTAACGCGTATCAGTTTAGTCCCTTAATGCGTACTTTCTATTAATAATCTATATATAATAGTTCGGTTTTTAATTTCGTACATAACCGACCCAGCTATTACTTATTTTGGTTCATTTTATTATATAAAATAATAATATAAACGCAAAAAAAATTTGGGCCCTAGGACCGGGGTATTACATAAGTGTTCACCCCTTAGTATCCTAAAAGGATAGTTCACAAGAAGGAGAAAGATCAGATAACGGGGTTGAACAGGGTTACTTTGAAATATAAACCACCGACTGTTCTGAAACATATACCTTTGATGCCTATTCCACAACATTTCTCAAAAGACTTTATGTGGTGGTATTATGACTGGAAGACAGCAGAGGCTATTATCGTATTGAAGGACGGGAAGAATGACTTCAAGAAGATACATATCTTTGACCCGATGTGGTTGATGAATTGCTCTCATGAGGATATTATCATGCTATACTACAATCCGATTTACTGTGAAGAGAAAGATGGTGAGCAAGCTGCTAAATACCAACGTGTGGTATTCTTATGTTTTGCATGGGATGTCAACGCGGGTTGTGATTATGATAAAAAGCTGGGGAAGTTTGTTCAAATTCAGAAAACTGAAAAGAAGAAACCAAAGCAAACCCATGAACCAGTTATGACAAAAGAACAGAAGAATTTATTACACATCAAGCTGATGAACAAGAGATTGGATGAAGAACGAAGGCTGAAGCAATTCAAGCAATAGTCGAGGGGGAGTTTGTAGATACACGAAGTGCGACTAATGCTATTGAATTGCAAATTCTATTATGTTTTGATAATTACGGATGGTCGAAGGTGAATATTATTTGGTCAAATGTAGATTTGAATGGTCGAAGGGAGAGCTCAAGAGGTCGAAGGAGATTTTGTGTACATAGTGTGTTGATTCGCCCAGTTAGTATGGTCGAACCTGCACATTCGCCCATTCGATTGGTCAAATGTGCAGGTCTATATAAAGGTTGAATCATTTTGTAATTTAAACTTTTGGTCATTTTTTTTCCCTCTCTGAGTGTGTTCTCTCCCTAGGGTTTTGTTAAGTCTGTATTGAGTCTTTATCATTATAAACAAGGTTTTGTAAAGATTATCAATGATGTTTATGAATGAAAAAGAAATGTTTGAAGTGATTTGTGTGTTTTGCTGAATATATTATCGTTTCGTAATCAATTCAGGGATTCCGCACCTGAATTGATAGACTTGTTTGATCATAGTCTTTATTTGACAATCCGATCCTTCACATACAGTAAATTTCATTATTTTATTCTTACATCACTTTATTTATAGTTAGGTTCGTGCATTATCTTATTTATGATTATTCTCGTATTATTCTTTTATTGGTGGTTAACCTCACGCGTTATTTGCGGTTATTCTCGCACTATTTATTAGCAGTTATTCTTACATCACTAATTTTGAGCATTAATCCAACACGTTTACTTTCATTTTGTGCAATTGTGCGATTTACTCGATTTATGTTATATTATTCTTTCAATGGAAATTTTATGCTATACATATATACTTACATGAACGCATATTTTGTGTGCATATTTTTTCCCTGTTTTGAGCAAGATCCTGTTATACTTTTCATTATTTTATTCATCATCATGGTCAATGAACATACTAATTGATAGCTCGCATGAGGTCTAAGCCAGTGCCCACGTATGACTCAGATCCGATTATTCCTCTAACTTGAGGGGAGCGGTGTAATCCTCATGGGTGTTTAGAGCCCAACGATATGAACAAAAATTTACCAGTTAAGGGTGAACCCAAAAGGTGAAGGACCTCTAACCATGTCTTACACTTACACATTATTCTCATTACGGTTAAAAGGGTGAACCCGAAAGGGAAGGACCTCTAACCATGTCATGCTTGAGTATTATTTCATTGCAGTATCTATTACTTAACGTATTTTGGTTGCACGCATTTGTTTCTTGTATTATTCATGTTAGTTTTATGGAAAAGCATAACAGCCTAGTGTAAGGTAAATCGATGATTACTGTCTGGAACGCAATCATGGGTTTACAGGTACATGGGGGTGGTGTGTGATTCTACTTAGGCTATTGATAGACGATCAGTATGAGTCCAATGTATCCGTAGCGTGGTGGGTTAGCTGCGGTACACCATATATATAACACGAGCAAAACTGCGGGGGCGGACTAGGAGTCTGACCAAGAACTTACCCCATTATTTTCAATTGCATATTGAGCCATTTAATAACGTTGGACCCGACCTCTTCAATAGGTCGTTGACCAACGGCTATCATTTTCGATAAGAACGTTTTTATCTTACACAAGTTTCAATTTGTCTTCCCGGAGTCTTTCTTTTGACCACACACAAAAAGCTTAACTCTTGTATACACTTATACTCCCTGTTATTTTGAATCTCTTTGCATGCCTCTAATAAAGTTCAGACAGAAACATTTCTAAAGTAGGGGAGACTGCTTCATCAGTGCCTCTGCCCTCACCAGTTACACATTTCCAAAAAATTTCTCATTGTAAACTCTCAACTTCCTAACCTCGGGTCAACTGTCAAAGATTATGAAACTTTTACTTTGGATATTAGACAACTACTTTAAATTTTGTCAAATCATAGCTTATGAAATTTAAAAAAAAAAAAACTAGTTGACTTTTGCAACGTCTTTTGTTTCATAGAAACCTCAACTTGAAAGAAATTTCGAGACGAAATTTTCTAAAGTAGGAGAGACTGTGACATCCATGAGCTATTGAACAATCGTACTATGTGACACCTCGATGTTTCCGCCATAGGTTGGGGTGTTACAGACAGGTATAAAAGCCTCCAATCATTGCCCTAATGATTAAGTGGTCACATCACACATTCCCCAATCACCCTACCCAAGGTCTAAAGGTCTGAGATTGTCTGTAAACACCTGAGCTCTGTTTTAATCAATCAATACAACCTTTTAACCATATTTTGTGTGTGTTGATGCTTCGTTTATCTTAGTTTCATAGTCGTTTTTGTTGTCCGAACCTGTTTAGTGGATTCCGCACTCTAAACAGTAAAGCTCGTGATTGTCGGGTGACCCGAAAGTCGATCCTTCAAGTGGTATCAGAGCAGAGGCTCGTATCACGGGTGTTTTTGTAACAAAAACTGATTAAATTTGTTGTGTTTTCGGATCTGAATGTGTTTATGAAAATTTGAAACCCATTTTCAAAAAAAAAAAAAAAAAAAAAAAAAAAAAAAAAAAAAAACCCACTTTTGTTGACTAGAGTTGACTTTTTCACTAGACTTTTTTAATGGCAAATGCAACCAAACCATGGCCTTTCACGTCTTCAATGAACACCCAACCGTTTCAACTACGGCAATAATAGGGGAGTTCCGGATGTAATCCGTGAGCCCATCTGGAGAGGAAATCAACGTCAGATGCTAGTCAAAGTCAACCGAATCAACCCAGACAACTTAACAATGTTCAAAACAATCAAGAAACAGTTTTGGTTTCAGTTGCTCCTGCAATTCACTCTGCCCCAGCAAACACGGATGTTGCGAGTGTATTGATTATGCACACTGAGAAAGATTTTGACCGGAAAACACAACTTATGGGAGGTGATAAAGGGAAAATAGCGTGTTTTGCTTAACGAATAGAGATTGTAGAATTGGGAGAAGCATTAGAGGGTGCTCAAACCTCATAAGAGAGTACAGATGCAAATAGTGAGACATCATCAAGTGAACAAGACTCTGAACGAAGTTCTGAAGAAAACCAACAGAGATTATGCACATTGTTCATCTTCTGGAATGAGTGAATCAGAAGAGGAAGATGCTGATGTTCAATATCAACATGTTGGAGTTCAAATCATGCACGAAACTAATTCTATTGCAAATAGATCTTCCAGGTTTGTCTGTTCTAACTATGCTAAGCTCCAATGTAAGCTTGAAAGGCTTTCTGAAAACCAAGAGATTCTTAATTGCGATCTTGCTAATTGCGTAACTACCAATGAAGTTTTGAGAGCAAATGAAATGGATCTTAAAAACTCGAATGAAATTTTAATGAAAGAAAATTATGAGCTCTCTAAAACTCTTGAGGAAATAAAGAAAGAATTAACGCAAGCAAGATCTGATTATGAAAAAGCCAAAAATAAGCTAGATGGTTTTAAATTGGCAAAGTTTGTGTTGGATAAAAATGATATTGATCGTGAGAACCAGCCTCTACAAAAGGAAAATCAAGGACTTGGTTACAATACACGTTTTGTAAAAAGAGAGAAAGTGAAATTGAAACCAAAGACCTTACCAGAGGTAGAGCTTGAGGATTCTAATAAAGAATCTCAGGAAACTGAGAAGGCTCAATCAGGTTCACATAGCTCTATTAAAAATCACATTATGTGTGAACCTGAGCTGGAAAAGAAACACTTTCAGTTTCCTAAAGGCACAGAAGGGCTATACATGCTGGTGGGATCTGAGAAAGTGTTTTCTGATAAAGAGTTTCCCATTAAAAATGTACGTCAATCCTTAATTAAACATGTTTTTAGGAAATACCAGGAACCGAAGCTCAAATCAGAAAACTCGTTGATCAAAAGAAACAAGTTGAACACAAACCCACCAAATATGTAAATCAAAAGAATCGGTCTGGGAAAAATCAAAAGGGTCCCAAGATCAAAGAACTTAAGCCCATCAAATCGAAAGGTACTGATAAGATGAGACATTCTCCTCAAAATCATCAAAGAAATTTTTCACCAAGACCATCTTATTATGATTCATATCCGAGTACTTCTCGATTTAGAAGCTCACAAGGGAGCTGTAGCCCTAGATTTTCTCAGGTTAGCTCGAGACAGTCACGGTATGAACCCCGGTACTATGAAGAGTGGAGGTCATGCTATGAATGTAACGAGGTTGGACACTTGATTGCTAATTGGCCCTATTAGAGAAAATTAGAGGGCAAAGCATTTGAACCCCCAAAATACAACAACAAAAAATACAAGTTACCTAAACAACAAGCTAAACAGAATGTTCATGTGACACCAAAGAATGTGAAAAAGAAATAAAAGGTTGTTGTTGATGGTGCAAAGCCTAAAGCTGACCATGCATCAAGCACAAAGGCTTCACCTAAGGTTGCAAAAACCAAGGGAGGCCCAAAAGCAGGTCCAAAGACTAACCAAAGGGCAAAGCCACTGGCTGTCCCAAAGGTGAAGCCTCAAGTACCATCCAAATCTGTCAAGTAAAGACCTGTAAAGGCTAAGCATGACCAGATTTGGAAGCCAAAAGAAGCTGAAGCACCATCTGTGAGTTTATCTACTTCATTAGCACTATCTACATCAACTGTTGTTGATGAGAAAACACCTACCCCTCATGGTAGGTGGATGTTGCTACCTATGATTGATGACTTAGGCTGACCAAAGATGGTCAAGGCCTGGGTCCCTATCCAGAACTAATCTTTGAACGAGTGTGCAGGGTGTTCCGGGAGGAACTACCAGCAGTCATTTGATTGTTGACAGTGGGGCATCTTAGCACAAAATAGGTGTCCTATCGCTCCGGTAATTGATCAAAATACCTTTGGAGGATATGTAACCTTAGCCAATCAAAGGAGGAGATCTGTTATCGAAGAAGAAGAAAGAAGAGAAAATGTTCGATGAGTTTAATTCAAGACCCAGTGTTTCGACTTAACAACGGATGTCAGTAATGAATAAGAGTGGACTGGGTGATTACTGCAGAATGGTTCGTTCGCTATCTAAAGGGTTAGCGACCAAAGGTCTATGGTACCCTAATGGCAATAAGCTGGATCTCGTTAACTTTAGTGAATGTGACATATGGCAATTTAGCAGATAATTAACCGTACTTATGTAAAGTTAAGTATATGTTTAAAAATAATTTTTGAAGTTAACAAAGTGAATCTTAAGTCGAAAAGCTTATATTATATGACTAGAAGTGTCATATTTAATAGTTTGTCGCGTAGCGATTTTGCGCGCGAAAGCGATCGTTGGTGATGACCCGGTTAACGGTTAAAGTCCGAAATTAAAAAAATACTCTTGAAATAATATTTCTAATCATATTTGGTTGAAAAATATGGAGAAATAAGTAAAAACTAAAAATTTTGATTTTTAGTCGCAACGCGCAATACTGCGCAAACTGCGCGCATATAATATGAAAATTTGACGTTTTTACACCGGATAGCACCTAATATTAAAACGGCTTGTATAATATTATGATCTTATACTGCATTAACATATACTCATATTCCAAGCTAGGTTATGAATCCGCATGATTGGAAATAATCTATTGCTTTTAAATTAGAGTTTTTGTGGAAAAGACAAAAAGGGTTTTTGAATAGACTTTTCGTAGATAAAGAGAAAAGGGTTTTACTGATCTACTTAGTGATTTTAAGAAAAAATAATCAGATCTTATATTTCTTACAAAAATCACATTATAAGACCCATAAACATGAAATTTTAGGCTCAAAACTTAACCATTTTGCTTCAAATTAAAACCCAATTATTTTTCTTTAAACATGCATTACTTTGATTAAGTTTATAGCCTAATTTTTCTGTTTCAAATCGAACCTTTAAAATCTTAAAAAATGTCTTGTTTATGGGAGGTCGAATGTAGAAGCTTTAGGTCGAAGGTAGAGAGAATCGGACGAATGTAGAAGATTGAAGAACATGTGTTGATTCGAACCTTGTGAAGGGTCGAACCTGCACATTCGACCCTATCGGGGGCGAATGTGTAGGCCTATATATAGTTCGAATTTCATTTTAAGTTTAACTTTTTGGTCATTTGTGTCTGGTTCGATCTGATTTCTCTATAGGTTATTAAGAAGTGTCTGAAGCTTGTTTATTTCATCTTAAACACAAATTGTAAGCTTTATAACATTGTTTATGAATGAAATGGATATTGAAAAGGTAAATTTGCGTGTTTGATTCGATTACTATCATTTTGTAACTGATCTAGGGATTCCGCACTTGGATTAGTAGACTTGTATGGTCAACTGAACTTGTTTTGTCAAAACGATCCTCCACAAAGTGGTATCAGAGCCTATACGGATCATATAACTACAAATTAATAGTTTTTGAATTGATTTGGACCAAAATTGATCAAAAATTTTCTGTTTTGAATGAACAATGAGTTTTGATGAAAATTGATTGATTCGGACTAGATTTTACGGATAAAATCAAGATTTCTCTTCATTAAAGTTGTTCCAAATCAATTCCGAAGCAAAGCCTGCAAAACATCATCAAAATTCATCAACTCTTGAAAAATTGGGATCAAAATAACTGATTTTCAAAGAATAACCGTTTTTCAAATGGGTCTGGTCGAACCTAGGAGAGAAGGGTCGAACGTTTAGTACTTTGGGGTCGAACCTAGCTTTTTCAGGTCGAAAGTGAGTATTTTAGGTCGAACCTAGAAGCTGTGTGAGTTGTGCTTGTACATTCGACCAAGTTTGGTACATTCGACCCTACAGGAGGTCGAACATGGGATTTAAGTGGTCGAAAGTGAGTCAGTGTGTTACATGTTTCTACATTCGAGTCAAATTTAGGGGGCGAACCTGGACATTTTCCACATTTGATCCCCCGATTATTGAAAAGGGTCGAACGTAGAGTCTGATTGGAATTTTTCTAAGTGTTTCGCATTTCGAACTTCATAGATGATATGTGGAGATTTCCAACAACACCTAGGCCAAATACTACATAACAACAACACGTTACCATGGATCCTTGGGCTGTAGCTGCACAAAAGACTAATACTCAACCATCTCAGCCGATCAATTACCTCGCGATGAGCAGTTCGATTCCACAGAATGTTGCTCAATCTCCATAGCAACCCATGAATGATTATTAGGGAGTTGCAGCAGCAGCGGTACACTCTCAAACTACAAATGTTATTTCTACTCTAATAAATGGTTTGTCTACAGGTAGTGGGAGTCGTCCACCGAAGCTGATGGAGATGGTGGATTACAATCAATGGCACAAAAAGTTCAAGATTCACTTGGAAGGAATGGGATTAGAAGGCACAGAGGCATGGCAGATGATTGCTAAAGGATATGTTGCACCAGTGTTGGAGAATACAGGTGAACCAATTCCGCTTAAGAGTTTAGCTGAGGATGAAAAGAAAAAGTTTGCGGTGGAGAAGAAGGCTTTTTCCCAACTATCTCAAGCTATCAATACTGATCTTCTACATCAGTTTGGATCATGTACAACTTCCAAACACTTTTGGGATATGTTGAAGAATCATCATGATGGTAATGAGAAAACCAGAAAGTTGAGAATGGAAGAGTTAAGAAAGGAATTTGAGAACTTTAGTTATGTGGGGAATGAGACTTTGAAGGAATTGATTCCTAGATATTGCCATCTTTTGACTGAATTATCAAATTATGACATTAATATTCCTATGTCCGAGTTGGTCGATAAGTTTGCTGAGGCATTACCACCATATTGGAACCAACACATTGAAGTATTGAAAGAGAAAGATGCTTATCAATACTGGACCATCAATGAGCTGATTCGGAAGTTAGAGAACAAGGAGTTGGAGGAGAAGAGGAAATTAGGCGATCACAATTCCCACAAAATCCGGAATTGTATCATGCCTCTTCATCTACTTCTATGTCCAGTTCAAGTGTGGCAGGTAATGTTGCGCCACATATAGCTTGTGTGTCGAGTGTTATTAAACCACCGAGACAACCAATTAACTATCTTGCACAAAAACCAACTTATCCACCAAACTACACCACAAATTCTTACATTCCACCATAACCTCAAATGTCTACCACATGTTATTCATCTAACATGCCTCAACAACAACCCTATGTTCCTAACACATCACAAGCATCTTCAAGCCAAAGTCCAGTCTTGTTAGAGACTTCTAACATGAACAATGTCACAGTTGAAGTTGCTCAGCAACACATTACCTTGGTTTCTGCAATGGTTGCATCTTATAATGGACTGGTGGCTAGTCAAATTGGGAATAATAATTTGAATAATGAAGATTATGCCCAAATTGATAAAGAGGAGATGGAATTGATTGACATTCAATGGGCGTTCGCCAGTGTGATAAGAAGGGCGACTGAGTTTATTGAGAAAACAGGTAGAACTGATTTGGCAACCTCACCAAATACCACTAATGGCTTCAACAAAGCCAAAGTTACATGTTTCAATTGTGGTGGTAGGGGTCATTTCAAGAGAGAATGCACACAACCAGCTCAACAAGGTAACAGAAATCCATTCAACCCAAATTACTAAAACCGTCAATCTCAAAACCAAGTAACCTATCAAAGCCAAAACAACAATAACTATCAACCACAAAACAATTACCAAAACCGACAAAATACCTCACCAAATAACTCTGCTAGACAAACAACTACACCCAACTAGACTCAAACTCAAACTCAAACACCACACAGCCCAACCAGAACGATTATTCCAATCTCAACACCAAATAGCCAACCACAAACCGAAAATCAAAATCAGGCTTTGGTGATCCAAAAAGAAGAAGGTTTTGACTGGACGGGGATGCAATTGAGTGTTGAAGAAATTACAGCTGGGAATGTAGCTTGTGATGCTCAGAAGATTGACTTGGAGGAGTCGGTGATAGTTGGAGAAGTTTTGGAGACTGAAAAGGTTTCCGAAGTGAAAATTGAGGAGATGGTAGATGAAGCTGATCTTTCTGTTGAAGAATCACAAGATAAGAAGACTTCGGGATTGATCATTGATTCAGTCACTGATATTCCTGATGAGCGTGATTCGGTGTATTCTGATTCGGAGAGTGAAACGGATTCAGAAGCTAGTGTCAATTCATTAGATGATAATGTTGATCAACTCCTGGCCGAAGCTGATTTTTTAATGACCCGGAAGTCATGCATTGTTGATGACGCTTTCACAAGGATTAACTACTCAAAGTTCTTTGCTGGAAAGGAAGCGTTTTGCTTTGATGGCTATGACTAATCCTCCAAAACAGGTAAGTTCTGAATCCACGATTGATATGAACAGTGATAAGTATTGTGGAACTTGTAATAGACTGACAGAGGAAAACAAGCAACTCAAGGTTCAACTTGAGAGTGCCAGAATCAACTGTCAATCTTATCGCAAGGTAGCCCATGAGTTTAACAAAGTGCTTGATGGTTATAAAAAGGACATTTCTGATCTAAAGAAAACTCTTTCTTTTAAACAACTTGCTATAAACAGCTACATAAATGAACTTGAAGAAACAAAATTAGAAATGGCAACCATCAAATGCTTTGCTGAAAAGGTCAACAAAAAGCTTGAAAGTTATAAACACATTGCTTATGTGGTTGACCATATCATTGAAGAACCCTCACAACCTAGTAGTACATACTACAAGGCTGTTCCATCCCCAGTGTTATTTGAGAACCACAATTTACACTCAATAACACCGGAGAGTTCAATCAAATCTGACTCTGTATCGGATAATGAATCTAACACTTCTAGTGTTGGAGATCCACATTCTGATGTGAGACCGATTTTAGGGTTGAATGATGAGGACGTGACAGCTGTGACTGATGATTCAGACTCAGATGATGAGAAACCTGAGAAAGTGAGTAATATTCCTATGGAAAATAACATTATCACAAATGAACCAATATTACCTTCTCAGAATTCACATCTGATGGCAAATGCTCATCGAGTGAATCAATTAGTAAAGAAATTTGGGAAAAATGAATCAGTTGACAAACCCGTCAAAGTATTTTATAGGATGGAAGGATCCGATAAGATTATCTCTGACGAGGAGTATCCGATAAAATTTTCGAGTTATTCAAAAATCGAGAAAATCTGGCAGGAAAGTACTATTTGGTTTCCTAAACATGAAAGGACCAATGATGTACCTCCCGAAATTTTACAGAAAATATATCTGGATACTCCAAAAGAAACTAAGGTTTATGTCAATAAGTTCATTAAACCAAAAGAAAAGACTAATGGTTTTCTTGAGCCGACTTACTCTAAGGACCCAGCTCCTGAGAGTTTGTGACGTAGATGTACGGATGATCAATATCCAATTAATTCCTACACTAAGTCGAATGCAAAGAATGTTTTTGAGGAATACCGTGCATGTTTAAAGAGCGGGGAGAGAGGGCATTTACTTGCTCAGTGCCCGTACGTGAGATATAAAAGGCACGAAGTTGAGATGAAGCAAACATATAAAAGTTCAGTCGACAATCATTGTTATCCTCAAAGACGTTTTATCCCCCAACCAGCACCATTTTACAACCAAAGTTGTTATTTTCAAAGGAGGGATAATCGTCAATTTACTTATGATCGTCGAAACCAGATTGCTATGGAAAAACAATTGAAGAAACCAGTGGTGAACTCAACTGTTGATAAACAAAAGGTTCCTCCAAAACCTGCTGTTAAGTCATCAGTTGGACCTGTCTCTGTTAAATCAGTGAAGGTAACCAAGAAAGTTTCGTTTGAGAACAATGTTAAGAAACCTGTTGTGACTCAAAAGTCTCATATTAGGATTCTAAAACGTTCTGAACAACTTTGTTCACCGGTGGGTTCTCCAGGTGCTTCTACCTCAAAGGTTAATGAAAAACCTCAAAGGGAGAAAAGTTTGATAGATCATAAAAAGGTCGATTCAAATTCTAATGTTTTTGTGAATGAATCTTTGAAATCTAATGTTCAAAGACCCAAGACCAAATAGGCTTGGGTCCCCCGAAAGAACTAATGTTTTTCTTGATATGTGCAGGGAGCTCCAACAGGTCCTGTTAGCAGTCTCTGGATTGTCGACAGTGGAGCTTCTGGTCACATGACAGGTGATTTGACGCTACTATTCGATATAAAGAACATCAATGGAGGATATGTAGCGTTTGATGGAAATAAAGGAGGGTATAACAAGATTTGAAAAGATTTCATATGTGAAACAAATCGACTATAATTTGTTAAGTGTGAGCCAAATCTGTGACAAACAGTTTTCTGTGCACTTCGATGACAAATCTTGTTATATCCTCAAACCCGGCTTTGCTATTCCAAAGGAGTGGATCATGCTGAAAGCACCAAGAGTGAACAATTTGTACATTCTTGATATGTCAAAGGTGATGACAACTTAGGGCCAAGTTACGTGTTTCCTATCAAAGGCTACGGAAAAAGAATCGAGTATGTGGAATAGGAGGATGGGACATATTCACCTCTGGAAAATGAATCATTTGGTGAAGAATGAACTTGTTGAAGGCGTTAATGTCAAACATTTTCATCTAAATGCAAGTGTGTGAGTTGCAAGAAGGGGAAGCAGCACAAACAGTCCCACAAACCAAAGAAAGTAAACTCTGTTGAAATGCCACTTGAGCGTTTGCACATGGACCTATTCGGACCTGTCAAGCGTAAGAGTCATTGCGGAGAGCTTTACTGCCTTGTGGTTACTGATGATTACTCTAGATTTTCGTGGGTAATGTGCTTGCAATACAAAAGCGACACGTTTAACAATTTGAAAGTTCTGTTTACTCGTTTAGAGAATGTTTATGGATTGAAAATCAAAAGAATTCGGAGTGACAATGGGACGGAGTTCAAAAATGCACAGATGGATGCTCTTTGTGAAGATAAATGAATTCATCATAAATATAGTTCTCCGTATACCCCTCAACAGAACGGTGTCGTAGAAAGGAAAAGCAGGACTCTAATTAAGACGGTGAGAACAATGCTTGCGTATTCTAACCTTCCAGTAATGTTTTGGAATGAAGCCATATACGCAGCTTGTTAAACATTGAATCGTGTGTTAACAGTGAAGAAGTTTGGCAAAACTTCTTATGAACTGTTGAATAGACGTAAGCCGAATTTGGATTATCTAGAACCATTTGGAGCACCTTGTACTATGCTAAATCCGTCTGAGAAATTTGCACCAAAAGCTGAAGAGGGATTCATTGTTGGATATGCAACCCCGCTCAAACAAATATTCAACAAACGAACTCGTCAGGTAGAGGAGTGGGCTAACGTTGAAGTTCAACGATATACTCAGAATGTACAGGGTAGCGGTCCAGATTGGATGTTTGATTACAAAGACTTCTTTGAATCTTTCAATCTAGATAACTTGGTTGAAGAGGCAGTTCTTAGACTTTACGAGTGTGAAAACGCAGTGACTTCACCGTTAGTGCGTCCGATCACCGTAACACCTCCAGCAGCTTCTAATGATACCAATGTTCTTGCAGCTGATGAAGAGGTTTTCCCGGAAGCTTTAAATACTCTTGATACTTCAGAATCAGAAGATGATGAAGAAATTTTTAGTGAAGCTATTCTAGATCATGCAACAGAGACACCACCAGTGAACCCAAATCCAGATGTTGCTTCATCGTCTAACATGGGTAATGATCTGGATTCGACAGAGAATTTGACTACTCAAACGGGAGTTCAAGTACCTGATCATCCAGAATCACGGATTCATCGTATTCACCTACTCGAGCAAGTTATTGGTGATCCTGGAAGCACTGTTATGACTAGAGGACAACTTCGTAGTGCAAAAACTCACTGGAAAATCTTGGCTCTTTAGCTTTATATGCAAAAATTCAAAAATCTGGTTGTCAGAATGATTGGTCCTTTGCTTGTTATGTTTCGCAGGTGGAGCCACGGACATACAAAGATGCTCTATTGGATGATGCTTGGATTGAGTCGATGCAAGAAAAGTTGTTGCTGTTTCAGAAACTGGGTGTTTGGAAACTTACAGATTTACCTCCAGGAAGGAAGAACATAGGAACTAAATGGGTTTTCAAATGTAAAAAGGATGATAGAGGCATAATCGTGAGAAACATAGCTCAATTGGTAGTTCAAGGTTTTCATCAAGTTGAAGGAATTGACTACAATGAGATCTATGCACCTGTGGCACGTTTAGAAGCTATTCGTATGTTTCTAGCGTTTGCTTCGTATAAGAAATTTAAGGTGTACCAAATGGATGTCAAGACCGCGTTTCTATACGGTGTGGTCAAGGAAGAGGTATACGTCGGTCAACCTCCAGGCTTTGAAGATCCTATTCACTAGGATAAGGTCTACGTTCTCAGAAAGCACCCTACGGGTTGCACCAAGCTCCACGCCAATGGTATGAGGAGCTAAGCACGTACCTACTATCCAAAGGATTCAAACGTGGGTTGGTTGACTGTACTCTGTTCACTAAAAGAACAGAGGATGACTTGCTTCTCGTCCAGATATATGTTGACGATATTATTTTTGGATCTACTAACAAACTTTTGTGCAGAGAATTTGAAAAAGTAATGCAGGAAAAGTTCGAAATAAGTGCGATGGGAGAAATGCAGCTTTTCCTCGGCTTGCAGGTAGAACAAAGACCAACGGGCATCTTTATTCACCAAACCAAATACGTATATGAAGTCTTAAGCCGGTTCCAGATGGAAGATTCGAAGCCATAGATACCCTGATCCAACATAATCACGGGATTGGAGTTGACGCTAAGGGGGAGCTAATAGATCCTTTAACATAAAGAGCAATCGTCGGATCTCTGATGTATCTCACAGCATCTAGACCAGATATAATGTTCGCTACATGTCTCTGTGCACGATTCCAATCGAAGTCGAAACAAAGTCATCTTGCAGCCGTCAAACGGATCCTACGATTAGGACTGGCAAATCGTGTCCCTAACAGGTTAACAGGTCTCTGACGCGCGCGAACAAATAAGTTCTAAACATGAACACGACTCGTTTAACTCATTTATATCTCATGTTTATAACACAGATTTATGTTTTATTTACCAAAAAAGGGAAATGAAAGATTTTTGCCTCTTAATTCTAAGTATTAAAAAAAGTCAAAAAATCAAATAGTGTACTTTTCAGTCAAACAGGTCTTATCGTGTCTTAACAGGTTACCCATTGCCAGCCCTACCTACGATATCTGAAGGGTTGTCCGTCGAGAGGATTATGGTACCCTAATGATGATAATTTTGACTTTGTTGCTTTTAGTGATGCAGATTGGGGCGGTTGTGACAAAGATAGCAAATCCACAACGGCTGGATGTCAATTCTTGGGGGGCAGGCTCGTGACCTGGTAGTGTAAGAAGCAGACAGCAATCGCTCTATCTACTTGCGAAGCAGAATATGTGGCAGCCTCGAGTTGTTGCTCACAGGTTCTGTGGATTCAGCAGCAGATGGTTGATTACGGTTTGCAAATTCTAAAAACCCCTATACATTGTGACAACGAAGCCGCAATTGCATTAACTAAAGACACGGTCAATCACTCAAAAGCTAAGCATATCCAGATTAAGTATCACTTTATCTGTGATTGTTATGCAAAAGAGTTGATTGATATGGTCAAAATCCACACTGATTACCAACGTGCTGATCTTTTTACCAAAGCTTTTGATAGATCTCGATTTGAATTGATATGATTCTTTCACTCTGACCATCCGTCTGAGGGTGATACGCTATACTCATGTCCAACCCAGTACCAAATGATTCCTGGAGGGTTTGCCAAAACCTGGATACAAAACTATCATCTCTATCAGAGATGATTGACACTGGAACTCCATGTCGAGACACAGTCTCCTTCAGATAGATCGATCCTAACTTTTTTAACTTATATTTTCCCTTGATCGGTAGAAAGTGAGTTGATTTCTTTAATCGGTCCACAATTACCCAAATAGCGTCATTGCCACTAGCTGTTCGAAGTAACTTGGTTACGAAATCCATAGTGATATGCTCTCATTTCCACTAGGAATTTCTGGTTGCTGCAGAAGCCCAGATGGCTTTTGATGCTCACCTATAACCTTGGAACAGGTTAGACATTTGCTGACATATCTTGCAATATCTCCCTTCATATTAGGCCACTAATAAAATTCTTGGAGATCTTTATACATCTTGGTAGAACCTGGGTGAACTGAGTATCTAGACTTGTGCGCTTCGTCCATCACTAGTTGTCGCAAGTTCCCATATCGAGGTACCCAAACTCGATCCAAAAGGTGCATTGCTTTGTCAGCCTTGGGCACTAGATCACACTCTAAACCTCGCAATCCTTCCGCCTTGAGGTTTTATTCCTTCAAAGCCTCGCTTTATGCATCACGAATCTTATCGGAAAGACTTGTTTGGATCATCTAACCCAATGCACGAACACGTAATGGCTTTTCTCTTTCCTTTCTGCTCAAAGCATCAGCTACAGCATTAGCTTTACTCAGATGATAACGAATGTCGCAATCGTAATCATTGAGTTATTCCACCTAACGTCGTTGCCTCATATTGAGCTCTTTTTTATCGAAGATATGCTGAATACTTTTATGATCAGTGTAAATCATACACTTCGTACCATAAAGATAATGTCTGTGGATCTTGAGAGCAAAAACAACATCTCCTAACTCCAAATCATGGGTCGTGTAATTATTCTCGTGCACTTTGAGTTGAAAATATAAATTGTGGGACCTTTGTAGTAAAAGATCCGTCGTGGGTCTTGAACTTAAAATCTTTATGTACTGTGGATTTTTATGTTAACTTTGTCCAAGTACTTATTCATAATATTTGTTATTACACTATTGATTACCAACCTTCGTCACCACCATGCTAAGTATTCCGCTGTGGCATTTTAGGGTGTGACAGAAGTTGGTATCAGAGGCAATGGTTGTAGTGAATAAGAAAACGGTCATGTGTTGATTATGAGCTTATACTACATTAACATATACTCATATTCCTAGCTAGTTTATGAATCCGCATGATTGGCAATAATCTATTGCTTTTAAATTAGACTTTTTGTGGAAAAGTCAAAAAGTGTTTTCGAATAGACTTTTCGTAGATAAAGCGAAAAGGGTTTTAAAGATAAAATTTTCATGTATAAAATGAAAAGGGTTTATATTGTTTTTGCAAGAATAGCAAAAATGTTTATTAAAAGAACTCTGTGAATTCACCAACCTTGTGTTGGCAAAAATCGTTTTAACGTCTTTTTTAGGTACTTGATGAAATGGCTTCGGGATTTGGCGAAAATGAGTGTTTAGCAAAAATGTGGTGTTTGGACAGGTTTTTAAAATAAATTGTGGGAACTTTGTAGTAAAAGATCCATCATGGGTCTTGAACTTAAAATCTTTATGTAATGTGGGTTTTTATGTTAACTTTGTCCAAATACTTATTCATAATATTTGCTATTACACTATTGATTGCCAACCTCTGTCACCACCAAGCTAAGTCTTCCGTTGTGGCATTTTAAGGTGTGACAGAAGTTGGTATAATTTTCCTGTTTCAAATTTGACCTTTAAAATCTTACAAAAATGTCCTGTTTATGCCTAAAATTCTCACCCGTTGTGTCCACAATTATACCCAATAATGTACCATTCTATGTCCATCATTAAGATTCATATTATAGGTCTTTAATCTTCCCTTTTTATACTTATATTTTCTGATTAAAAACCATCTTTTATAATATCATTATTTCTCTAATAAAAATCAAGATTTACAAATCAATTTCTAGTTGATTTTTGATTACCAAAAACATATGTACATACATATATATATATATATATATATATATATATATATATATATATATATGCTAAGTATACAGAAAAAACCCTTTTAGATGAAGAAGCTCAAATAAACCCATCCAATGGTCCACAATGATCCACATCACCCACTTCAACATAATATTTTTTATAGTTCCAAGGGTATATTAGTCTTTTTATATTTCCCCCTATTTGAAAATTTTGAATCTCTCTTTCCCTCGTATATAAACCCATCCAGCGCACACACTCTCTCTCTATCTCTTTCTCACAGACACACACACACACACAAGCTATGTACAAGCATCCAGCCACCACCACAAGCATACAGCCACCACCACAAGATCAAGGCGACCACCCCCGACCACCGCTAACCCCCCCCCTTCCACCATCGCTGTACAATCTAAAACAGAGCTCTGTACAATCTCATCACCTGCTTCCACCACAACCTAAAAACAGAGCTCTATACAAGCTCATTTGTTGCTACTGATCGTGTACCTCTAATGGCAGATTCAGGTACCATTTTTGTATCTATTTACTTAAATGCCACAAAGCTATGTTTTTTAGTGTTTCAAGATTTTGCTTAATTTTGTATTAATAATTTGGATAATTTAATCCGGGTTCCAAAAAAATTGCCCATATCACAAAAGGTTGAGATTCTTGCTGGTTTGCTATTATTATTATTATTTAAGAAACAAGAAAAAGAAACATGTTTTTATGAGGATTTTAGCCTTTTTTATGCGAATGTATTGTGAATTTTTATTTTATTTTTAAAGTATTGTTGGCTGTTTTTTGGCTGAAGAATAACGTGAATGTTGATGAATTTGTTATTTATATGATTTGGGCCTAATTTGGACTCTATATATGTCTGTGAATTTAAATCTGAAAGTATGTTATGTTGATTTGAAAAAAAAAAGTTTTGGAAACAGATTTATAGTGTTATTTGAAATTGTTGATAAAATTGTTAGTGTTTGTTTATTGTTGGTGATTTCTTGGTTTTAATTTGAATGTGTTTTCATACAAGTTTGATGTAATCATTGTTTTACAAATGTAAGTTTTTGTATCAAATGAATTTAATACATACCCTACAAAAAGAAAAATCTTGGTTTTTAAATTCGTTTTGAACTTTTTTGGTGCTTTAGTACCCACATCACACTTTTTGGTGATGTGTATTGTCATCCTGAATTATTTTAATGTTTTACGAAGGACATTTTTGTTATGAGTTGTGCTTGATCTTTGTTTGTATGAGCAGAGGTATGTATTAGTATATGTTGCATGTGTAACTGATGTGTTGCTAAATGCATCACATTTATTTGTCACTTTTGTATATTTTTTAGTTGATTAGATAGTATTTTTATTAGTTTTATGTATGTACTCTATTATTTTAGTATTGTATATATTTTATTACTTTTTAGTTGCTTTTACTATTAATTTATTTATTTTATAATTTTAGTAGGTGCTCGTGTGTAGCAGGGCGAAAAAATTAGAAATATATTCGAGACCCGAGCACCAAGGAACATGCATGGAATCTTCTACTATTAATAATAATACTAAAAATAATAATAATAATAATATATCATAATATTAATAAATAAAAATAATAAAACAAAAGACCCGTAACTTATGTCATGGCCCAAAAGTCAAAACCCATAATTAATAGAAAATGTGGGTTTCAAAAGAAGAGTGACTAAATTAAAAGAAAAGCGACACAGTCAAAGGGATGAGGAGAAAATTTAGGAAATAATTATTCAAGTGCTTTGATGTGGAGTTTGACCAAAGACTCGATGGGACTTGATAAAAACGTGACTGGGAGGAAGACAATAGGATTAATCGGAGGGCAGCCTTCTTGGCTGCTGATTAGGTCACGCATACCGAGAGGGAGGATCACACAGAAAAGAAGAAGTCGCGTGAACAAGATGCACAGTTAAATCTTTTGTAGCTTTCCCTCGGGTTAATCTTTGTATTGATTTTGTATTCTGAACTCGTTTTGATTATGTATGAACTAGTATTTTTACTACTTGTGTTGGATTGAATAAACCTTGCTTATAATTGAATCAATTTATCTATTAACTGTGATTTCTGGCATCATAGGGAGGTTGGTTTATATTTGTATAGGGATAATTTGGTTGCACGGTTGGTGTTAGAAATCGGCTTTAGTTATTGTGACAGGATAACTAGATTGTTCGGTTACTATCAAAATCTTTAGTATTGTGACAGGATAACTAAATTGATTACCATTGAGTAAACTGTCCTTAGTTATTATTTCAATCTGAATAGTTATTGTGACAGGATAGCCAAGGCCATGTCTATGTGGTGTTCTTGTAGTTAAGTCGAATAGGTTGCAAGATTATACAAATAGGATCTCGGGTGGAAGCTACATTTATCTTTATTATTTATTTAGATTATTTTGTTATCATTTCAACATTTTTATAAAACAAAAAAAAAAAAGATAAAACTAGCAAACTTCATAATTATATTTTTATATTTATTTGTAACTAGCTTAGACAAACAAACAACTAGTGTGACGCTAACCACATGCTCCTTGGATTCGATACCCTACTTATCCTAGCTACCTAGGTTATTTAGGTTTTGTATGATCCGTGACGACCGAGGTCATCAGTATCAAACGGTAAATTAGGTTTAATGCATGTCTAACTTGGGAAAAAAAAAAAGCAAATATACACATATTGCATGTGCTATGTAGTGATGCAGGTTACGTATGCAAATGTTGCATATGTTACACTGTTTTTTTTGTTGACATTATTAGCGTGATGGCGACCCTACCTTAAAAACATTCAAAAGCATTGTACCTGACTCTTTTACTTTCTCACAAATAAAAAGTTACTGGTAATAAAGTTTGTAAATGGGGTGAGAAGAGTAATAATGCTGGAAGCTTTGAGTTGTAAGGATTTAAGGTAGGGATTTGATATTTAAGGTTTGATTTCAATAGGTTGTAGTGTCTTTGTTTGACGTTGGGTATGATGAATTTGTTACTATATTGTGGTAAAACATATGATCAAAAATATAGGTTGTATAACTTGAAAGAATTGCAATTATATCCCATGTCCACATCACTTTGTTTAGCAATTTTATCTAATGTGCCCTCATCAATTTTATTGTTTTCCTTTTTTATGCAGGTGTTTAATGGGCGACAACCAGGAATGTCATGGATTGTGGAGTGTTCTTGATGAGGCATATAGAGAAGTTCATTGGGCTTCGCGTTCCATTTGATTGCCACCTGAGTAGACATTAGAGGAAGAAAGATGGGGAATTGAACAGACTCAGAACAAAGTACGCGGCCCATATACTTCGTTCGTCGGTGAATCGTTTGAAGTCCAAGGTTGAGACAGCAGCATTGAAGACGTTGAAGACAGCCAAAGAAGCTGTTGGATCAAAAACAAAAGGTCGGAATCCCCACAGCGTCGTAGGGGTTGGGCTATCGGCTGATGCATAAGCAATGGGAAGCTCCTTCTTTTTGAACGTTTGTTATGCATATGTAACTGTTTGTGGCCTTATCATTGCTGTTATGTGCATAACATTGTTACTATTTTGGATGCCATATCTTTTTGCTCAGCAACTAACTACATTGCGTACTTTTGTTTTTATATATGTACCTGCTAAACTTGCATCTCTGTCCACCTTTTTTGCGTAAAACTTATGTTTGAATATAACATGTTTGAATATTTCTATTGAATGATGGGTACTCTTCATGAATATAACATGTTTGAATATTTTCTATTAAACTAATTTGTATGATGTGCTTTATATTTACTTAGACATATTTTTTGTAGCATACGTAACGTAAACCGAATCTTCTTTTACGTTCAACAAACTTTCGCCTTCTCAATTTGATTGCCAGCACTCCAGCTTAATGTCTCTTCAATTAGTAGTGTTAGGATCTGAGTTTGATTGTTTTGATTGTTTAAGTAAATGAATGATGAAAGAAGTAAACTATAAATGGAAAGTGCAGCAGAATGATAAACTATAAATCAAAACAAGAGAATAATTGTTTTAGAATCGAAAGCTTTCATATGTGATTGAATGATTACAAACAATTTACAATTACTCCCCCTCAGCCAGATCACTCGTGTAAGTTTGTCTAAGAGAATGTTTTGAGTGATAATAGAACAGTACATGCACTGTTCTATTTATAGACAATCTAAACTACCGATGACCTAGGCTGACGTCACCTAAGACAGTGACCTCTAACAGAATAACAACATAAAACATCTGCTGATACAATCACTATTACATTGGAAACCACTGAAAGGAAAACAACTGATAGATAACCTCTGATAGTCTTGAATCATCTGTTGGAGCCTAAGTGTTGTTGGTTCCAACAGACCTTTAGTCTTCAGTACTTTGATCAACAGTTGTTCTTAATCAGACCTTTATTCAGCAGTTGTTCTCTATTAGACCTTTGTAAGCAGTAGTTGTTCACTAGCAGTTATTCTCTATCAGACCTTTGTAAGCAGCAGTTGTTCCAGCAGTTGTTAGGTTACAGCAGATGTTAGAGTCAACAGTCTTTTGGGAGAAGTAACTTGTAAATGCTGTTTTTATAAAGGATCAATATGTAGTATATTTTGGCTTTCCATTCATCTGTTCTTCTCCAGGTCAGCAGACCCAACAATCTCCCCCAAGAACAGATGATGCCAAAACTAAGCTTTATTGTTGATCTTTATTCCTCATCAGACTTTCTCTGATTTGCCCTTTGAACTGTAATTCAAAGTTCAATGAGAAGAGGTCTTCTGCATCTCTTTCAAGCTCTAAGTTCAGCAATGTTTGGAGATCATCTGCACATAGGCCATGTCCATCATCCATACTCAACTTCTAGGCTTCTCCATCTGATCTGAGCAATGTCAATTCATGGGTGTCTTTGTTGACCTTCCATTTTAGAATTTTTGAACCAGAGGATTTGCTGAGCTGCAAGTTTATTCTAGATGAGTTTGGTGATGGAGGTCTCCTAATGAGTTTTCTGAGTTCATCAGTTATGGGATTAGAGAAATAATCGACTTGGTTGTAGATACCCTCTTTTACAAATGTATCAGCAAACTTCTTCTGGTCTTCTTCAGACATTTCCTTCTGTCTTTTGAACTGTCTCTTGGCAGCAACAGATAGGTCAGAAGTATCAAATAAGTTGTCAAGTGTAAAAGCCTGTTGAGGTCTCTTAACCATGGGAGCATCTGAGTAAATTGGTTTTCTGGGCAGTGTAGGATCAATCTTTCTATTCTCTTCCAGCTTCTTGTATGTTTCAACCAGCCTTAGCTCAGCCCATTTTGCAACTGACCTCATCTCCCAATATTTAGCCGCCACAATCTCTTCTCTCGTTCTTTTGAATTTTAAAGCTCTGGATGGATCTCTGCCTTTCCTAAAATCAGGGGCAGAGACTTTCACTGGAGGATTCTTGGCCATATCTTCAATTCTTAGAAGTTCTTCTTGAAGAGCATGAGTGGTCCAGCCTGCAAACTGTTTCTTGTTTGCTTTGTAGGGCATGGTTGCCAAGATCTGATCAAGTATAGATTCCCTTACCACCCTTTCCAAATCACTACTGGGAGGCATGGTGGACATGGAGTTGCTTAGGGTCTTAGCAAATCTTCAATCCTTTTCAATTTGCTAAGCTCTGCTAAATGGATGCCCTGAGCAGTCCTGTCATCCTTTCCTTTACATCTCTCCTTGATGATTAAATCTGCCTGTTCAGTTTTGAATTTTAGATATTGATCTATGTTTCTTGGGACAGGAAAATTTGGAAGAGATTGGAAAGTTCTTTCTGATGGATCCTCAGTATTGTAGAAGGATTGCATTTCCCCCTTGAGTAGATCAAGCTCAAGAGGATACTGAGTAGCCAATGGTGTGATGGATGGTGGTGGTCTGTGAGATGTGAATTGAGTGGTGTGTGGTGAGAATGATGTAAGTGGAATGGCTGGTATGTGTGCAGATTTGGTTGTTGAAGTGGAAGGTGGTGAAGTTTTTATGTTATCATCTTGTACCACAAAGGTTAATTTTCTCTTCCTTCTGTTGGCACTTGTGCAGGACCAGCAGATGTTTGGGATTTAGGTGGTGAAGTGGTTGTAGGTGGTGTATTGGTAGTTGTGGTGGTAGGTTCAGTTGTTGGTTTGGTGGTTGTGATTGTAGGTTCAGTTATTTTGGTGGTAGCAGTGGTTTTGGTGGCAGCAGTGGTTCTAGTTGCAGTTGTTTTAGCAGCAGCAGTTTTAGCAGCAGTTTTGGATGGTGGTTGTTAGGTGTGTTTTGCAGACATTTTCTTCCTTTTAGAGGAGCCAACATCCTCAACTTCCTATTTTTGCTCTATCTTTCTTTGCCTTGACTTCCAATGTGTCAAGCCTTTTCTGCTTAGCTTCAGCAGCCTCTTCAGCAATAGCATTTGCAGAGTTGTCAATTTCGTTTGCCTTGCTAGTTTTGACAGTTTCAGCATCAGCAGAGGTTTGTACATTGGGTTGTTGTTGTGGTGCTGTTTGGGTAGACCCTGGTTTATTGGCAGCTTTTGATTTACCCTTTTGTGAGGGTGGAAAACCAAAGGGGTCTAGCTTTAGCAATCTATCTCTGCCACTCTCCCCCTTTTTGGCATCATCAGCAGTGAATTCATCATCATCTTCATCTCTGAGAATTGTGGTAGGGGCAGAGCTAGTGGTCTTCAGCAGGTGGTCTTCTATGGCTTTAATGTCAGCTTGGGTATCTGTGTACCTAGCATGTACCATTGTCCTGATCTGAGCCATATAAGTTTCATGAGTTTGGTCTGCTAGTTTTCTATGAGCTATGATGATGGGGAAAACTGATTTCCATAGCTCACTAGCAATTTCTTCTTTGGATGGTTGACTTTTAGTTAGAGCAGCCAAGGAGACCATGATTGTCTTGAGATCTGTCTTGATATCAGCAACAGAGGTTTCAATGGAATGAACTCTATCTGTCAATTCTTGGTATTTTAACCCATCACCTAAGTTAATAAGATCATCTGGATGCCTACCAGTGGTAGTTGTAACTAGTTCAGTCCTAGGAGGTGAGTCCATAGAATAAGAACCAGATGCCCCTTTGTCTTGGTTCTGGGGACTTCCAACTGATTTTGGGGGTCACTATAGTGGCCTCATCAGTTGTTTCCTTCAAGGAAGTCTTAGCTATGTAACCACTGTCCTGTTGTGAGACAATGGTCTCTACATCAGTAGTGGTTGCTTCACTTGAAAACTCACCTAGAGTTACATTGAACTCCAGGGGTGTAACCTCCTCTGTTCGTGGGTTAGCTAATTGATTTTCTCAGTTCCAGTCACTTGTTGATATGTACTCTCATTGATAGGTGATGGAGAGGAACTGGGAATGGCCTGAGTTTTATAAATAGTTTCGAACAATGGTTTCATTGTTGGAAGGACATGTGATGGTGAGGGCGGAGGAGTGAAAAGAGAAGTAGCCCTGGGAGAAGGGCTTATGAGCATATGGTCAAGTGACTCATATGACTCATGATGTGTGTCCCCTAGGCTTACAACATGATCCTTTTGTGAGGATTCATGAGGAGTTTGGTCAGGTTGAGATATCTCCAATTGTTGTTAGGAAGTACCAAAAGTGGTTTCGTGTTGCTTTTGTGCTACAACAGGGTTTTCCTCTGGTATCTCATCTTCCAGAGGTCCCTTTTTGGTTTTCTTGGTGGTTTTTGTGGATGGATGTTTTCTTTTGGAGGTGGCTGGTGTGGGTTTCATAGCACTAGATGTAGTGTCATGATCACCAAGAGCAGTGGTCTCAACAACAGAGGTTTGGACAGCAGTTGTTGTCTTAACACTCTTTGTTTGTGTTTTAGAAACTTTGACTTTTGACACTTTTTCTTGGGTGTTTGGACCCAGCATTCTTGTAAAAGTTTCATTTGTTAGACTCTTCATTTGAAATGATTTACCCTTTTTAAACTCCTTTTCGGGCAAAACCTTTTGTAGGATTACACTTAAAAGTCTTGGGTATATCAGAGAAGCATTGTTTGACCCAAACTTGATTCCCTTCACATTTGCTACCAAATCAAAGAACAGGGCCTGGGATAGATTGTAGTCAGATTCTGACAACATAGCATATCCCAAGTACTGAACTTTCAATGGGATTTCATTAAAAGAAGTGGATTTAGCAGAGATACAGAGAAGGAGTGTATGAAAGAAAAATTTCATGACTGGTGGGAAAAACTTTTTGAAAAAAGTAGAACCAGCCATCTGTGAATCATAACCCCTTTCCTGAAACTCAGTGTGAAGTTCAGCCTCAGGGAAAGAGTCGTTACCTGACAAGTCATTCAATGAGAATGTTGTGGATATCAGTTAGGGGGTAATGGTGATATTTGTATCTCCAATTTTTGAGATAATGGTAGTAGGCTTGTTGTCATGTAGAAGGACATCAGCATTTAACCAAAATTCTTGGAGAGTATCGATGTAGATGGGTGCATCAGCGGTTAGTATTGTCAGGTATTTGGATTTGAGAATAATGTCGATGGTGGTATTGAATGGAATGTTTTCATCTGTTTTAACCAAATAGGGAAGGTAATTGTGGGTGGCTTTAGCTTGAAGATCCATTGTAATGAATTTCGAGTGTGAGGATGAAAGGAATTAGAATAGGGGTAGAGGTTGAAGAAGGCGGTTTCAGTATTTTGAATACAATGAGATAGTGTAACATCTGATGTGGTAAAACAAGGTTTTTATAGCCTCTGGTGAAACCGTTGATGTAGCCGAAACTCTGCTTTTGAGAGCAGACGTGGCAAACATCTGGTGTCATACAGCTGTTGCCAAAGGACTGATGCAAACAGCTGTTGAATTACCAAAGTGTTGATGCTAACAGCACTTGGTTTTTTTAATATAGATATGTATATATATATATATATATAGAATGGAAACAATTGTTTTATCTGATCAGACTTTTGAAAAAAAAAATTCAACCAAGCAGTGGTTGTTTTATCTTGATCAGATGTTTGAAATAGATTTTTCAACTAACAGTGGATAGAATAAATGAAACAGTGGTGGTTTTATCCTTAGCTGATTTTTCAACCAAAATGTTATTTTTAAGGATGAATTTTGATTTTCTGAAACATTTTAATGTTTTTATTTAAAACATTTTTGTTGTTTAATCCATGTTTAGCATACCAATCCTAGAAATTAGTTTTTCAAAGGTAGATGTGTCTAAAACTTTTGTCCACACATCTGCCAACTGATCCTCTGTTGGAACATGGTGCAGAGAAATCAAACATTTATCATAGCTATCTCTGACAAAGTGGTGTCTGATGTCTATGTGCTTTGTGGTTGAATGAGAGACTAGATTTTTGATGATATTTTCAGCAGCTTGATTGTCCAGCATGAGTGGAGTCTTTAGTGCAGTTATACCAAAATCTAGGAGTTGATTTTGAAGCCACATGAGTTGGGCTGTATAGCTTGCAGCAGCAATGTATTCAGCCTCTGCTATTGAAGTTGAAACAGCTGCTTGCTTTTTGCTTTGCCATGAGACTAAGGCATTCCCTAGAAATTGGCACCCTCCTGATGTAGACTTCCTTGTGGTGTGGCAGCCAGCAAAATCACTATCTGAATAACTTGAAAGCTCAATGTTTCCATTAGCAGGATACCAGATACCAAGTGTGGGAGCACCTTTTAGGTATCTGAATATCCTTTTCACAGCAATAAGGTTTGACTTTCTAGGTGAATCCTGGGATCTAGCACAAACACAAGTGGCAAACATAATGTCTAGCCTAGATACAGTTAAGTACAATAAAGACCCAATCATGCATCTGTAATGTGTTTGGTCAACCAGTTCATCCTTGTCATCAATAGTGAGTAGCTTGGCTGTGCTCATGGGTGTACTACATGGCTTACAATCATTCATCTCAAACCTAGTTAGTAAGTTTTTAACATACTTGTTTTGATGAATGAATGTGCCATTTTGCAGCTGCTTCACTTGGAGACCAAGGACACAATGAAGTTCACCTATGGCACTCATTTCAAACTCTGCTGTCATGAGTTCCCTAAACTCTTCACACATTTTGTTACATGTGGATCCAAAAATGATGTCATCCACATATATTTGAACAATCATTAAGTCTTTCCCTCTCCATTTTAGAAATAAAGTTTTATCATTTTTACCTCTTGTGAAACCAATAAATAAGAGAAAGGTGGAAAGAGTTTCATACCAGGCCCTAGGTGCTTGTTTGAGTCCATACAGAGCTTTGTTAAGCTTGTAGACATAATCAGGATGGAATGTGTCTTCAAAACTAGGTGGTTGACATACATAGACCTCCTCCTGAATTTTGCCATAAAGGAATGCACATTTAATGTCCATCTGATACACCTTGATGTTATGGTTGACAGCAAAGGCTAGGAAGAGTCTAATAGCTTCTAGCCTAGCTACAAGAGCAAAGGTTTCATCATAGTCTATCCCCTCTTCTTGTCTGAAGCCTTGAACCACAAGCCTGGCTTTATTCTTGACAACTATACCCCTTTCATCAGTTTTGTTTTTGAAGACCCACTTTGTGCCAATTGGACAGACATCCTTTGCCAGTGGTACAAGTTCCCATACTTGTTGTCTTTTAAACTGAAGGAGCTCTTCCTGCATGGCTTCTACCCAACTGTTGTCTTTTAGTGCCTCTTGGTACTTGACAGGTTGTGTGAGAGATAGAAAGCCTGCAAAAAGACAGATGTTTGAGGATTGGCTTCTTATGAGCACACCCTCTCTGATGTTGCCAATGATTTGGTCTGGTGGATGAGCTCTTAGATAGATTAAATCTCCCTGATATGGTATGATGGCATTTTGAGGTGAGGGACAGAGGTTTGGTGACTCTGTTGATGTAACATCTGTTTGCACTTGTGTAGTACCAACAGATGTTTGAAATCGTAGTGGGGGAATGGGTCCAAGTAGTGTAAAATTGGACTGAATTTTTTTCAACAGAGGTTGGACTTTTGTCAACAGATGATTGAACAATGGATGAGGTTGATGAGGCAGTGGTTTGAGGGTAAGACTGGCCAATAGAGCTGTGACAGAATTTTGACAGGTGTTTTGAACATCTGTTTCTCCTGATACAGAATTGACTTTGTAGTTACTTGGAATCACAACATCCATTCTGTAGTCTTGTTGCGGAGACTGTGGAATACCTGCACTGTCAGCTTTATCAGTAATATCTTCAAATTTGAATTTGTCTAAATCAAACAGTTCAGCAGGATTTGCTGGGATTTTTAAGGATGAAAGTTCATTGAACTTTGCATTCAGAGTTTCTTCTATTGTCATGGTCATTGTGTTAAACACTTTGTAGGCCTTGGCAGTAGAAGAATATCCCAGAAAATACCCACAATCTACTTTGGCTGCAAATTTTGAAATGGAATCTTTAAGATTTAAAATGAAACATGGGCAGCCAAAGATTTTGAAAAATGAGATTAATGGTTTGATTTTGAACAAAATTTCATAAGCAGTCTTTTGATGTCTTGGGTTGATTAAAACTCTGTTTTGAACATAGCAAGCAGTGTTTACAGCTTCTGCCCAGAAGGACAGTGGCAAACCAGAATCTGCTAGCATGGTTCTTGCAGCCTCAATGAGAGTTCTATTTTTCCTTTCACCCACCCTATTTTGTTCTAGTGTTCTTGGAATGCTGTACTGCCTCACAATTCCTTTTGACACACAGAAATCATCCAACTCCTTATTTTTAAACTCTGTTCCATTGTCACTTCTAAATACTTTTACTGGCAAGTCATATTGTTTTTCAACTTTGGTGACAAAGTCCTTCAAGATACCTGCAGTCTCATCCTTAGAGTGTAAAAAGTAAGTCCATGTAAACCTAAAAAAATCATCAACTATATATGACAAGACAAAATCTTTTTCTTCTTAGAGTCATGATTTTAACTAGGCCAAACAAGTCCATGTGCAACAATTGAAGACATTGACTTGTTTTGGACTCATCAATGGATTTGTAAGAGCTTTTATGTTGTTTCCCTTTTAAGCAGGAAACACAATGCTCATCACACTTGAATTCCTTTGATGGTAGACCTCTTACAAGGCTTTGTTTGGAGAGTGAGTTGATTGTTTGAATGTTGGTATGACCCAGTCTCCTATGCCACAATTCTGTCTCTTTAGTGGAGGCAGCAGAAAACAGACAGACATTTCCATAGGATTGTCCTTCAACATATCAACTACATACACATTGCCACTCCTATGAGCAACAAGTTGTGCTTTGCTCTCAGCAATGATGATGTCAATCTTTTTCACCACTTCTGACCCAATAATCTTAAAAGTTTTCTTAGTGAAGAATGAGCCATACCCTTTGTCACTCATTTGTGATACACTAAGAAGATTAAATTTAAGATTATCAATAAGATTGACATTTTCAAACTTAAGTTTCCCAGCCTGAACAGTCCCTGAACCCAACACCTTACCTTTTGAATCATTACCAAAGGATATATCACCCCCTCCATGAGCAAAGATGTCCAAAAGAAGGGCTCTACATCCTGTCATGTACCTGGAGCCTCCACTATCTACATACCATAGACTATCTAAGCAAGTAGAAGCTCCCTACACATCAGTTTCTACCCAACTTGTTGTCTTATAAAATGAAGGAGTTCTTCCTGCATAGCTTCTAACCAACTATTGTCTTTTAGTGCCTCTTGGTACTCCTGGATCCAGAAACAAAAGGTGCAGAGGACCGGTACCGTTGATGATGGTGGTTCAAGGCCGTTCGAGTTCCAGAATGATTGGATGACGGGTGACCATTGATGGTGAGGAAGGTGGCGCTGACATGGATTTTGAATAAGGAGATGGTTAACAGTAGGTGGATCTGGTGGTTGTTAATAGGCATAGAAGTTGGTTTGGTTTCCGGACAAGTTTTAACTCGAGTCAACAAAAGAAACGAGAGGTATAAAATGCTAACCTAAACTCTTTCAGTGTTGAACAATCTAATCTATATATTATGTATGTATAATTTCGGGTGACACATGGAGGACAAATGAGCTATAAATGACCTGTTATAGACACCAACAGGAACTTATTAAAACAATTGAGACTTCGGCTTAACATAATTATGTATAATAGTAAACTGATTATTGATATGGGACTATTGGACACTAGAGTGAGCCAGCCAACGAAACCATAATACAATGAGGGGACACACCATACAAATAGGATTTTGGATGTAATAGACTATAGGTTTATTAAGTTACCTTGATGAACTTGATATTACACATGGGGACTTGAGTAAACATTAAGTATTGTACAAATAGACAAGTGATTCAGTGACATATTACGAGTAGTATGGCCATGACAAATGATATTGTACTTGAAATTAAGTACTTAAACTATATAGATACTTAAACCAGAAACTTGGCTAATATCAGTATTTAGACGCTTGTATTAACCTTTCTATCACCACTACTAATATTCCTGATCTTAGCATAGCCATTGTATGTAATTACCATTACTTTTAACAATAGTTAATCATATAAGTTCTTAAAAGCACAATTACTATTATTTTGATAATTATAATAATCTCTAGTATCATTACCACTAAACTTATTGTTATTTTCATGATTAAATTAAGTAGTCAAGACCTGAGACACAAACCAAAGGCCACTAGACGAATACATAGGTATAATATATAATTTACATGGTATCGTATTATTAACCAAAGGTCCTGAGCCGTCCCCACGTGTAACCTCAACAATTAATTATACGCACTAATGTGAATACATATATTAGGACCTTGCATGTGAACCGTAGGAGAGCTCTGGATTTGGGATGTCATACGACCGTGTAACTTGACATGATGTGACACGCTGCCAAGGTGAGTTCCGTGTACCACTCCCCTTTTTCTGTTTTACTGTTTTGGGGTGAACATATGCTTGTGTATCTAAACTTTTGTGATGTGACAAGATACTTGCTGCCGGGATTATACTGACACTCATTAACTCATAGGTGAGCCGCTTAATATATGGGTAGTACTACTTGGGGAAACCCCCACGCATAATGGACCCGGGACGTTGGGCCCGGGAAACCCTCCACTGAGGCCTGCGGACCGTTGTGGCATATATTATGCCTTGTAGATCTATAATGGCAGTAGATAGATCTAGTGTTAGGGTTGAGGGGTCGCTTGTACATCACGTGTGTTGAACTGTTTTAAACTGTGTAAACATGTTTGTGAAATGATAAACTTGTTTTGGATCCACTTACTACTTATACGGACTCACCAGCGTAATTGCTGACCCAAACTCTTTTAAGCATGTGT
Organism: Ambrosia trifida; assembly: GCA_028751855.1. Taxonomy (NCBI): domain Eukaryota; kingdom Viridiplantae; phylum Streptophyta; class Magnoliopsida; order Asterales; family Asteraceae; genus Ambrosia; species Ambrosia trifida. The sequence continues at coordinate 122,000,615 of CM054122.1, forward strand.
TCAGGTACTGCGTTTGGATGATCGAGAAGAAGAGGTGTATGCTTGCTTGTGTGGATTATAGATTATCATGTTAGAAGGTTCGAGCTTTAAGCGTTACGGTTTAGAGCATCTAGAGATATGTACGGATATAGATCAGATCGACTAGTGGATTACACTCCTCAACTGCTTCGACGACCGCCGCGTCTCGTCCCTGCATTAGACTTTAGTTATATTTTTATATTGTATTTGTATTATTTTTGCGACCAAAGGTTGTATGAATATTAAATATTAGGTAACGTTGCTTCCGTTGTGCAAGTCTGTTACCAAACTGACGTAACGTCCAGCCCCCTCCTGGTCGGCTTGTTACAACTTCCCATTTCGTTCTACTCTCTCTTGCCATGCGATCTGCAAAGTAACCAACAAGATTGTTGTTTACTGTAGCTCCTGACATTGTGTGTCTGCAGATATCGCGAACAGCCCAATAAGGTAGTGTCTTTATGTCATGAAATCTGTTGAAGTACAAAATTTCTTTTTCCCACTTCACAGCGACACACCTCAGCTGTCTCAAATATTTCCATTTGAGAGCATTACCTTTGAACAGTTCGTTATGGAACTTGTAGAAACTACCTTGAACTTCAGTCTTAGGACGGTTAGCTTCTTTTTCTTTAAGCTTCCTCAGCAAGTCTTTCAGATTATCAGATTGTTCAACAGTCGGCTTTTGACAATCTGAGTTCTTGAACACTTCATCTACAAACTTCTTACTTTTCTCACGAGCAAGTTTCTCAGCTTGGCTCAACAGTTCTTCAAAGAATTCAGGAAATCTAGAATCTTTATCATTTTTGAAGTATTCTGAATATTCCTCACTTGTAATATCCTCCATTTCAACTTCTTCAAATACTGGAACATCTCTATCATCAGAGTGATTTCCTGCTTCTTTCTTAGGAATGTTCGGTATTTGGTTCTCACTCATCAACTCTTCAAGAGATTTACCAACCTGTTTAGCCAGACCTTCTAGTATCTCTTTAGACATAGCTGCAGAAACTTCTCCATCTTCCAGATCAGGATCATTATACTCCAGTTCAAATCGCATATCATCTGACTCAAATATCTCTGGAAATCTACCTGTCATCTCAATCGTCCAGACTCTATCAGTCAACATCTGGCGATATAACTTCTTATCTTCTCATTCCAGAAAATATCATCATCGTCAGTATTACCACCAGGAGCTTTCGAACTAGACTCTCCTGCATCTTTTCCTGATCCTCTCTTTTCACACTTGTACTGATCAGTGTTATCATCATCAGCAGAGCTATTACCTTCACCAAAATTATCACCTGAATCATCTTTATCATCATCATTCTTTTTCTTAGGAGCATCACCGGCATCCTAAACAAGTTCTTCATCATCTTTTTCATCAGACTCAGACGATTCGAAATCATCAAGCTCTTCCACTCTTTCTTTATCCTCTTCTCCTTCTTTCAATTGAGGAGCTCTCGAATATAAATCATCTATGATATTTTTCATGCTCTTGTTGTTTGCTATTAACTTCTTGTTTTCAAGTCTCGTAGTGATATATCTACGAGTATTTCTCTGCTCATGCAATAACAACTTTTGATTCTCTTCCTGGAGTAACTTGATTTTAGTTGCTAATTCTTCTTGGCTCTCCTGTGAAGATTCAAGTACATCCAACATCTTCCTATCATTCTTTCTTAACTGCTCAATCTTAGTTTGTTGCTGGTTAATGATTTTCATCATTTCAGTCAGCTTCTGGTTCACTATATCCATCACATCTCCTGATACAGTAACCTTAGGAGTTGAAGCCTCAGCAACTGGAGTCTTTTACTCAAACTTATTCAAGACTCTATCCAACGCAGCATTGAAATTGTCAGTTGGAATGCTTTGCTCAGCAGCAGATGTTTTCTATTTCTTGGCCGCTGGAGATGTCACGGGAGACTTCGAACTAGACATTACAGGAACTTTCTTTCCTGCAATTAAGCTTTCAATATCTTTAGATCTCCTTTTCATCAGCTTTTCAATCTCGACAGCCTTAGCCTTCTTCTTATAAGTTGGGGTTTTCTGTTTAGTTTCAGTCTGTGGCGATCCACCAAAATCATCAGATCCCAAAACAATAACATCATCAACATCATCCATCACAATCGGACTCTTCATCCTTTGTTCTTCCAATGTTCGATTCAGACTCTCAGATTCAACAGCCACAGTGGCCTTGGGCGTGGTGGTCTTAACAGTCTCATTATCAGAATCCCATCTCTCCTCTTCCTAGGTCTCTTCAGAATCTATCGACTCTTCATCAACCAAGTGTATACATTTCTTAGCAACACTTTCCTTTCTCTGAGATGTCTTCTTAGGTGGTTCAGCATCAACCTCTTTTTCCTTACCTTTCCCTTTACCACTCTTCGCACCAACATTCACAACTTGCCTTTTCCTCTTAGCTTCAGGATCAACATGGCATAAAGGATTATCTTAATCAGAATCACTGTTGGCAATCCTGGCTTTATCCACACCTGGATCTTCATACCCTCGATTGATCAGGTGACCAAACAAGTTCTTCAAAGGTGGTCTTTCATTCGCCGGTACACCTTTGTATCCCTTCATTCCCACCAATGTGTTCAAACTCATGTGATCCCGCACTACAATCTGAGTAGGATCTTTCCTCAATTTCTTGTACTTCTGATCGAAAATCATTTGCAGGAATCTTGGATATAATAAAAACTTCTTACTCTTCAAGCCTCTCAATGGTTCAAGCATGTGTTCAAGTATCATTCCAGATACGTTGAACTCTGGGCACAATTTACCTTTATGTAATGAACCATCAGTAATCGGTCCATTGTACTTCATCCTTAAGAAATACTTTCTTTGATCAATCCATGATAAAACTCTTGGATCTGTTGGACTGTCTCTTAACTTCAAAGCTTTTCTGATGTCATCTTCAGATATAATCACCAGCTCCCCCTGAATCTTACTCACAATGGCAGTTTCATTATTCCAGTAGCCCATTCTTGCATTCGTCCAGAACTCCTTTTGATGATCTCTGTAAATAATGGCAGGAGTAGCAACAGCGTCAACAACTCGACTTCTTTTCAGAAAATCAACAATACCGGTGAATTCGGTATGTTTCTTTAAATCACTAAGATAAGCACAACAGTTATGTGCCTCTTCGAACGGTAGTTCTTCTTCTGGCTTCTTCCCGGCAGCTTTTTCCGACGAACCTACGGGTATATCAGAACTTTGTGGTTCAGACATGATTGATCTGCAAAACAAAACATGAAAACACATTAAAAACGGACAAAATGTTAGGATCTGAGTTTGATTGTTTGATTTGTCTAAGTAAAATGAGAAATGAATGAAGTGAATATATATGGAAAGTGCAGCGGAATAATAGACTATAATCAAAACAAAAGGAATACATGTTTTCTTAATCGAATGCTTTCATTATATTGAAAGATTACAATCAATTACAAGTACTCCCCCTCAGCCTGATCACTCTATGATTGTTTATCTGAGAGAATGTTGTGAGTGACTAGATAGAACAGTACAGGCACTGTTCTATTTATAGACAAATCTAAACCACTGATGATCTAAGTTGACGTCACCTAAGACAGTGACCTCTAACAAAATAACAACATAAAACATCTGCCCTATACAAACTACTGTTACATAGCAAAACACTGTAAGGTAAACTACTGTTGAGGAAAACTCTGATGGTCTTGTATCATCTGTTGGAGCCTAAATGATGTTGGCTCCAACAGACCTTTAGTCTTCAGCACTTGATCAGCAGTTGTTCTCTATCAGTCCTTTAGTCAGCAGTTGTTCACTATCAGTTGTTATCCAACAGTCCTTTGTAGCAGCCGTTGTCATAGCAGTTGTTTGGGTGGAACAGTTGTTAGGGTCAACAGTCTTTTGGGAGGAGTATGTTGTAAATGTTGTTTATTTATATGGATCAACTGTTAGTATATTTTGGCTTTTCAATCATCTATTCTTCTTCAGATCAGCAGACCCAACAATCTCCCCCTAGAACAGATGATGCCAAAACTAGACGTTATTCTTGATCTTTATTCCTCATCAGACTTTCTCTGATTTGACCTTTGAATTGTAACTCAAAGTTCAAAGAGTAGAGGTCTTCTGCATCTCTTTCAAGCTCAAGGTTCAGCAGTGTTTGGAGGTCATCTGCACACAGGTTATATGCATCATCCATGCTTAGTTTTTGAGCTTCTCCATCCGATCTGAGCAAAGTCAATTCATGGGTATCTTTGTTGACCTTCCATTTTAGAATTTTTGAATCAGAGGATTTGCTGAGATGCATTTTTATACTGGATGAGTTTGGTGATGGAGGTCTACCAATGAGTTCTCTAAGTCTTTCAGTAGTGGGATCTGAGAAAAAGTGTATTTGATTGTAGAGGCCCTCCTTTATAAAAGTATTAGCAAACTTCTTCTGATCCTCTTTAGACATTTCTTTCTTCTTCTTGAATTGTCTTCTTGCAGCAGCTGATAGATCAGAAATATCAAGTAGGCTGTCTAATGTAAAAGCCTGTTGAGGTCTCTTCATCAGGAGTTCATCAGAGTAGACAGGTTTTCTAGGCAAGTTAGGGTCTTTCTTCCTGTTTTCTTCCAGCTTCTTGTAGGTTTCAACCAACCTCAGCTCTGACCATCTTGCAACAGACTTCATCTCCCCATAGTCAGCAACACTATTTCTTGTCTCATTCTTTTAAATTTCAAGGCTCTGGCTGGATCTCTGCCTTTACTGAAATCAGTTGCAGAGACCTTGGCTGGGGGATTCTTGACCATGTCCTCAATTCTTATGAGTTCTTCTCTGAGAGCATGAGTGGTCCAGCCTGCAAACTGTTTCTTGTTTGCTTTATAAGGCATGGTTGCCAAGATCTGTTCAAGAAGAGATTCCCTAACCTCCCTTTCCATGTCACTGCTGAGAGGCATGGTAGATATAGAGTTGCTCAGGGTCTTAGCAAAATCTTCAATCCTTCTTAGTTTGCTAAGCTCTGCTGAATGGATGCCCTGAGCACTCCTGTCATCTTTCCCTTTGCATTTCTCCTTTATGATGGTATCTGCCTGTTCAGCCTTGAATTTTAGATATTGGTCTATGTTTAGGGGAACAGGAAAATGTGGAAGAGATGGGAAAGATCTTTCAGATGGTTGTTCAGCATTGCAGAAGGATTGCATTTCCCCCTTGAGTAGATCAAGTTCAAGGGGATACTGAACAGCTAATGGTATGATGGTTGGTGGTGGTCTACGGGATGTAAATTGTGAGGTGTGTGGTGAGAATGATGAAAGTGGAATGGCAGATATGGGTGTAGATTGTGTGGTTGAAGTAGTAGGTGGTGATGTGTGAATGTTTTCATCTTGTACAACAAAGGTAGATTTTCTCTTCCTTCTGTACAAGATTTTTAGTGATGGTGGTGTAGAAGCAGTGGTTGTGTTAACATCTGTTGGCACTTTTGTAGAACCAGCAGATGTTTGGGATTTAGGTGGTGAAGTGGTTGTGGTGATAGGTTCATTGGTTGTGGTGATAGGTTCAGTGGTTGGTTTGGTGGTTGTGGTGATAGGTTCAGATGTTGTGGTGGTATCAGTGGTTTTGGTGGCAGCAGTGGTTTTAGCAGCAAGTTTAGATGGTGGTTTTCTGACATGTTTAGCAGGCATTTTCTTCCTTTTAGAGGAACCCACATCTTCAACTTCCTGCTGTTGTTCCTTTTTCTTTTGTACCAAAGCCTCTGCCTTGACTTCCAAAGTGTCAGCCCTCTTTTGCTTTTCTTCAGCAGCTTTTTCATCTTCTTCATTAGCAGAGGTGTCGACTTCTTTAGCTTTGCTGGTTTGAACATTGGATTGTTGTTGTTGTGGTGCTGTGTGGGTAGACCCTGGTTTGTTGGCATACTTTGATTTTCCCTTTTGTGAGGGTGGACAACCAAAAGGATCTAATTTTGGCAATCTATCTCTACCACTCTCCCCCTTTTTGGCATCATCAGCTGTAAAATCATCATCATCTTCATCTCTGAGAATTGTGGTAGGGGCAGAGCCAGTGGTCTTCAGCAGATGGTCTTTAATGGCTTGAATGTCAGCATGGGTATCTTTGTGCCTAGCATCTACCATATTTCGGATTTCAGCCATGTAGGTTTCATGAGTCTGATCTGCTAGTTTTTTGTGAGCTATGATGATGGGGGAAACAGACTTCCATAGATCACTAGCAATATCTTCAGTGGATGGTTGACTCTTGGTTGACTCTGATTTGATATCAACAACAGAGGTTTCAATGGAATGTACTCTCGCCGTCAATTCTTGGTATTTTAATCCATCACCTAAGTTAATAGGATCATCTAAATTCCTATAAGTGGTAGTTGTAACTGGTTCAGTCCTAGGAGGTGAGTCCACAGGATGAGAACCAAATGCCCCCTTTTCTTGGTTCTGGGGACTTCCAACTGATTTTGGGGACACTATAGTGGCCTCATCAGTTGTTGCCTTCAAGGAAGTCTTAGCTATGTAACCAATGTCCTGTTGTGAGACAATGGTCTCTACATCAGTAGTGGTTACTTCACTTGAAAACTCACCTAGAGTTTCATTGAACTCTAGGGGTGTAGCCTCCTCTTCTGTTTGTGGGATGGCTGATTGATCTTCCTCAGTCCCAGTCACTTGTGGAGGTATACTCTCATTAATAGGTGAAGGAGAAGAACTGGGATTTTCCTGAGTTTTATCAATAGCCTCAAACAGTGGTTGCATGGTTTGAGGAACATGTTTTGGTGAAGGTGGAGGAGTGAAAAGAGAATTAGCCCTGGGAGAAGGGCTTGTGAACATATGGCCAAGTGACTTAAATGTATCATGATGTGTTTCCCCTTGGCTTACAACATGATCCTTTTGTGAGGATGCATGAGGAGTTTGGTCAGGTTGAGATATATCCAACTGTTGTGAGGAAGTAACAACAGTGGTTTCTAGTTGCTTTTGTGTTGCAACAGGGTTTTCTTCTGGTATCTCATCTTCCAGAAGTCCCTTTTGTGGTTTAGTGGTGGTTTTTGTTGAAGGACGTTTTCTTTTGGAGGTGGTTGGTGTGGGTTTCACAGCACTGGATGTAGTGCCATGATCACCAGGAGCAGTGGGCTCAATAACAGAGGTTTGGACAACAGTTGTTGTCTTAGCCCTCTTTGTTTGTGTTTTGGAAACTTTTGACACTTTTGATACTTTTTCTTGTGTAGTTGAACCCAGCATTCTTGTGAAAGTTTCATCAGTTAGACTCTTCATTTGAATAGATTCACCCTATTTGAAATCTTTTTCAGGTAAAACCTTTTGAAGGATTACACTCAAAATTCTTGGGTAAATCAGAAAAGCATTATTAGACCCAGACTTTATAGCTTTCACATTTGATACTAAGTCCATAAACAGTCCCTAGGATAGATTGAAGTCAGAATCTGACAACATAGCATAGCCCAAATACTGAATCCTCAATGGGATTTCATTAAAGGAAGTGGACTTAGCAGAGACACAGAGAAGGAGGGTATGAAAGAAAAATTTCATGACTAGTGGGAAAAACTTTTTGAAAAGGGTTGACCCAGTCATTTGTGCATCATAACCTCTTTCCTGAAACTCTGTGTGAAGCTCTGCCTTAAGAAAAGAGTCTTTACCTGACAGGTCATTGAGTGAGAAGGTTGTGGATATCAGTTCAGGGGTAATGACGATACTTGTTTCTCCAATTTTTGAGATAATGGATGTAGGCTTTTTGTTTTGAAGAAGAAACTCAGCATTCACCCAAAATTCTTGGAGGGTATCAAGATAGATAGGAGCATCAGCGGTTAGGATTGTCAGGTATCTGGATTGTAAGATGATGTTGATGGTGGAATGGAATGGAGTGTTTTCTTCCGTTTTTACCAGATATGGGAGATAATTGTGGGTGGCTTTAGCTTGAAGATCCATTGTAATGGATTCCGAGTGTGAGAGTAAGTGGAATTGGAGTAAGGGTTTGAGGATGAAGAAGGCGGTTTCAGTATTTTGAATACAATAAGACAGTGTAACGACTGTTGTGGTAAAACAGGGTTTTTATAGGCTCTAGTGAAACCGCTGATGTGGCCAAAACTCTGCTTTTAAGAGCAGACGTGGCAAACATCTGATGGCTAAACATCTGGTGGTATACAGCTGTTGCCAAAGATCTGATGCAAACAGCTGTTATTTTACCAAAGTACTGATGCTGACAGCACTTGATTTTTTTTAATATGGATAGATATATGTATATATATATGTATATATATAGATAATGAAACAATTGTTTTATCTGATCAGAGGTTTGAAACAGATTTTTCAACTTAACAGTGGATAGAATGGATGAAACAGTGGTTGTTTTATCCTTAACAGATTTTTCAACCAAAAAGCTATTTTTTAAGGATGGATTTTGATTTTCTGAAACATTTTAACGTTTTTATTTAAAGCATTTTTGTTGTTTAATCCATGTTTAGCATACCAATTCTAGAAATCAGATTTGTAAAGGTAGATGTGTCTAAAGCTTTTGTCAACACATCTGCCAACTGATCGTTTGTTGGAACATGGTGCAGAGAAATCAAACCTTTTTCATAGCTATCTCTGACAAAATGATGTCTGATGTCTATGTGCTTTGTGGTTGAGTGAGAAACTGGATTCTTGATGATATTTTCAGCAGCTTGACTGTCCAACATGAGTGGAGTCTTTAGTGCAGTTATCCCAAAATCCAACAGTTGATTTTGAAACCACATGAGTTGGGCTGTACAGCTTGCAGCAGCAATGTATTCAGCCTCAGCTGTTGAAGTTAAAACAGCTGCTTGCTTTTTGCTTTGCCAAGAGACTGAGGCATTCCCTAGAAACTGGCACCCTCCTGATGTAGACTTCCTTGTGGTGTGGCAGCCAGCAAAATCACTATCTGAATAACCTGAAAGCTCAATGTTTCCATTAGCAGGATACCAGATACCAAGTGTGGGAGCACCTTTTAGGTATCTGAATATCCTTTTCACAGCAATAAGGTTTGACTTTCTGGGTGAAGCCTGGGATCTTGCACAAACACAAGTGGCAAACATAATGTCTTGCCTAGATGCAGTTAAGTACAATAAAGACCCATTCATGCATGTGTAATGTGTTTGGTCAACCAGTTCATCCTTGTCATCAATAGTGAGTAGCTTGACTGTACTCATGGGTATACTACATGGCTTACAGTCATTCATCTCAAATCTTGTTAACAAATTTTTCACATATTTGTTTTGATGAATGAATGTGCCATTTTGCAGCTGCTTCACTTGGAGACCAAGGAAACACTGAAGTTCACCCATAACACTCATTTCAAACTCTGCTATTATGAGTTCCCTAAACTCTTCACACATTTTGTTACATGTGGATCCAAAGATGATGTCATCCACATATATTTGAACAATCATTAAATCTTTCCCTCTCCATTTCAGAAATAAGGTTTTATCAATTTTACCTCTTGTGAAGCCTATGATAAGAGAAAGGTGGAAAGAGTTTCATACCAGGCCCTAGGTGCTTGCTTGAGTCCATACAAAGCTTTGTTAAGCTTGTAATCATGATCAGGATGGAATGTGTCTTTAAAACCAGGTGGTTTACATACATATACCTCCTCCTGAATTTTGCCATATAGGAATGCACATTTGATGTCCATCTAATACACCTTGATGTTGTGGTTGACAACAAAGGCTAGAAAGAGTCTGATAGCTTCTAACCTTGCCACAGGAGCAAAGGTTTCATCATAGTCTATTCCTTCTTCTTGTCTGAATCCTTGAACCACAAGTATGGCTATATTCTTGACAACTATACCCCTTTCATCAGTTTTGTTTTTGAAGACCCACTTTGTGCCAATTGGATAAACATCCTTAGGCAGTGGTACAAGTTCCCATACTTGTTGTCTTTTAAACTGAAGGAGTTCTTCCTGCATAGCTTCTACCCAACTGTTGTCTTTTAGTTCCTCTTGGTACTTGACAGGTTGTGTGAGAGATAGAAAACCTGCAAAAAGACAGATGTTTGAGGATTGGATTCTTGTTAGCACACCCTCTCTGATGTTGCCAATGATTTGATCTGGTGGATGAGCTCTTAGGTAGATTAGATCTCCCTGATATGGTATGATGGCATTTTGAGGTGAAGGACAGAGGTTTGGTGACTCTGTTGATGTAACATCTGTTTGCACTTCTGTAGTGCCAACAGATGTTTGAAATGGAAGTGGGGGAATGGGTCCAAGTGGTGTAAAACTGGACTGACTTTTGTCAACATATGATTGAGCAGTGGATGTAAAGGGTGAAGCAGTGGTTTGAGGGTAAGACTGGCCAACAGTGGCTGACTCAGCTGTGACAGAGTTTTGACAGTTGTTTTGAGCAGCTGCTTCCTCTGATGCAGACTAGACTTTATAGTGACTTGGAATCACAACATCTGTTCTGTAATCTTGTTGTGGAGATCGTGGAGTACCTGCATTGTTAGTTTTGACAGTAATATCTTCAAATTTGAATTTATCTAAATCAAACAACTCATCAGGATTTGCTTGGATTTTTAGGGATGAAAGTTCATTGAACTTTACATTCAGAGTTTCTTCTATTGTCCTGGTCCTTGTGTTAAACACTTTATAGGCCTTGGCAGTAGAAGAATATCCTAGAAAATAACCACAATCTACTTTGGCTGCAAATTTTGAAATGGAATCTTTAAGATTTAAGATGAAACATGGGCAGCCAAAGGTTTTGAAAAATGAGATTAATGGTTTGATTTTGAACAGAATTTCATAGGCAGTCTTTTGATGTCTTGGGTTGATCAAAACTCTGTTTTGAACATAGCAAGCAGTGTTTTCTTGGGATGCTGTACTGCCTCACAATCCCTTTTGACACACAAAAGTCATCCAACTCCTTATTTTTAAACTCTGTTCCTTTGTCACTTCTAAAGACTTTTAGTGGCAAGTCATATTGTTTTTCAACTTTGGTGCCAAAGTCCTTCAAGACACCTGCAGTCTCATCCTTAGAGTGTAAAAAGTAGGTCCATGTAAACCGAGAAAAATCATCAACTATGACAAGACAAAATCTTTTTCTTCTTAGACTCATGATTTTAACTGGGCCAAACAAGTCCATGTGCAACAATTGTAGACATTGACTTGTTTTGGACTCATCAATGGATTTGTAAGAGCTTTTATGTTGTTTTCCTTTTATGCAGGAAACACAATGCTCATCACATTTGAATTCTTTTGATGGCAAACCTCTGACAAGGCTTTGTTTGGAGAGTGAGTTGATAGTTTGAAGGTTGGTATGACCTAGTCTCCCATGCCACAGAACAGCGTAGGCGATTAGGATTTCCCAATCGCCTATGCTGTAGGCGATTAGCCCCTAATCACGTACCCTATAGGCGATTAGGGAGCCTAATTGCCTACCCACCATGCAATTGTGATCCTAATTGCTAGTTAACTTCAGAATAGCATGTCTTATGACCTAATCGCCTACCCACCATGCAATTGTGATCCTAATTGCTAGTTAACTTCAGAATAGCATGTCTTATGACCTAATCGCCTACCCACCATGAAATTGTGATCCTAATTTCTAGCTAACTTCAGAATAGCATGTCTTATGACTCCTAATCACTAGTTAACTTTTCCTAATTGCATGCTAAGTTCCCAATCGCGTGTACTGCTGTTATAAGTGTATTTTGACATTCCGAAACCCGATTCGACACCTAGGAACATGCTAGGAACCCCGTGACATGCCTAGTAACATAGTAACACATGTATGGACTTGTTTTTGCGTTATTTGACCTATGTGTTAGACTCGTTGAACTTTAACACATGTTAAGTACTATGTTGCATGATTTGTGTATGTTTGAGTATGAGATGAACACGTGGAATGTCGGGTCACCAATGGGATGTCGAGTCTTGTCTTACGTAGTCTGGTTGTCGGTCAAACACGCTTTTTGGACACATAATGGTCATGGACTGGACTTAGGGACTAATGAACCCGACGGGTTATTAGTCTAACTTGACACATATCTTATGATAGGTCGCCAATAGTTGGGACTATCATATCTTACAAACGGTTTACTCATATCACATAAGCGGTTTACTCATTAAACGGAAGACGCAACCTAAGGTGAGTTCACGGCCCCACATTTTACGGTTTTTGCTTTCGGGGGAGAAACATGCTTAAAACTCTTTTATGACTTATGACTCTTTTTCACGTTATACTATGGCTTACTTATTATTACTATACGGTTCATCAAAAAGTCCCTTAGAAACCACTAACATGGGCGTATGGCGGGGAAATATGGATAGCGCTATTGGGAACTGACAAGCCCCACTCGACGGTTGGACCGGGCGGGTGCATATTGTCTCTAATAAAACAAGGTCTACCGGTGATGACAGTAGCCCATAGGAAACTAAGGGTCAGTAAACGGCATAGTCAGCAATGGTTTCACCCGTATGAGTATCTTATTCGGCGCCTAGCTAGCGTTCTCACAAGCATAGTAGTAATTGTGATGGTAACGGTTTTCGAAGGATCACTTTAAACGTTTAAATAAAACCTGTGAACTCAGCAGCATTATATGTTGACTCTTTTAGCATGTTTTCTCAGGTCGCTAAGGTAGCAGCTGTCAGATAGGCGCACGGAGTCGCACTGGAGTCGTCTCACGTCTAGGGTCTCATTTGCATGTCTTGGAACTGTTAACTTCTGAACTTATGTTTTATTTCTGCATGACTTTTGTAAACTCTGAATGCTTCCGCACTGTTGAATGTTGGTTTTAAATCTTATGCATGGTTTTTGTTTACGTGCGTTTTTACATTTAGACGTCGTTTATTGTGACCGTTGACTTGGATCCTGGTGTGTCACACGCCTCGCGGTAGAACTCCGCACGTGGGAATCTGAGGGTGTGACATTTGAAATCAACTGGTTTGAAGTTCTCAAGAGTATCACACTCATCAAACCAAGTAGGTTTAAATTCATATTTTTCAAGTTCAGTGAATGATGAGGAACCTTCAGGCTTTTCAAGAATGATTTTCTTGCCATTAGGTTCAGTGATTTTAATATCTTGACCCTCCAAATTAGTTGGTACTACCTCAACTAACTTTTGTTGCCTTTTGTCAGTGTTTTTAAAAGCTGGGGCGGTGGTTCCAAAACCAAAACCAAACTTCACATGACTTTTGGTTTGTTTGTTGAGGAGCATCTCAAAACCTTTACCTGATTCCACCCATTATTCACATTCAACTTGGGTGGCCTCAAGCTCCTTTTTACAACTATGATATTTAGTTATCATACTTTGGAGCTGGTCTTTGGTTATAGTTGCTTCATATTTTAAACTGCTGATTTCAAATTCTTTTTCAGTCAATTTCGATTTTAACTCATTTGAAAGTTTTTCAAATTGAACTTCATCATCTAAAATTTTCTTCCTAAGGTTTTCATTCACCTCTTTAATGTTAGCAAATGCTATTACATATTTGTTTGAACACAAATATTTTAGGATTTGAGGAGATACCTTAGCAGTAGCCATCAATGAACAATCACACTTACACTCATAATCATCAGATGCACCCCAGGGATCTGAGAGATTCACAACCTCTTCTTCTGACTTTTCTTCAGAAACAGTTGCATAAACAAGATCATTAGTCATAATTTTATATTCAGTCACCACATCCTCAGAATCCACCTCTTCCACTATTGTATCCAAAGCCATGAAACAAAAATTTTCTGGTTCATTTGCAGCTTTGGCTACAAGATAAAAGTTCTCATCAGTTAACTCATCTGGTAAACTGTTCCAATCAACAAAGCCTTGTGTGAAGAAACTCTGTTGACTGGTCTCTGCATGAGCAGAGGGTGGAGCAGCAGTCATTGGCACATGTGCCTGAGCAACAGGGGTTTGAACATAATGAATCTGTGGAACAGTGGTTTGGACATACTGGACAGGAACAGTGGCAGAGGACTATGCAAAATGAGCAGTGTTTTGCACATTTGGTCCAGGGGTATTATTGGAAACCTGATAAGTGTTGGTCTATGGTCTTTGATTAGGATAGGTAATCATAGGTGTACCATGTTGACTCCTACATTCCCTAGCAAAATGACCAAGTCTATGACATTTATAACACTTAATCTTTGATTTATCCAACCCCACCTTTGACCTGCCAGTCAACCCTGGAAATCTTCTGCCAATTTTCTTGTAAAAATTGTTAGTTCTTACACTGAGCAGAGCCAATTGGTGCATAATGTCCATTTCTTCCAAATCATCAGGGTCAAAGTATTTTAGGTCATCATACTCAAAGGATATGTTATCAGATGCCTGGATATCACAACCACTTGCTGCAAAAGCATAGTTGGGTGAGTAAGAATCAGAGTTAAAACCTGAAGTTATGTCAATGAAATGACCATAACTCTGATCCTTACTACTACCAGCACATCATCCTGACCCAAAAGTGCTGTATTACCAAAAACATAATCATCAGACACTTTTCCAGAGTTCTAAAGCTTCTTTTTCTAGTTAAGCTCTCTCTCATAGGTCAAGAGCTTACCATGAAGTTGGGTCAGTGATAGGTCCTTAAATCCAATTGAGTTTCTCATAACTATAGCAATAGTGTCCCATTTGTCTGGTAATGAACTTAAGAACCTATGGTTCAAAGTTGAATTAGGATAAGTTAGACCAACCAGTTTTAGTTCACTAATAAGATAGTTAAACCTCTCAAATTGTTGAGTTATTGACTCTCGCTTTACATGACTAAATGTTTCATATAGTTGGTTAAGTATTTCACGGTTGTTTTCAATAACCTCTTCAGTCCCACCAAATTGTTCTTTCAATGCATCCCACAACTCCTTTGCACTGTTACAGTGTAACAGCCCAGCATAGATATCATTGTGTAGAGCCATGGCCACAATACTGAAGGCCTTAGCATCTAACTCAATTTTCTGAAAATCCTGCTCGGAGTAGTTTTCAAGTTTCTTAGGCTCTTGAACCTTGGGATCTTCGGTACTCGGCACCATCGGAACATGTGGTCCGAAGATAACCGACTTCCAACACCCACTGTTCTTTTCAGCTAGAACATGGCTCATCCGACGTTGCCAGATATTGTATTCAAATCTGACAAGCATCGGTGGCTTGTTGTTCGTGCCAGTGTTATGTGGATCGTGATTGATTGAAGCCATTCTCTGATTGTTTCTAAAACAAAGTCTGTTTATAAACGGTTGAATCGAAAATAAACAATTACTCTGTTTTCAATCCGACAAATAAACGATATCAATAATTGTGAGCTGATCTGTTTGTATTAAATTGATTGGTTAGATCGAATTTAATTGACCAAGCTCTTATACCAATTGTTAGGATCTGAGTTTGATTGTTTTGATTTTTTAAGTAAATGAATGATGAAAGAAGTAAACTATAAATGGAAAGTGCAGCGGAATGATAAACTATAAATCAAAACAAGAGAATAATTGTTTTAGAATCGAAAGCTTTCATATATGATTGAATGATTACAAACGATTTACAATTACTCCCCCTCAGCCTGATCACTCGTGTAAGTTTGTCTAAGAGTATGTTTTGAGTGATAAAAGAACAGTATATGCACTATTCTATTTATAGACAATCTAAGCTACTGATGACCTAGGCTGGCGTCACCTAAGACAGTGACCTCTAATAGAATAACAACATAAAACTTCTTATGATACAATCACTGTTACATTGGAAACCACTGAAAGGTAAACAACTGATAGATAACCTCTGATGGTCTTGAATCAGCTGTTGGAGCCTAAGTGATGTTGGCTCCAACAGGCCTTTAGTCTTCAGTACTTTGATCAACAGTTGTTCTTAATCAGACCTTTGATCAGCAGTTGTTCACTAGCAGTTGTTCTCTATCAGACCTTTGTAAGCAGTAGTTGTTCACTAGCAGTTGTTCTCTATCAGACCTTTGTAAGCAGCACTTGTTCCAGCAGATGTTAGAGTCAACAGTCTTTTGGGAGAAGTAACTTGTAAATGTTGTTTTTATAAAGGATCAATATGTGGTATATTTTGGCTTTCCAATCATCTGTTCTTCTCCAGGTCAACAGACCCAACAAATAGGCAACACCATAATTAGATTTAGATTTAACGTAAGCATCATGTGCATACTTACCTTGCATCATTCTATAGCACATAGTTACCATGCATTGTTTTTACACTTTGTTACACATGCAACATTTTATGCAACATTAACATATGCAGCAGGTGGCTACTTACCATTCATTTTTTTTTCTAGCACATGCAATATATGCAAGCTTAACAAGTAAAATATGCAACATTTTTTCATACTACACTTTGTTACACATGCAACATTTTTTTATTAATTTAGCATATGCAACAGGTGCCTACTTACCCTGCATTTATAGTCTGGCACATGCAATATGTGCAAGCTTAACTTGTAAAATATGCAACATTTTCCATACTACACTTTGTTACACATGCAACAATATGTTTAACTTAACTTGCAAAATATATTAATATGTGCATATTTATCACATACAAGGCCCTCACATAGAATATGTACATATAAATGTTTTTGAAATAATGCAGACACGCATTAAGGGTTAATTGGCCCTAAATCTATTTATTGTTGTTTACACATGCAACATTGTAATTAACATGCAACATTGTAATTAACATTAATTCTTGCCTCACCATTT
The DNA here is from genome assembly GCA_028751855.1 of Ambrosia trifida. Taxonomy (NCBI): domain Eukaryota; kingdom Viridiplantae; phylum Streptophyta; class Magnoliopsida; order Asterales; family Asteraceae; genus Ambrosia; species Ambrosia trifida. Next base: position 122,017,234 of record CM054122.1, read on the forward strand.
AGCAAAACAAACAAACCATAATGTTGGTTAGTACCGTTAACCTATATGCAATATGTGTAATTAACTAAATCTATTTTATCCTTTGTTTACACATGCAACATTGTAATTAACTTTAATACCTGCAAACATACGTTCATCCATAACATCCCCCATACACAAAAATAAACCAACCAGAATGTTAATTAGTACCATTAACCTATACATGCACACATAAGATTATATTATTAAGTGGGTATTAGGTGTAAATTAGCGGGTATACTACTAGTTAGCGCGGTACATGCTTCTAATTGTTTTAAATACCCGACACACCCACAAATAATATTTTCAACTCAAAACATAATATTATAAAAGCCGAGTTAATATTAGGTGATATCCGGTGTAAAAACGTCGAATTTTCATATTATATGCGCGCAGTTTGCGCAGTATTGCGTGTTGTGACTAAAAATCAAAATTTTTAGTTTTTACTTTATTTCTCCATATTTTTCAACCAAATATGATTAGAAATATTATTTCAAGCATATATTTTTAATTTCGGACTTTAACTGTTAACCGGGTCATCACCAACGATCGCTTCGCGCACAAAATCACTACGCGACAAACTATTAAATATGACACTTCTAGTCGTATAATATAAGCTTTTGGACTTAAGATTCACTTTATTAACTTCAAAAATTATTTTAAATATATACTTAACTTTACATAAGTACGGTTAACTATCTGCTAAATTGCCAAATGTCACAGTCTGCCCTCGTTTAGGAAATTTCGTCCTCGAAATTCCTTTACAAGGTTCGTTTACGTCTCCTACGGAAAAGATGGGGATATTTACGCTTCATCTGGTCTTGGCGTTCTCATGTGAACTCGAGTCCACGCTTAGAATTCCATCTAACCTTCACTAACTTGATCCGTTTCGCCTGAGTTTCTGGACTTTCCAATCCGTGACCTCAACAGGTTCTTCAATAAACCAAAGCTTGTCATCAACACAAACTTCTCAGGCGGAATAATCAATGTCTCATCCAATAGACATTTCTTCAAGTTAGATACATGGAAGACGTCATGAGTCCCACTCGGATCTTGAGGTAATTTGAGAAGATAAGCGATTGGACCGACTCGAGCTAGGATTTCAAATGATCCAATGTATCGAGGGCTCAACTTACCTCTTTTGTCGAATCTCACTACAACTTTCCAAGGTGAGACTTTCAACAGGACGGGATCTCCGACTTGGAACTCCAAGGGTTTTCTTCTTTTATCGGCATAGCTCTTTTGTCGATCTGCAACTACTTTCAACCTTTCCCTGATCTGAAAATCTTATTAGTGGTAGCTTGAACAATCTCGGGTCCAATGAGCTGCTTTTCAGCAACTTCTGCCTAGCAAAGAGGTGATCGACACTTCCTCCCATACAAAGCTTCGAACGGCGCTGCTTTGATACTGGTGTGATAGTTATTATTATAAGAAAACTCAATCAACGGCAAGTGAGTATCCCAATTACCTCCGAATCCATCACGCATGCTCGCAGCATGTCTTCCAAAGTTTGAATGATTCTTTCACTCTGACCATCCGTCTGAGGGTGATATGTTGTACTCATGTCCAACCAAGTACCAAAGAATTCCTGGAGGGTTTACCAAATCCTAGATACAAAACGGCCGTCTCTATCAGAGATGATTGACAGTGGAACTCCATGTCGAGACACAATCTCTTTTAGATAGATCAATGCTAACTTTTCAACTAATGGTGTCATTGCCATTAGCTGTTCGAGGTAATTTGGTTACGAAATCCATAGTGATATGCTCCCATTTCCACTGGAAAATTTCTAGTTGCTGCAGAAGCCCGGATGGCCTTTGATGCTCAGCTTTAACCTCGGAACAAGTTAGACATTTGCTAAGATATCTTGCAATATCCCCCTTCATATTAGGCCACCAATAAAATTTTGGAGATCTTTGTACATCTTGGTAGAACCTGGGTGAACTGGGTATCTAGACTTGTGCGCTTCGTCCATCACTAGTTGTCGCAAGTTCCCATATCGAGGTACCCAAACTCGATCCAAAAAGTACATTGCTTTGTCAGCCTTGGGCACTAGATCACACTCTAAACCACGCAATCCTTCTGCCTTGAGGTTTTCTTTCTTCAAAGCCTCGCTTAGTGCATCACGAATCTTGTCGAAAAGACTCGTTTGGATCCTTAAACCCAATGCACGAACACGTAAACGCTTTTCTCTTTCCTTCGTGCTCAAAGCATCAGCTACAACATTAGCTTTACCCGGATGATAATAAATGTCGCAATAATTCCACCCAATGTCGTTGCCTCATATTGAGCTCTTTTTGATCGAATATATGCTGAAAACTTTTATGATCAGTGTAAATTGTACACTTCGTACCATAAAGATAATATCTTCAAATTTTAAGAGCAAAAACAACAGCTCCTAACTCCAGATCATGGGTCGTGTAATTTTTCTCGTGCCCTTTGAGTTGACGTGAAGCATAAGCTATGAGTTTGTCTTTCTGCATAAGCATGCAACCAAGACTAAGTCGTGACGCATCACAATAAACTACAAATCCATATGTTCCTTCCGGAAGGGATAGAATAGGTGCACTACACAACTTCTTCTTCAGCAACTGGAAGGCTTCATCCTGCTTCTCTGACCAATCGTACTTCTTGTCTTTCTGGGTTAATAGCGTCGATGGCTGCGCTATTGTGGAAAAATTCTTGATGAATCTATGGTAATACCCAGCTAGACCTAAGAATTGGCGTACTTCAGTTGGAGACCTTGGCGCTTCCCGGTTCTTGATCGCTTCAATCTTCGAGGGGTCGACATGTATACCTTTCTCATTGATGACGTGTCCGAGGAAGTGGACTTCCTGGATCCAGAATTCACACTTATAAAATTTTGCATACAACTTCTCATTCCACAGAAGCTCCAAAATCAACCTCAGATGTTGCTCGTGATCCTTCTTGGTTCGCGAATAAATAAGTATATCATCGATGAATACAATCACGAATTTATCCAAGTATGGTTTGCATACTCTATTCATAAGATCCATGATTACAGCAGGCGCATTTGTCAAACCGAACGGCATCACTAAGAATTCATTATGACCATATCGAGTCCTGAAAGCAGTTTAGATATATCTTCCTCTGCTACCTTCAACTTATGATATCCGGAACGTAAGTCAATTTTCGAGTAGTAACTAGACCCTTGCAATTGGTCGAACAGATCATCAATCCTCAGTAGTGGGTACCGATTTTTAATGGTCAGTTTGTTCAACTCTCGATAATCTATGCACATTCTGAATGAACCATCTTTCGTTTTCACGAACAAGATTGGTGCTCCCCAGGGTGAGAAACTTGGTCTAATGAATCATTTATCTAACAGTTCTTGGAGTTGCTTGGACAGTACCTGCATCTCAAAATGCGCTAACCTGTATGGAGATCGAGCTATCGGTGCAGCGCCGGGAACAAGATTGATTTTGAACTCAAGCTACCTTGACGGAGGCAATCCAGGCAAATCTTCAAGAAAAACTTCTGGATAATCTCGCACTACAGAAATTTCTTCCAATTTACGTTCCTAGCTAGAAATGCCAGGCAACCTTTACGCAAGAGCTTGCGAGTTTTCATTACACTAACAATCTTCAATCCCGAACCGCATCTATCACCATGAATCAGTAAAGTTTCACCATTTGGGAGTGGTAAACGTACTAGCTTTTCTGAGCATACGATCTCAGCATGGTTTTTCGATAACCAGTCCATACCAATGAAAACATCAAAGTGTGACATTCGTCCCTTCTGTTTATTCATTGTTACAACTTTAGTCCTTGTATTTATTAACAATTTAAGACCTCATACTTTTCGTCTTTCGCAATTAAATAAAAGTTCAAGTACATTTGCCGGAATCTATTAATTGCGCTTTAAAAGAATAAATATGTTAATATATTTCAAGTTTGAAAAGATTAAAACTAAACCATTATTGAGAGTATACAAAAGGTTTCATGTTGGTTGTTTAAAATTTTCTAAGTTTATAAAAAAATTAAAATTATAAACTTTGTTAAGGTTTGTTAATGTAATTATTAAGTTTTTTTTCATAATATAAATCAATATAAAACTTCAGGGACAATTATTGCCATTAATATGTCGCTTTTGACCCGCTTTATTGATTTAGTTGGTCTTCTCCATCAAATACAATCCATTACGCCACTTAATATCTGTATTAAACATGGTTTAAATCAAGATTAATGATGTATTCATGGTGAAACCGTCAACCCTTTATGATCATCAAAGTTTTAAGTTTCAAGTCGTGGCACTATAAAAGCATCCTAAGTCATTCTTGGACATTTACCCATCATAAACTCGCACTCTAAACATATGAATCGTGTTCATAAACTCTCATAATCGGTGCTCATAAGTCTCGGCTTCTCTTTCTTATTATTCAGTCTATAATCGAACTTGTAAGTCGTTTATTGTTTTGCCGTTATGTTGGTTAGTTGTTGTCGATCATTAACACCATGAATATGATGTCTAATCTGTTCTATATCGGGTTAATCAAATTTTGGTTACGGTTAGGGTTGGCTTGAGCTAGAAGGGGAAGAAGATAAAGTATTATGTATATATAAATATAATTTGTTTCTGAACATTTCAACAAATAAATCATGTAGTGTAGTGGTTGTGTTTGTGTGTACATGCATAAAAGACCCGGGATCGACTCCATTAGCCCGCGGGTCTGATTCTTTTTTTTATTTTTTATATTTTCGTTTTATTATTTTTATATATGTATATATATGCTTTAATCTTTAATTATTCATAGAAAATTAATTTTTGCTCCAAAAATCATGAAAATTTAGGTGTAGTTTCTTGACTCCTCATAGAAAATTATCATATTTTTAGTTTTTGGAAAATATCTAATTTTCATAATTTTATTAATTTAAATTGTTTTAATCATAATTAATTGATTAAAAATTCATTTTTAAATATTTTAATCTCAAATTTTTTGGGTAATTATCTCCAGACATGTTAAACTTGAATAAAATTTATTGGTCTAGAACTCAACAATTTTTATAGTTTTTCCTATTTTTAATCATTTAAATATGATTTAAATTCATTAAATCCGTTTTAAATGCATATAAATTGAGAAAAAAATATGGAAAAATTATTTTCATTATTTTACATCAGAAAGTAATTATTTTTCACAAAAATATTATTTTTTTGACCATAACTTGTATTTTTAGCCTTATTTACACTTAATTAGTTATATTAAATCATTTAATTCTATATAAATTATAAAATCTGTTTTATAAATATTTTATTTATAAAACAAAACTTTCTCAAGTTTATAACACATAAGTTTTAATACTTTACTTATATGTATGCATTTATGTAATTAATTACAATTATTGTAATTATATAACTTAAATTGTTTAGAATATTTTTATTCAATATATTCAAATATAAATAATTATTTCTTAGTCATGTGTTTGAACTTAAATCATGTTATACTTTTTGAATATGATATTATTATTTTTGAATAATCGTAACACTCATCTTCCTCAACTAGTCTAGCAAACCCTAATTGCCTTATATTTTAGATGCCTTAGATTTTTGTAAGTCATTTTCCTCATTAGTATTCTTATACGAATAGGTTGAGTTCTTCGGAATTCTCAAGTTTTATCTTGTGACGAGTTTATTTGTTTCATTTTTACACTTTTGGGGTGATTCATGTACACATATTAAACATACAATTACACTTATTCATTAACGTTTTACATACAATTCATATACATGTTATGCTTGAATTCTTGTGCTTTGTGCTTAAACAAAAACGTAGTATACTTGCAATCATTACAAAATCATTAACTTAGCTAGCCGACTTTAACAATGGATAGCGCTATTTGGATTGACAACCCGCCTAGTGGAAAGTACCTATGTGTGTGGGAAGTCCTAGGTCATTGTTATTGATTTAAACTTTGTCACATAAGAGGTTTGATTTTGACCCGTATTGTGTACTTACGTGTTTTCCATATTTGCCTTGAATGACTCATGACACTTGAATTGTAAACATTCTTATACTTATACTATATGTACATAAAACTAAGTGTACTCACCAGCATTATTGTTGACGTTTTATTTTGTACATGTTTCAGGGAACGCTTGATGATGCTTGATGATTGTCACTTAGGCTTGGACTTAGGCATAATAAACAAGCTTTATGTATCGTTTTGTTTTGAGACTTGATGTATTGGTTTGACTTTGATGTTGACTTTTAATCATGAATTTAAATAATATTTACACTTTAGTACCATGAGCTTTTGAACAATCATCATTACGTGACACCTCGATGTTTCCGCCATCGGTTGGGGTGTTACTTAGGCTTGGACTTAGGCATAATAAACAAGCTTTATGTATCGTTTTGTTTTGAGACTTGATGTATTGGTTTGACATTGATGTTGACTTTTAATCATGAATTTAAATAATATTTACACTTTAGTACCATGAGCTTTTGAACAATCGTCATTACGTGACACCTCGATGTTTCCGCCATCGGTTGGGGTGTTACACAAAGCTTCCAAGATCAACAGGTAACAGACCAATACGGAACTTACGATTCTCCAAAAGAAGATTACAATCACGAAACACCTCACTGGTTTTTATACGTTTCCAGTTAGCTAATTCAATAGAGTACTTTTTATCTAGTTTACTTGACTCCGAGCCAAGGAGAGATTCAAATCTTCTAGACACAAAACTTAAATCGGCTCCACTATCAAAAAGTACTAAAGCATTGATTAAGAACGTACTAGTGACAACAGTCAGATCTTCCCGAGCATTCCCTGCATTCATCTCGAAGGCTCTCCCTTTCAACGTGGGACAGTCTTTCTAGAAATGCCCCTCATCACCGCAATTAAAACAACCCTGATTCGTCCTGGTAGCATTCGCGGGAGTCTTTGCAAAGCAGTTCTGGGCCTGGTGCCCAAATCGGTGGCAACGGAGGCATGCTTTGCATTCACCGGGATAACTTCTACCACAAGCTTTACAGTTAGCAGGCTGGTTTTGGTTCTTCTCAGCATTATCTGCGTTGGCAACAACTGGTTCGAACCTCGGTTTCTTCTCAGCGGTGCTGAGAACTATCCGACCGCTTCCTCTTGGAACTCTCCACCTTCGAATCTTCACCAACCGCTTTCTTCTCAGACTCAGCAAGCTTCTTCCCAGTATCACTCTTCTTCGACAAAATTCCCTTGCGAACAACATCGTCGGTGAGTAATTTTTCAAGGGATATAGCATTCTAAATGGTTGTCGGATAAGAAGAGGTGACCATGCCTTGGATTTCAGGCGCTAAACCCCAGATGTACCTCTCAATCCTGACATGCTCGGGTGTTACCATGGGTGGTACCAGTCTCGCCAACTCATTGAAACAGGAGGACAATATTCACCGTTCATGGCTAAATTCCAAAAATCCAAAATTCTGTTCAAACTTTTTGAAGCTCATTTCTAGGACAATATTCACCGTTCAGGGTCTGTTCCGAAATTCCAAGATTATAGGCGGCAGTCTCTCCAAGGTTTTGAACTTGCGAATTTTGAAAAGAACAGGTTGCATACTTGACTATCTGTTCTTGAGTGCAACCACCGATGATAATGTTTACGATGAATCTTGCATGTTTTGATCAGGTTAATGTGTGATGAGTCTTGTATGATGTTTATTTGAGGACCGTGATCGATAATATACATCTAGGGTTTGTTAAAAGTTAAGATTTTTACATGTTTAAAATTGGACAGAAATACATAGGTGGACTTGCAGGCTCTATAACGTGACCTTAAACTATTTGTTTTAATAGTTTCTTGAGATGAACATGTTGTATATGGTTTTGGCTTTCTGTAGTGGCTAAAGATTATGCGATTTGGTTATTGTTTGATGCATTTTTGGAATTTTGTACAAACATGGGTCTAAACTGATTTTCGGATTAATATTTTGGGTCAACGTTAAACGATCATAACTCGAGTTTTACAAGGAGTTAGGTCACAAAATTTTGTCAGTAGGTAGGTACATAGATAACTCGGCTTTCCCAAGTGGATTCATCCTGTTTGGATGAACACACGATTTTTTAGAATTTTTTTCGTAAACTGACCTGATGTGAATGTTTCCAGAACCTAGCTGTAGTAAACGATTTTTCATAATTTTTCTATATGGTTGTCATGAAAAAATATATGGACATAACGACTGGACTCCTAGAAATATTCAATAAAATTTTGGGAGTCTAATATGTTGTGCAAGTATTATTCATAAAATCGTTTTGACAGCGCATTATCTGTCCTAAAAACACATATTGAGTTTCATCTGTTAGGGAATCATATCACTGCATGAACTAAACTTGAACCCTTGTTTTTCTCAGTACATTTCTCTTTTTACCAATAAGCATACTACAACTGCCAATATTGTTGCCCACCTAAACTCAAAATCATGTTTTATCGCTAGGCACTTTATATACGTTAAGGTAATATTAGGAATGATTCGCCTAAGTATCGGATTTTTATCTAACACTCTAAACAACAAAGCCTCCTAACGACATAAAGGCTCCAACGCAGTACTTGATGACCTCATATCTTTTCCCTTTTCTCTCTGGTTTTGGGTGACCTAGAAAGAAGAAATATGTGGGGTTAGAAATGGGGCATATTATGAAGTGTGTGGCTCAATCAGGGTTATCAAGAAGAAATATCAGATCTTTGTTATCGAGTAGGAGGCCATGTAGCACAGTAAGCTTCATGGATACCCATGCGGTCGTAAAAGGTTTGGAAGCTCAGGGCATCCCTTCCAACCAGTCGGAAGCCTTGCTGAAGGTCTTGAATGAACATTTGTCTATAAATCTGACATCCACAAATCTGCAGAGCTTTCGGATGCCCAACTTTCTGCATTGAAATGGGAAATGAAATACTTACAGTCAGCAGAGCTTTCGGATATGCAACTTTCTGCATTGAAATGGGAAATGAAATCCATACAGGACAACCAATTGTTAGCCCTACACCAGGAACAATTGAAGATGCAGAAACAGCTCGAACTGAAATTAAAAAAGTTAGATATAGGTATCGAGATGAATGATGCCGAGCTAGTTGCACGTCAAGGGATTCTATGAACTAAACGACAGAATCAGCGCGAATGATACAAAAGCACAGATATAAGGTGCAAGATATGAGGTTATCAAGTAATGCGTTCCGCCTTTATGTCGTTAGGAGGCTTTGTTGTTGCTGTCATGCGTATGATGCCATCAAGTACTAAACTAAGAAGGAACCCTGATCGGCTGTAGTTCTAAGTTCCCCCAACTTACCATTACCAATATATTTAACCATAAATTTGACTATCTTTGAAAGGTAAAAGGCATTTTAGGAAAATCTGAGTAAACCACATGAAAACTCAATTTTTGTTTTTTTAGCACCTCTAAATATCAAAAGTCATATATTCAAAGGTTCAAAGGAGGATGACTTTCATATAGAGTGGTCCACTTACAAAAAGACACACCTCTTAAAAGTACTTACTGGTCATGGTTATATATATATGTGTAATGGTAAGTTAGGGGAACTTAGAACTACAGCCAATCAGGGTTCCTTCTTAGTTTAGTACTTGAGGGCATCATACGCATGACAGCAACAACAAAGCCTCCTAACGACATAAAGGCTCCAACGCATTACTTGATGACCTCATATCTTGCACCTTATATCTGTGCTTTTATTCCTTCCGGTGCAGCATTCCATTTTGCATCACTCGCGTTGATTCTGCCGTTTAGTTCATAGAATCCCTTGTCAGAGTCGTTAGCAAGCGCTACCATTCTAGCTTCTTGACGTGCAACTAGCTCGGCATCATTCATCTCGATACCCATATCTAACATTTTTAATTTTAGTTCGAGCTCCTTCTGCATCTTCAATTGTTCCTGGTGTAGGGCTAACAGTTGGTTTGTCCCGTATGGATTTCATTTCCCATTTCAATGCAGAAAGTTGCATATCCAAAAGCTCTGCTGACTGTAAGTATTTCATTTCCCATTTCAATGCAGAAATTTGGGCATTCGAAAGCTCTGCAGATTTGTGGATGTCAGATTTAGAGACAAATGTGTCATTCAAGACCTTCAGCAAGGCTTCCAACTGGTTGGAAGGGATGCCCTGAGCTTCCAAACCTTTTACGACCGCATGGGTATCCAGGAAGCTTGTTGTGCTACATGGCCTCCTACTCGATAACAAAGATCTATCTGATATTGACCCCTGCTTGAGCCACGCACTTCACAATATGTCCCATTTCTAACCCCACGTATTTCTTCTTTCTAGGTCACCCAAAACCAGAGAGGATGGGAAAGATATGAGGTCATCAAGTACTGCGTTGGAGCCTTTATGTCGTTAGGAGGCTTTGTTGTTTAGAGTGTTCGATAAAAATCCGATACTTAGGCGAATCATTCCTAATATTACCTTAACGTATCTGAAGTGCCTAGCGATAAAACTTGATTTTGAGTTTAGGTGGGCAACAATATTGGCAGTTGTTGTAGGATGCTTATTGGTAAAAAGAGAAATGTACTGAGAAAAACAAGGGTTCAAGTTTAGTTCGTGCAGTGATATGATTCCCTAACAGATGAAACTCAATATGTGTTTTTAGGACAGATTATGCGCTGTCAAAACGATTTTATGAAAAATACTTGCACAACGTATTAGACTCCCAAAATTTTATTGAATATTCCTAGGAGTCCAGTCGTTATGTCCATATATTTTTTCGTGACAACCATATAGAAAAATTATGAAAAAATCGTTTACTACAGCTAGGTTCTGGAAACATTCACATCAGGTCAGTTTACGAGAAAAATTCTCAAAAATCGTGTATTCATCCAAACGGGATGAATCCACTTGGGAAAGCCGAGTTATCTATGTACCTACCTACTGACAAAATTTTGTGACCTAACTCCTTGTAAAACTCGAGTAATGGTCGTTTAAAGTTGACCCAAAATATTAATCCGAAAATCAGCTTAGACCCATGTTTGTACAAAATTCCAAAAACGCATCAAACAATAACCAAATAACACAATCTTTACCCACTACAGAAAGCTAAGACCATATACATGTTACATACACATGTTCATGTCAAGAAACAATCAAAACAAATAGTTTAAGGTCACGTTATAGAGCCTACAAGTCCACCTATGTATTTCTGTCCAATTTTAAACATGTAAAAATCTTAACTTTAACAAACCCTAGATGTATATTATCGATCATGGTCATCAAATAAACATCATACAAGACTCATCACACATTAACCCGATCAAAACATGCAAGATTCATCGTAAATATTATCATCTATAAACCTTAGATGTTCAATAATCATCAACATGCAATAACATGCAAACATATCAAATAACAATCATAAAACTCCATGTTTTACATATTAATCTTTTAAAAAACTCAAGTTTTAATCTTTATAAAACCATCTTAGACTTGGGTAAACTTATTCATGGTGTTTTATAACACATTAAAGGAGATTAAACACAAAAGGTTTGATAGTATACCTAAAGCTCTTCGTTCGGGTGATTAAAACTCAAGTAAAGTTCCAAAACTTGATTGATTATGGTTATAGCAGAGGTTATGGGGTATAATTTTCGTATGGTGGTTGTTATGGACGATTAGGGTTATGTTTATGAGAAAGATAGGGTTCAAAATCGTTTTATAAGCCACTAAACTTGTTTCCCACGATCTAACCATCCCCGCAGACCGCGGAGCCCAGCCAAGACCGCCCAAGGACCGCGGCGCGTCTTGGTTCCGTTTCTGGGCCCTTGGGCTTCGTGGATTTAGGCCGGCTCATTTGAGTTGGATTTTATTTTCTTTAGTTTTATTGTTTGGGCCACATATTATAACTAGTCCATAAAATATACCACACAACTATTTTACAATTAAAATACATTCTTGGTTCGTCGGGTGTCGGTTACCGATTCGGTAACGCGTTTCGCTTAAATAAACGTATTTGCATAATAATTCACACATAGTTCCACATAAGCACATAATTGCAAATAATGTCAAACAATTATTTCACAATTATTTATTTTGTTGTTTTACTAAAGTTCGGGCTTCGATACTCGTGTACGTAGTCCGGTAATTCGGAGAATTGCCGTTTCATGCAGTTATTAACCTATAACTGTGCAACGTGTGACTCACCTAACTAACCCTAGTTAAGTAAAATGTTGTGAATATAAATATAAGCTAACTAGAGTTTAGTTAAAGTATGAACCTGAAAATGCAGGGTGTCACACACTGGCCTAGTAGTTTCACTATATATAGCAGCAGCTTGTGCACACCTTTCCTAGGGTTTTGGGAGTCTCTTTGTGCACAAGTAATTATCTTTGCTCCTTAATATTATTTCCGGATTTCTCTGAATATTAATCAATGGAAAACATCTTCTGATAATCTTGTGTGTGTCGGTTCTTATTGTTCATCTAGAATCTATTGGTTTTTCATAGATTCATCACTCAAAACACCTAACTAATAAGTGTTTGTGAGTGATATCAATCTCTAGCACATCGGATCTAGATTATTGGGACTTACATAAACACTGAAAAAGATAGAGCGTGCCGATCAAAGATCATGACCGAGGCAAATTAGTTGTTCAGGACTTAAAGCGACGTGGAATGAAGATAGAAAGGGTCATGAACGAGAACATATGGAAGTCGGTGGTCGTTTGTGTGAAGATCACAAGTTAAAAGATGAAAAAGACAAAAGAAAACAAACACGTCGTAGGCTACGATTGTTGAACCGTAGCTTACGATTGATATCAGGTTGTAAAGGAAGAAGGTCAAAAAGCTTGAATCGTAGCTACGACACTCCAACCGTAGCTTACAGTTGGTGTAAAGGAAGAATGGTCAAAAGTCTTGAGCCGTAAGCTACGGCTCCTAAAGCTTATGGCGGGTCTGTTAGGCTTCGTAATGGGTTTGTTTTGGGTTGTATAAAAAGGGTTTTCCAACCCTATTATAGGAGCTTTGTGGGAGGAAAAACATCATCATAACATCATTGAATCATTCCTTGATCCTGAAGAACATGAATTCCATCACCAATCAATCCATTGAAGATTTTTTCACCACCATGAGCGGCTAAGTCACTCGTGATTCTCTCCGGTGAATGGTTAGTTAAGATTGTTAGGGTTTTGCTTATTTTGTCAAACATTGGATTGAGTTTGTAATCTTTTGATTTCTAAACCTTCAATTGTGGTTTGTTGGTGAAACGATTGGTTCTTAATTATCAATTGATTGAATTACTTGTTATAGCTTTCATCAACCACATCGGTCTCGTTATCGATGGTCATTGATTGGCATACAAGTTATACTTCTTTCAATTTCATTAATAATCGGTAATTTGCTAGGTGGTAAATTAACTAAATCAACATCATCGGCTAACAGTGAAGTCATTAATCAATTTACAAATTATAACATTTTACGAACCACGAATCATAACTGTGAGTTTCCAATTGACAAAGTTTGCAAACATTGGCAAGATTGACTGGCCAGAATCCGGGAGAGATCACTCTTTCTCCATTATTGTTTACGACTTAATTTACTTAAGGTCTTCTTAGTTTAATTTTAGAATTTCAAAAATCCAACCAAGTCAATTTTACTTTCTTGCTTAGTTTAATCAAATAGCTAAAAACAACACTTTTCACAGTACGCATCATGGTTCGACATCCGACTTGCCCTATCTAATAAGGTAGTTCGACCCTCTAAAAGACTTATTTTTTATCGGTTCTTCGACGCCAATACCTAACTTCTAATTTATGGCTTTTGTTTTGTTCCGATTTTATCATGTTTGGAGTTTGGACCCATGGGCCCTGACCAACTCCACAAACCGAAAGGTGGGGCATAGATGCCCAAAGGGAAGAAATACCTGGTCCATGATCAAGTGTACCTCGCATAGAGGTGAGTCTAAAATCAAAACCAGACTACAAGATATGCATCTTAAAAGATGAGAATCTTAAAACACTTGTGGGAACTCAACTCAACTCAACTCAGTTCCACTTCTCCAACCAACCACTTGCATCAATCTGACCCCAAATAGAAAAATCAAGCAGCAGTTGAATTTACTAATAACCCTAAAATGGCACTTTCCCTCAAAGTGGGTTGCTAACTTTAAATGAAAACATGTTAGCTGACATGTTGCAATCAACACACCCACCACTAATATATTGATTTGATATCACTTAGGTGAAAGTTTCCATTATGGAATTAAAGTGGATGGTGATGATATCGGTTATTAGTTATTAATAGATAGCACCAAAGGGATTGAAACATTGACTTTCTAACTCGATACATTTGACTAAATAGTAAATACATACATCATCTAGCAATAACGTTTGGCCAGAACATAATATAATGGAAGTGGTTTACTATCATTTAGATATGGAATATGGAAGGAATGGACATGTTGGGTTTGGATAAACCAGAAACACATTTTTTTTATCTATAAATATAATAATTTGCTGAAATTATATTATATCAGTAACAACCCATTTTTTAACTTGTTTCCTAGTAAAATATTGTTGTTTATTTTACCATTTGACCCATTAAAGATGAAACATAAGCCGTACCGACCCAATGACCTTTTCAAACGTAAACGGGTCAAAATCTTAGAATCCAAATTATGAATAAAATATTTTATATCTTAGAAACATCAAACATCTTGGAATCCTAATTATAGATAAAATACTAGAGTAAACTGTCATTTTCGTACCTGTTGTTTGTCGAAATTTGCGAGTTCCATCCCAAAAAAAATTCTTGCCATTTCCATCCGTGACTTTTCTTAAACATGACAGATTCATCCAACTTGTTATCCCCCATTAAAAAAGTGTGTTAAAAGAGCGGTAAAAAGTGTGTTAAAAGAGCGAGTTCCATCCCAAAAAAATTTCTTGCCCTTCCATGGAATCTAATCTAAGCCCTAAATTCAAAATTCGTCTATCATAGTTTCATCAGAGCCTATTAGTTGACGTGATTTCATCACATCGATTGACACAGAATTCTTTTCATTATAAGCCAATTGGCATCGTGAAGAAAAACCATAGCCGATTGGCATAGTGAAGAAAACTTTGTTTGGCTGCAAATTTTAGTTAATGAAATCAGTCTTGGCTGCATAGTTTGTTTGGCTGCATATTAAATAGTTTTGACTGCACACGTAATGAAAACAATTTTGAGCGCATTGTGGTTAAATTTGCAATTTTGGGTGCATTGTGTGGTGTTCAAGGTTTTTGTCTCCATATGCAATGCAAATCAAAGTTTTGGGATTTACAAGAAGGTAATGCATATGGTCAAAGTGGAAAACTAATACTTTTTCCAACAATTAAAGAACAATGGCCTTCATTTTTTCATCGTCCATAAATCTTTGAACAAAGACTTTATCAAGATTTTGGAAGAAGAACCATTGCATGTATGCATGTATTAGTTTGATTAGGGTTGTTGGAGGGATTAAATGATTTTGTTTAAATGAGGTGAAATGTAAATAAATATCTGGAATGACCAGTTTACACATCTTTTAACGTACATTATTTAACGTTGGGCTTTTTTTATGGAACATGCCAATTTCGACAAACCACAGGGAGAAAAATGGCAGTTTACTCAAAATACTATATGCAAGGACTTGCTACGTAAACAAGGTACCATACGAAAATAACAAATTGAAAAAAGGGACATGGATGGACCTGCAATACATGATATTGCACCCTTGATTCAGGGAATGATATGTAATTAAGATATAGAGCTGCACTGCTGCGTCAGAAAATTTATCACAATTAATGAAAAAAAAATAACGAGTACAGCAGATTCAACACTGTTTTTGTTAGATTCATATAAAGGTAGTTTAAATATAATATGAGAGATTGAGTCCTAGTACGAGAACCAAGTAGACTGTTGAACAAATAACAAGCTTTGTAACATCTAAATAGAAAGTAGCAAAACCAGACTTATGCCTGAAAACAGTAAAAAGTCAACAAAATCAAGTCATTGGCCATTATTTATGACGGTACCCTGTTGCAAAGAAGATAACGCATGATTGTTTTTGTGAATCTGAAACAAATTAAAGGATCACTGATAATATCATAATTTGGAAGTTTTGTTGGTTGCCAGTTCTACACATTTTAGTTACTACTCGACCATTTAAAGTTGGTGCTTTTAAGCGGGATTGAATAAACGCACTAAAAGATAAATAGGAAAAAAGAAGTGGAAATACAAAGGCTTTAAAGTTGCAAGGGGCAACGGTGTTGTCCCCTCAATAATATCAAATATCACTTTGTGAGGACATTCAAAAAATTTGTGATTAAAATATTGATAAATACTTTCCAGCTTTAGTATGCATTAATTCTCAAAGATACATAGCCTTCTTCACTAACAGCTCTAGTTCATAGATTTATGGACAAATTCTCAAAGCTCATATAGACTCTAAACTGTTATGGTGTTTTTTAACCGTTGCATAGCCTTCATCACTAACGGCTTTCATTTGTAGTTGAATAAAAAAGAATCTACAAAATTCTGCTGAGATTCAGAATGCAGGTTTTTAATATTTTCATGAAAGTTTTGTTGTCAAGTACTCAAGTTTTAGTTCGTGTATCAGATACATGACCAAGTAAACAGATATAAACCATCAATCATTCATCTCAAAGCCATCCAAACCGAACATTTATATCTTAAGAATTAAAATGTGTCCATACATATTTTGTGTAAACCCAAACCAACAGTTAATGAATATTAGAAAGTAAAAAACTAACAGAGTTGTCCCTATCTCAGGTTATCCTCTAAAATTATATAAACAGATTTCAACGGGACCCATTCTAGAAAGATACATGAGGCCCATTAGATAGCTGGGGCAGTAGAAAACAAATGGCTCTTTAAATATATTTGATAATGGACTCCTTTTGTATATACACAACATCCACTTGCATATGTTTTACACTTGTTTCCAAACGAAAGTACTAGATCAGCTTACTAATCCTATTATTAAATTACTATACAAAATCTATGCTCAAAGACATACATTTGCATTGAAACTTTAAATAAAAAGGAATTATCAAATCTAACAACTCTTGAAATCATCACACCTCTTCAAAAATCTACCACAGATTGTCTAGTATGTTTTTAAAATAACTAAATAATAATATGGAAGCACTGGCATACAATAAAGGATCATAGCTTTCTCACAAATAAATAATTGGAAACACATTATGTTAGTGATGGTGGGGGTTCCATGTTTTTTGTTCAGTACCTAATTGACAAAACTTGGAACTATTGACACTTTTAACATCTTTGCTGATGATTTCAGAGAGCAGACACATTACTGTTTTCTGTTGAAGTTGAATAATTGAAGAAGCTTGTTTTTACCTTTTTACAGTGTTATTTTTAGTTGTTATGTTGATCTAGCTAAAAAGCTGTCGTACGGACTAAATCTTCGACGATGAGAAGAATCTGAAACACTTTGAGAATTATCTAAAAATGTCACACTACTTGTGGGAACCCAAACTCCAGCCAATCACCCAAAATCGTACAAAGATGGTCCTATCGGATGAAAGTACAGAAACCCCAAAATGATCATTTATTCAAAGCGGAGAGTACCCAGGTGAAAGCTTGTTGTGCAGATTACTACAGTTAGTTACTTATATCTATTATTATGATGTTCTCCTACATATTTGGGTGAGCCCAAACTAAACATAGAAAGTAAAAAATATCAAAGCAGTCCCTATCTCAAGCTATCCTCTAAGATGTGACCAATAGAATTAACTACAGAGCCCACTCTTGAAATATACATTAGCTCCAACAAATAGCTGATGGCAATACAATACAACACAACTGCCTCTGTAAATGGGAAGGAATATACAAGTGGCTTTAATATACTCTTACTGTATACACACAGCATCCACTTTCCCCATATTTTACACTATATTTCTAAACAAAAACACTAGAATCAGCTAGCTATTCTTTCATTAGCCATCCTGACTTCGTCAAACCTCCTAACAAGGCTTGTAAGTTTTATCAACGCAAACTGTATGATGAAACGCAAATTATATTTTTCTTGATTTTAGCAACCAACTTAGATTGGTCGTTGAATAGAAAGCAACTTACATGTTATTACCCATTTTAGTAACCAAATTACATTTTATTACAAATCATACAACGGTCATTTGCTTATTTTTCAAAAACTGTTGACATGTCTTATTTTTCTAAAACTTTTATTTACAGAAGTTAATTTTTTTAAACTTTTAAACTGATTTTTAATTGTTTTTCTGCCACATGTAGTACATATCTTTAAAAAATTTAAGGAATAATGATTCATATAATCAGCAATAAATTGCAATTTGGTTTCCTTTTTGTGCCTTATTTGAGGTTTATTGCAAAAACGAAGAAAAACTGTGAAGTTCGACAATTCGTTTATAGTTGATGCAATTTTCCCTTTTAATTATTGTAAACATGAGTTTATAAACATTCCTACAAAACATGCTTGAAGTAGACACTAATAACACAAACAACCAATTTCTATATTCAAAAGCTTGTATCAATTCTCGATCATTTAAAAACACACACAAAAACGAATGGTAACCAAAAGCATGTGTGCTCTCTGGAAACACTTTTTGATGTTGTTGCTAAAACTCCCTTTCCTTTAAAGATATCTGTTCACTAATGCACAATTAAGAACACATAACTTTACTAATGGTGGGGTTTCATATTTATTTTGCTCAGGGCCTACTCGACAAGACTGGAGATTAAAAAAATAGTGTCAGGATATCCTACCGACGAATACAGCCAAACAGCAAAACCACTGTTTGTATTTTTATCAGCAACAACTTATGTCAAGCTTTATGTGTTATTAAATATAAATAAAAAACAAGAAACAAAGGCATAAAAATCTAAACAAGAAAAACATAAAATAAGTTAACCGATTGCATAATAAAATAAAGTGCAAGAAAACAAGAATCGCGCTACTTTTATTGTGATTTGTGATTGTATTATGCTTTTCAAAAAGATAACAACAGTTACACAATCGCAAAAGGATGAAATAAGTGATTGTGTTTGTTGAAGCAAAATAATGGCAGGCAATAGAAATACTGATAAAAATTTTGACATGACCACATTTGGGAAGGTGCGCTTATTTTCAGTTTTATACATTTTTAGTTACTCTTTATGAGAACCATGTGAGGTTGATGTTTTTAATCAAGCAGAATGGAGAAAATGCACTAGACAACAAGAAAGTGGGGGAATATAAGCGCTTGAAAGGAACGACATCAAGCATCAGTTTGTGGGGACATTCAAAAGATACGGTATTTGTAGTTTCGGTGTGTAACATTGTGTAAATGTGTGAGAGAGAGAGAAAAGCACTTAACAGTGACAGCCTCATCTCATGCCATTGCTTATATATATAGTTTCTTTCTCATATACTCATTTCCCCCCGGATCCGTAAGCTATATTTTCTATATCATATTCTTAATCTTGGAGGTAAAGTGGTAACTAATATTTTCGATGAATACCAGGGAAGATGGAAGTGAAGAAAACACCAAAGGGTGGCTGAATCTTCGCCTAGGACAAAATCTAAGTGTCGTCAGCTCAGCATCAAAGCCCATGAAGGTGTACACATGCAACTTCTGCAAGAGAAAGTTCTACAGCTCACAAGCATTAGGTGGTCACCAAAACGCTCACAAGCGGGAAAGAGATGCGGCTAGAAGGCACATGTCCCCAAACATGACTAATATGGCAATTAACTTCAGGGCTAACCAACCACTCATGGTTCAAGCCCACACAATGGTTCACACACCGAACCAATACGGTGAACCAAGTATAGCACGGTTTAGTGATATCGGCGCCACTGAAGTCAACTGGATGCCAGCCTATGGTGAGGACGAAGAAATGGGATCGAAATGGAGTGGAGGCTTTTATTTTGAAGGTCAAACAGCTTCACAGGCGTCAAACCATCATATGATCGACTTGAATCTAAAGCTGTAATTTTGTAGCATTATTGTGCTTCTTGTGATTGAACTATCCTGTGTTTGTTACATAAGAAACTCGTGTATTATTATTATTATTCCTAAGTGACTTCCTATTGTACTTGTCTATGAATAAAAAGATCTATTATTGCATTTTGAAAATAAAAAAGCACTTTGGAAGATCCTTCTAATAATATAGCTTTTCAAGTTGTGTGTGTGTGTGTATTCAAACTTTGTAACTTATAATAATGATTAAGCTATGCATACAGATAGATATATAGCGAGTATATAGATATTTCAGATCATAGATTTCTAACACAAGAAGCTATTTAATTACAGACATCAAATTTATTGTTATTTTCTGGTACTGTTTCTGATTCAACCTAAAGTTACAGTCTCTTCCATAACAAACAGATTGATGTGGTAAAAACAATTAGTTGAATATACTCACATCAAACATGTTAAACCCTAAAATTGTTAAAATCAGAGTATAGCAGCACGCCACACATATATTATGGAACAGATAAAACAGCGGTTAGACAAAAGAAAACGGTACCTGGACCACCAGAACTCCATGCCTGTTGATTTCAAGGGAAGCGTCGTCTCCGATTACGATCGCCTGAAAACAGGAACCATCGGCTTGCTTGTTTCTGCACTTTTGGGTTTTGGTACAGTGTGCTTCTTTCTATATAACCAGGTCGTATTGTAACGGTCATTTATCACAATATATAATACTAGCTGAATACTCCGGGAGGGTCCCGGGTTGAAAAATCTAATTTTATGTGATAATCTATTGTAAATGGCTCAAGCTAACTAACCACAAAATCTCTTAATCATTGCATGTTAATAGTATTCTAATCAGTAATAACTCATGTTCCCTAATCTAAACCTAATCAGTAATCATGTAAAGAATCACTTATGTAAACTGCAACCATTCAAAAACTCATCACCTCTCACATTCTAATAGCTGCTATAATTCCTAACCTAATCAACTAAACAAACACTTAAGTTGGAAGTTGTAACCATTGCATCTCATTATGCCACGTGGCATAATCAAGAGATGGTTGGGGCCACCATTGAACGCCACGTCAGCGATTATCAATTCTTCCCAGGAGCGTCCCGGGATTGAAAAACATAACCATTCCAATAATACTAATACTAATACTAATAGTAATAACTATTACTCTTGTAATTAAATAAATAAAAAAATAACCTTGCTATAAGGTGACACCATGTGTTGCAGTGTTGCGCGATTCTTTCTCCTAGCTTCTCTTGATGAAGTATACCTAGTAAAATTCCAACGATAACATGGCGGTTGGGCTGATTTTCAACATCGTAGATAAGAACCTAGTTTAAAAGAAAAAACATGATTAATGAATAAACATGAACACTATGTGTGTGTTTTTCCTGTATGAACGAAACCCCACAAAAAATAGTCGATTTTTTCTCCGTTTTTTATATAGCACTATGGTACTCGTTGGAAAGATAATAAAACGCTCGTTAATTTGGTGTAATTTTTTTTCTTTAAAAAATCCCGTATATAAAATATATAAACGTTTAAAAATTATGGGAGGAAACATGAGAGAGAAAATTTTAAATTTTTTTTTAATTTTTTTTTTTCAAAATAACTTAATTTAATTAAAAAGGAAATAATTCAAAAACAATAAAATCTTTCAATTATTATGCCACGTGGCAGTTTCATGGAGAGGTTGAAGGCATCATTACACGCCACGTCAGCAATGTTCAATTCTTTTATATATATTAATAGATTATTAGTTTTTTTTAATATTTTTTTAAGAGAAAGTTTATAGTAAACAAAAGCTTAACATAAAAATTTGAAGGATTTTAAATTTTGATCAAAACAAATCAATGGATAAGACTAAAATGAGAAAAGTATACGTCGAGTTTCTAAAAGAGGAGGAGAAGCGCAAAATAGGTATAACCCACAATTGTTGAGTTCCACCCCATTTTTTAAACGTTCATAATTTTTTCATACGACATTATTTTTAAAAAACAAAATTACACTTGAGAAAGTATACGATACAGAGCTCCTTAACATATAAAGCGTAAGAAGCCACTATATTATGCCACCTGTCAACTTAACCAAACCCCAATTAACCTAATTAAACTCTAATTAACTTCAATTGCAGTTAAACCAAGGGCAAATCAGACTTTTTTTATCTGTAACTGATTACTACAATCATGTTCTATATTTTTGTAAACGATTTCATAACATACATGAATGATTTTCAAATTCGAATTTGAATTATACAACATCAGTCGATCAAACGCATTACGATTCAATCACATTACGATTCAATCACAATACGATCATCATAATCACAATCAATTCGATTAATTCAGCATGTTCGTACGTATGTTCATAGTCAATTAAATCACTTTTCAGTAGAATTATGTTTAATTTTTTATTTTGTTTATCAGATTTAAACTTATCGGTTGATGAGCAGAGCGTTTCTGTTGAGAATTCGATTCCAGATGTCGATAATATTGTTGATGCACTTCCATAAGGGCATTTTATGGATCTGATGCATTTGTTAATATGGACCAAAACATAAATTCCTGGTTCGAACCCTACAAGGGGCGAACCTGCAGGTTCGACCTCCTTCAAGGGTCGAATGTGGCTTTATGTTTTGGACTATAAATAGCAATCTCATGTGTTGGTTTTCATTTAAGATTTTGAGTTTGTGCTTTGAATGCTCTTAAGGGGAGGTCATGCCCGACCTCCCCCGGCCCCGAGATAGATGTTTATCCTACTGATGACAGTGTCTGTAACCGTTTCCGATGTAATACGAATCTGTGATGACATTGTTTTCGTCGATTTCTGTCTCGTCTCATATCTTCCATCTGAAACCGAGTTGTTTTCGCTTAATCGATCCGTGGATTCGGTTTTTAACCGGATTCTAAACTATTGTTTTTCATGGTACAGTTTATCATGCTCTGTATTTTATTCAGTTTTTTCAATATGTGTTTTAATGTTGATATTCGTAAACATGATGTTTTGTGGATATTCAGACCTAATCGAAAAAACTAACCAGGATGTGGATATTCATAGTTTGAACCTCATCAATGATTACAGAAGGATTGAAGGTACTTTAATTACGTTTTTGAATATCATATGTATGAGTGTGTTTAAGTAATATGATATGTGCATTTAAATAGTTCAAACATAGTTACTGATCATATAAGAGTGCGTTTTAAGATGATCATTAGTGCGTTTAAATATTTTGAATTATCAATTGTCAACGTGCGTTTGAAGGTTATAAAGTGCGTTTGTTTTGAAGGTGTTGCATCTGATGTTCCTATAGAAGACCAAGCTATTTACTCTTTCGTTCCTGATGTACCTTGTCACACCCTCAAATTTCCACTGCGGGGTATATACCGCGAGGCGCGTGACATACCAGGATCCCATAGCCATAAGTCATAAGAACGACTCTAAATGCCCAAACCATTTAGTTCGTTATTGAAAATCAAGTTTAGCGTTTACCAAAAAGTTTAGTTAAGTTGCGGAAGCGTAAATCAAACATAATCGTTTAAGTTCATGCGCAAAACAACGCGCTCCAAATAAAACCGTTAAATGTAAAGCAAAGTGTATAAGTTAAATAATGTTCACAACCCATGACACAATGATGCATGTCCTATCGTTCTCCGAACCTAGAGACCTACAAAAGCATGCTAGAGTGTGTCAACATAAAGTTGGTGAGTTCACAAAGTAAGGTAAGTAAAAGTGTAGGCTTCCCAAACCAAGAAATAGTAGTTAGGTTTCCCAAACCCAAATGTAGTAATCAACAACCAAAACCAAGAACCAAGTACCGCTAGTTCAGCGTATGCCAAGGGTAGCTAACCCATTCATGATAACTAAACAAGGATATACCGAATTGCTATTTGAACGATGCACTCGCCCCGCGAGCTGGTTTTTGCCTCCCATCATTGCCTATCAACAATGATAAAATCTAAGGTCGTAGTTCACGCCCGGCTCCCAGCACGGTGTGAGGTTTGTCAAACCTAATAGCGCTATCAACTAGTAACCCGCTTGCCACCCGGCAACTCATTCGGTAAATAGTGAAGGACTTCCATGATAGAGTGTAGTTTAGTTCATCAAGGACACAGAGTGTGAAACTAGCAAGGTCCGATTCCTCCCAGGAATCAACCCATCCAAAAACCCGAGATAAAAATAGTAGTCCCAAACCTGGACTAGTACAGTAAGTAAGTTGTCTCCCCGAGACGCATGCTTTTGAGAAAAGAGTAGTGAAACTCACCTTAGTATGCAAGCAAGTAAATCCAAATTCCAAAGTAGGGTGTGCTACCGACTCCCTATTACATGTGTTACTAAGTGAGTATATGTGTAATATCATTACACCATATAACCCGTTTGTCCAAGACGTTTAAAAGTTCAAAACCGTGTAAGTGACACCTAACAATTCTACATGCATAAGTAAACCCTACGAACCTGTTGGTGAATATGTTGGTTATCATCAGTTTTACACTTCATATGCATCTCATATAAGTGTCCATTCAAGTTCACGTCAATTACATACCACATAAGACTCCAAATAGTCACATAAACACATAATACACAATCTGCGTTTTTTAGGACAGATTGTGCGTCACAAAAACTAATTTATTTAAAATACTAAATCAGTGAGTTAAACTCCCAAATTTTTACTGAATAGTCTTTGGGATTCATTTAACAACACATATTTTTGTTTTGTCTCAAAAACAAATACAAAAATTATTAACATTCGTTCAACACAGCTATGTTCTGAAAACCTTAACAACGGGCCAGATTAGTAGAAAACTTCCCAATAATTGTGTATTCATCCAAACAGGATGAATTCACTTGGAAAAGCCAAATTATTCCAATGTTAATCTTCTTTAAAAATTTCATAACTTAATTCTTTATAAAACTCGAGTTATGACGGTTTAAAGTCGACTCAGTTTGTTAACCCGAAATTCTGATATGACCTATTTTCAAAGAAAATTCCAAAAACTACTCCAACGACGTCCAAATCACTCGATTTTACCCATTATGAAAAGCTAAGACCAGGTATGATATCACTATGCAAAGAAAACATCAAAACCATCATGTTAAAGCCACGTAACAGACCCTACAAGTTGACCTAAACATTCTGTCCATATTTTAATTATGCATAAACCCTTATTTAAACGACTCACGTGTGCGTATAATCGATTAATAACCATCAACAATCATAACAAAACATTCATAAGACCTATTAAGATCAGAATCTATCATAATACATGCAAAGTCATAAACCCTAACAATCAAAACATCATCAACTTGCGCAACAAGAAATCTATTATATCACTAATCGCCTATCATCATGTTTAACCCGTTAAATCTTCAAAAGCTTCAAGTTTTAATATTTATAAAAAGGTCTCAGACCTGGATAAACTTAGTTATATGGTTTTTATAACATAATAACAAGATTAAAGCATAATAGATTAAGGATTATACCACAAGCTCTTCGAAACAACCAACCGAATGCTCTTGAAGCTTCCCGATCGATGTTCTTGCGCCTTAGCAGGTGGTTTTGGGGTTAATATTTCGTAGGTAGGGAAGTAGGGGCGATTAGGGTTTGAGTTTAGGTGATGCAAGAGGCTTAGGGTTGCTTAAATAGGTGATTAAGTCGGTTTGGTGGCGACAGACACCCGCGAGCGGCCCGCTCGGTCCCTGTGAGCGGCCGCTCACAGGGCCTTGGCCCGCATGGGTAGCCCGTTTCGTAACCCGACGTGTTTTCCTTTAACGTTTTCGCTATTTCGGACCGTAATAAGTGTAACCCCATGTGTTAAGACCCCAATCATTCTAATGGTCCATATTTAATGATTTTTATTAACGTATTCGGTTTAAGTTCACATAATCACGTATGGTTTGCACATAGTTTCACTGAGTATCACAGAAGCACATAATCGCAATCAATCCAAACCAATTATCTCACAATTATTAAAGTTCATTATTCACCAACGTCCGAGGTTCACTAATCATGTATACAGTCTGGTAATTCCTCGAATTACCACTTTATGCAGTTATTACCCTGTAACTGTACGACGTGTGACTAAACTAGCTAACCCTAGTTAAGTAGAATGCATAGAATGTAACTTAAGTTAAGTTAATGTGAGAACATGAAATTGCGGGGTATCACATCATCCCCAAGTTGAAAAGAATTTCTTCCCGAAATTCAGTAAGTAAACAGTAAAGTTGGCGTCAAGTGAGTGTCAAGTGAGAGAAAATTCCAAAAAAATTTCTGGGTGTCGCATCATCCCCAAGTTGAAAAGAATTTCGTCCCGAAATTCAGTTCGAGTGTTCGGTTACGTGCTCTGAGTTCTCCTAGAAGAGAGGTGCCAACGCTGGCGTTGTTTCGATGTCACTTGCCAGATAAGATTTCCCCCACCAGAACGAGGGATTCCAATCACTATGTCGTGCCAAGGGCTTAAGTTTATGGCTGGACAACCTGTCCACACCCATGATGATGTCAGAGCTACGAAGGATAGTTGGGATGATAGGATTGATACATAATGGTTAGTTAAACCGTACGGGTTTCTACTTGTAATAGAGCTAGGTAACTTCGATAAGCTTACCATCAGCTAGTTCTATGGTGTGTTTGAATTCAAAGATAGTTGAGTCTAACCCTAGAGTTGCACTAAAGTCCAAAGGCACATGCTCAATCAGCATCAGATTCAAAATAGGACTTTAGCAAATTGCTTATTCATAAGGAACGTACCCGCCATGCGTTGTTGTCATCATCGTTCCCATTGTTGTTGCCACCGTTGAGCTGGGGACAGTCTCTCTTGTAGTGGGTCTCACTTCCACACTTGAAGCACCCTTTTTCAGTACCCTTATGTTGTGGCCATCCTTGTTGATGTTGAAAATTCCTTGGGAGCTTGACACGGCAGTCTTTAGCCACATGACCAGCTTTTCTGCAACGCTCAATAGTTCCACCTCACAAATACCGGAGTGATGGTGCTTGCACCGATTACACTTTGGGTGTTTCCCCTTATAGTGGTGCTGGTTTTTGTCGTAATGAGTCTTGATGTTTCTACTACTTGGGATCTTATCTGCGACTTCTTCCCACCTTCTTTTGTTGTTACCAGCACTAGATGACGGCGTCTCATGTGAAGGTACTACCCCTTCTTCGCCTTTTTGAATTGTCAGCTCATGAGCCAGGCGGGTGGTCTGCTGAATGTTGCCCAAGTTTATTGGTGTGGCCGTGCTTAGGATCTGGGGAGTAAACCCCTCTATATGGGGTTCAAAGTGTCTGAAGAGCGGGCTTATCCGATCAGGGTCCACATGTGGGTTACGAGTAGGTTGGCCAGTTTGAAAAGCTGCAAGGGCTGCAACTACCCTTTCGTTAATCATTGCGTTCAGTTCCGCCTGTGTCATGTTGATGTTTCCCCATCCATGTCCACATCCAGCCATAGTGATCCTACATTCACCCTAAGCTCATGAGACATAAAAATATGCGGGCCATACGACCGTTCACACGTAGTGTAGGCGAACTGGAATAAAGAACAAACTTCAAGAGAACAACTCAATCTCGACTGGGTCTAGAATAAAAGAAAGAAAGATCAAGCGAATGAAGATAGAAATCAATCGTCTCCGTGCTCAGTTAAAATAATAGAGTCTCCATATTTTATCTCTTCGGGTTTGATGGGTTCGGGTTCTTTCTCTTATTCCTCTTCCTCCTCCTCTAGTGGTGTAAGTGTAATCTAGAGTTATTCGCGTGTAGTACTAACGTCCTACTCGTTCCTCTTAGTAGCCTTCCTCTCTCACCTGTAATGTTGCACCATGTTCAATGGTTGGTTCTCGCACTGGTACTCGATGGCTAACTCCCCATCCGTGAAGCTGGTTAGAATTTTAGTCCCAATGGATGCGCCACATGGCCTAGCTTTCGTCCTTCACCAAGGATGTGCTCGATATCGGATTTAGTATTAAAGGATTATGTATCTCCTATAATCTGTTAAGCAAGTTTACATAGCCCAAAAGCTAGTTGTGCACTTAAGCTGTGAGTGTACTAATGCAATGCTTATGCTACGACAGTTATAGACTAGACTCACCATGCAGTCCTAGTTCACTATAACCAATGGCTCTGATACCAATCAGTCACACCCTCAAATTTCCACTGCGGGGTTTATACCGCGAGGCGCGTGACATACCAGGATCTCATAGCCATAAGTCATAAGAACGACTTCGTTATTGAAAATCAATTTTAGCGTTTACCAAAAAGTTTAGTTAAGTTGCGGAAGTGTGACAACCTGCACCCTTCACTTTTCATAAATGTGCATAATTGGTTCCTCAACTATTTCAAAATTTTTATTTTTAACCCTCGTATTTTAATAGGACCAAAATTCACAATTTAATAAAACTTATAATTTTTATAAGTAAAAGTATGCACGTTTTATACTCACATCTACACCCGAGCTTGTATGTTTCAGACCTTAATACTCAAAGCCCTTAATTTTCGGTCCTAAAACAACTTAGAAACCGAAGGAAACAAGTCCAGAACTTAAAATTGATTAAACTAGAAAAATTTATTTTTTAGCTCTCGCGGTCCGCGGAGACAGCCAAACAGTCAAAGTCCCAGTCAAAGTCCTAGTCAAATATTCAATTCATCATAAAACCTTACTTTATGGTGTTGACCAATTTTAATGGCTAATTGAATCCAAAACTAGTATAAAAACCCACCTATGACCCATTACACTTTGCACCTCTAATTCAATTGTTTCAATTCGATTAAACTCCCCCTCATACCTTTCTTCTAGAGTATATTACTTCTACATTTGAAGCTTTGATTATAAGCTCTTGTAATTGGCGAATTGGAAGCTTGACATTTTTTCCTATTCGGTTTCTTTTCTTCTAAATTGGACTAGTTTCGTTGTTGAGTCTTTGGATTGCTCGCATTTTCACGCTCGCTTAGTCATCTAGTTATTTGGCGAAAGTGAGTATTTCCTATCCCCTTTTTATTTTATTCACTTTTGGGTGTTACATGTACACTTATACAAATTTCAAATACAAGTTCACATTTTTACAATACAAATCTAGTACTATGTGCATTTGCTTACAAACGTGCTTTATGGTTAGACATTACATGTAGAATACATTTGTACTTAGTGAAATCATTAACATTGTACAAGCCGACCTTAACATTGGATAGCGCTATTGGATTGACAACCCGCCTAGGTTGATTCTCCCCCTTTTTCATCGGAGAATCCATGGTCATTGTTAAGTTATTATCCATTTATTGGATAAGTACACCGCCGTTCATTTAGTACATTATACAGTCACAGGATTGATTTCGCTCATTTGTATGATACATAGTTTAGATAATTGCACTGTAGCTTTGCACTTGAATTGTATACCATTTTTTCCAACTTACTATATGTATTTAAACTAGGAATGCTCACCAACATTTCTTATGTTGACAAAACCTATTTTGTACATGTTTCAGGTGCAGTTTGATCTTAGTTCCATAGCATTGGATTTTATTGCTTGCTTTTAATTAGTAATTTCAAATTTCATGTTTCGTTAAGACTTTTGTATTTCTTCCCATTTCATCTATGTAAGACAATTTAAATTATTCAATAATATATTTACATTTTAGTACCATGTGCTTTTTAACAATCGTCACTACGTGACACCTCGATGATTCCGCCATCGGTTGGGGTGTTACAGATTGGTATCAGAGCCATGGTTATAGGGAATTAGGTTATTAGAATGCCTTTTAGCCTAGTCTATAACCAAGCTTAAATTCACGAGTCCTCTCGTGTTTATTTCTCTTTATCCTATTATTTTCTTTCAAGATATTTTCGCTATGATTCTTTCTCGTTATTCTTTCGGTGTGTTGCTTAAAGAAGAAGATACTCGTATTTCACAAACGAAACGATATCACCAAGTTAGGAGTGACATCCATACCTTGGTGATTAGTTTCACTCATCTATATGTTATTTATCTTAGGAATATATCTTTGAGATAGGAGTAACATCCACACCTCAAAGAGTATTTCTTTCAAAAAGGAACTTAACCACTAAGCTAGGAGTGATATTCTTAACTTAGTGATTGGTTTCATTCCACAATCGTTTTCAATTTTGAAATACATCTTTGAGTTAGGAGTGAAATCCAAATCTCAAGGATCTATTTTTGCATCTCGCTAAAGTTTTGGAATTCACTATTGATGGGGCACGTGCAATCTGGAAGGGTGAGCGCCTGTATCCCGAGTTTTCTGTCTAGGCCTGGTATTTCGTATAAATCCCAATCAGACGAGGGACCCGTATACCTACCTGGGAACTCTTGGGATGAGCATTCACTTATAGGCTAAAGTACGCCTCAACAAGTCACTAGGAAATTCCAAATACTTGAGTTGGTCAAAGTTTCCTATGGAAACAATTCCAATGTTTTATATCATTAATATTTATGTTTGTTTATCATTTGAAGATTCCATTAATCACTTGATGTTTCATAAGCCATTATTCATTGATCATTCGCTTTTGAATCCCTTATCATCATTACTAAAACTTTTGTTCGATATATTATCGCATTAAAGTCTACACTATTTCACTTATGCTCATGATTTTTACACTATAAGGTATTACTCGTTTTGCGTTAAAACATTTTTACCCACGACTTAAGTTTTAAACTCTGTGTTTAACTTTGAACACATCTTGATTTTAGGAATGTTGCGTCATCATACAGTTAAAAATGAACATGGTTTTTCCAAACTTATTATTTCAACCTGTTTTATACCTTCATGTTTACAAACTTACTTGATCGAAGTCACAGTATATCCTCATATACCTAATACTAATATTGCTGCACCTAGTCTCCTAAGCCATAGCCAACTACCATTAGTTAGAACTTCTTAGTCAGACTAAACTCATACATAAATGCCTACCTACATGATACGCACTAGTACACTACTCTCTAAAACGATTAATTTGACAACTTATTCTATAAGTCTTTTCATAAAGCCTATTCGCCAAATTAGAACACACTTTTCATACACCTTGTGCCTTGAAACAAATAGCCCGCTATGAGCCCAAAGAGATGCCTTAACGATCCTGCAAATAAATGATCTTTCAATATATAAATTTCGTAAAAGTTTGAAAATTTAAAAGGTTTCAAGTTTACCCAGTCTTAACGGGTAACACTTCGATTTTCTCAACATTTCATAACAATTAAAAATTTCCGACTTTTCAAACCACAAGTTAAAGAAATGTTTAAATACAGAAAATTTTATTTTCCAAAATTCTTCAAGGCATCTGAGATCGGTCACAACCTTCACATCATTTTAAATCTTGGTCTTTCGAAACACATTAGATTTACACACACTTCATGAAATGGTTTCATCTTGCATTTTATAAACTTGCATTGCATATTTTAAAAATCAAATGTAAATCTGCATGTTTTCATATAACGTATCCAATATATATTTTCGGGAGGAATTTGCAACTAATAATATACCTTATAACACTTTTCAAACTCGACTTCTCGTAAACACATGAAAATGTGTACCTACGAAATCTTTTCAAGTGAACCTGTTTTGAACTTAAAACATTCTTCGGTTTCCAAAAAGTTATTCTCATACCAGTAGACTATACGTCTGTTCTGCGCACTTTCATTTACAGTCAATTTCATTATTTTTTTACACCATTCTATTTATAGTTACGTTCGTACATTATCTTATTATTTTTGTATTATTCTTTTGTTGGTAGTTATTTTCACGCGTTATTCGCAACTATTCTCGCACTAGTTATTAGTAGTTATTCTTACAACACTATTTTTGAGCATTAATTTAGCTCGTTTTCTTTCATTTTGTGCAAATTGTGCGATTTACTCGATTTACGTTATGCTATTCTTTCAATCGAAATTTTATGCTATATACTTACATGAACACATATTTGGTATGCATATTTTTTTGTTTTGTTGTGAGCAAAACCCTGTTATACTTTACATTATTTTGTTCATCATCATGGCCAACGAACATACTAATTGATAGCTCGCATGAGATCTAAGTCAGTTCCCATGTACGACTCGGTTCAGAGTATTCCTCTAACCCGAGGGGAACAGTGTAATCCTCAGAGTTTATCAATATGGTTGTTTAGAGCCCAATGATGTGAACAGAAAATTTACCGGTTAAGGGTGAACTTGAAAGGGGAAGAACCTTTAACCGCATCTTATACTTAAGCAGTATATACTACTTAACACATTTTGGTTGCACGCATTGTTTCTTGTATTACTTATGTTAGTGTTATGGAAAATCATAGCACCCCAGTGTAAGGTAAATCGATGATTACGGTCCGGAACGCAATCATGGATTTACAGGTACATGGGGGTGGTGTGTGATTCTACTTAGGCTATTGGTAAACAATCAGTACGAGTCCAAAGTATCAGTAGTGTGGTGGGTTAGCTGCGGTACACCCTATATATAAGCACGAGCGATACTGCGGGAGCGGACTAGGAGTCTGACCAAGAACCTACCCATTACTATCTCTTTATTAGATCGTTTACTAATAGCTAGCATTTTCGATAAGAATGTTCTTACACGAGCTTCAATTAGAATTCCTAGAGTCTTTCTCTAGACCATCCACACAGAAAACACAAACTTTGTATACTCTTACACTCCTTGTTAGTCGAAATCCTGTTACACGTCCTTAATAAAGTTCGGTCAGAAACTTCTCTAAAGTAAGGGAAGCTACTATAACATTGCCCTGCCCTAACCAGTTACATACTTTTCCCAAACCTTGCTCATTATAAACTCTTAATTCTCTAACCTTGGGTCAAACTTTAAGGGTTTTCAAACTCTTATTTTGGGTATTAAACAACTACTTCAAACTTTGTCAAATCATGGCTGATGCATTTCTTAAAATCTACTTGCCTTTTTACAAATGTCTTTTGTTTCATGGAAACCTTCACTTGAAAGTAATTTCGAGACGAAATTTTCTAAAGTATGGGAGATTGTGACAACCTGCACCCTTCACTTTTCATAAATGTGCATAATTGGTTCCTCAACTATTTCAAAATTTTTATTTTTAACCCTCGTATTTTAATAGGACCAAAATTCACAATTTAATAAAACTTATAATTTTTATAAGTAAAAGTATGTACGTTTTATACTCACATCTACACCCGAGCTTGTATGTTTCAGACCTTGATACTCAAAGCCCTTAATTTTCGGTCCTAAAACAACTTAGAAACCGAAGGAAACAAGTCCAGAACTTAAAATTGATTAAATTAGAAAAATTTATTTTTTAGCTCTCGCGGTCCGCGGAGACAGCCAAACAGTCAAAGTCCCAGTCAAAGTCCTAGTCAAATATTCAATTCATCATAAAACCTTACTTTATGGTGTTGACCAATTTTAATGGCTAATTGAATCCAAAACTAGTATAAAAACCCACCTATGACCCATTACACTTTGCACCTCTAATTCAATTGTTTCAATTCGATTAAACTCCCCCTCATACCTTTCTTCTAGAGTATATTACTTCTACATTTGAAGCTTTGATTATAAGCTCTTGTAATTGGCGAATTGGAAGCTTGACATTTTTTCCTATTCGGTTTCTTTTCTTCTAAATTGGACTAGTTTCGTTGTTGAGTCTTTGGATTGCTCGCATTTTCACGCTCGCTTAGTCATCTAGTTATTTGGCGAAAGTGAGTATTTCCTATCCCCTTTTTATTTTATTCACTTTTGGGTGTTACATGTACACTTATACAAATTTCAAATACAAGTTCACATTTTTACAATACAAATCTAGTACTATGTGCATTTGCTTACAAACGTGCTTTATGGTTAGACATTACATGTAGAATACATTTGTACTTAGTGAAATCATTAACATTGTACAAGCCGACCTTAACATTGGATAGCGCTATTGGATTGACAACCCGCCTAGGTTGATTCTCCCCCTTTTTCATCGGAGAATCCATGGTCATTGTTAAGTTATTATCCATTTATTGGATAAGTACACCGCCGTTCATTTAGTACATTATACAGTCACAGGATTGATTTCGCTCATTTGTATGATACATAGTTTAGATAATTGCACTGTAGCTTTGCACTTGAATTGTATACCATTTTTTCCAACTTACTATATGTATTTAAACTAGGAATGCTCACCAACATTTCTTATGTTGACAAAACCTATTTTGTACATGTTTCAGGTGCAGTTTGATCTTAGTTCCATAGCATTGGATTTTATTGCTTGCTTTTAATTAGTAATTTCAAATTTCATGTTTCGTTCAGACTTTTGTATTTCTTCCCATTTCATCTATGTAAGACAATTTAAATTATTCAATAATATATTTACATTTTAGTACCATGTGCTTTTGAACAATCGTCACTACGTGACACCTCGATCATTCCGCCATCGGTTGGGGTGTTACAGGAAGCGTAAATCAAACATAATCGTTTAAGTTCATGCGCAAAACAACGCGCTCCAAATAAAACCGTTAAATGTAAAGCAAAGTGTATAAGTTAAATAATGTTCACAACCCATGACACAATGATGCATGTCCTATCGTGCTCCGAACCTAGAGACCTGCAAAAGCATGCTAGAGTGTGTTAACATAAAGTTGGTGAGTTCACAAAGTAAGGTAAGTGTGACATCCGTCACCTTCGTCTTTCGTCAAGTTGACAATAATGGTCCTTAGAATATTTTCATTATAGTTCCTATAATTTTCGTCGTTTCAAATTTAAATTTAAAGCGAACTAAAATTTTTTTATCATATATAGTTATTATGGATCGGGTATCAGTTTTAATCAAATACGTATCTTGAAACGTTTACGCCATGGGTTTTATAAAAAAAAAAAATCAAGTTTTACAAAGATTAAAAAAAAAAAAAAAAATTTTAAGTTAAGTTATGGTAACTTAGTTAATTTTTTTATAAGAAAAACTTAACCAAACTTGAACTTAACTAACAAGGTTAAACTAAAGGGACTAGTTCTGCCAAAAGGTCAAAGTTTTAAAACATTTTCTTCCCTACTCTCTTGAATCCCGTTTTTCCGGCCGATCAAGTTTCCGGCGGCCGGAACTTGACTCCGGCGACCTTTTTTTTTGTAGTTTCTTGGCGTTTTAACATCCAATTTATGTGGGTTTACGTTTCTTCACTGAAAACCTTTGTTTTCCCTCACTTAAATGGCAAAAACCTGCGTTTAATTGCTCCAATGAATCAGAGGCGGGTATGTAACCGCCGGATTTATTAATCCTTGCAAAACGCCATTTTTCTCATGACTATTATATAAATCAAGCTTGGGGATAGTTTCCACTGCTCATTCCTTTCAAAACCCATCAAAAATCCCCACAAAAACTTGTCCAAATCACGTCCAATTGACGAAGGTTGTGCGGCCCTTGAAGTGTAGTTTGCGAACATATTACGCATTGTGAGTCCTACTTTTTCGTGCCATTTTGTTCCTCTTTCATCCCTAAACAAAAGCCCCATAAATTTGATGCTTAAACATCACTTAATCGGGTTTATTAATTCTAGTCTAGGGTTAGGGTTTATAGGGAGAATTAGGGAAGAAGATGACCAAGTATTTAGTGTTTAAATTTTATTATTACTCAAACCTTCCAACATATATATCAAGTGTTCTAGTGGTTTGTGTGTGTGTTTGCCTCAAGAACCATTCAGGTTCGATTCCCACATAAAGCACCATTTTTTTCATATTTTTTTTCAGCATTTCTTTTCATTGTTTGTTTTCATTTAATTGATTATTTATTATATATATAATACATATAAATTTAGAATATTCATAATAAATCCAATTTTTACCCAAAAATTATAAAAATTTAGGTGTAACTTCTTGACATCATAAAGAACATTTCCACATTTTTATTTTCTGAAAAATGTTTTATTTTTATATTTTTATTGAATAAATTTTTTTTAATCATATTTAATTGATAAAAAATTCATTTTTTATAATTTTAAACTCAAAATTTTTGATAAATTATTTCTAATGATTATGAACTGAAATAAAAAAAATATTTGGTTCAGAAAACATTTATTTCAATTAATTTCCCTATTTTAATCATTTAAATATGATTTATATCATTAAATCAGTTTTAAATATAAATAAGTTTATAAAAATTATGGGAAAATTATTTTCATTAACTTACATCAGAAATCATCCATTTTCTATAAAAATAGCATTTTTGGAACATGTCTTGAATTATTAGTCTTATTTATGATTAATTAGACATAATTAATAATTTATTTATTTGTACTATTAAGTATCTATTTTTGAATACTTTTCTTATAAAATAGAAATGTTTTATGTTTGAAAATATTATTTACCATTTGTAGATCATTATGAAACACATAATTATTTATTTATACATTTATAATTATTGCATTTATTTATAATAATTAGTTATAGTAACTAACTAAATTATTTTGTCATAATTATTCAAATATATTTTGATCTAAATATTTAATTGGTAATAATTATATTACCTAAATCATATTTACAAAATTTGGTATATTATTTTTAATATACAACCTTTACATTAATTCGACTAATCATAAGAACTCTGATTCCCCAAATCGACTTAGTAAACCTTAATGCCTTAGACCCTAGTTACTTTAGACTTTGTAGACTTTACCTTACGTTATAGGTTGAATTCCTCGGAATTCTCACTACTTAACTCACGACCGCTTAAGTGAATTTTGATCGCTTTCGCAAACTGTGAGTATATCTTTTCCCCTTTTTTACTGTTTTACTATTTTGGGGTGACTCATGTACTTACTATCAGTTTTCTATTTCATCTTACTAAAATAGCAATTCTTATGTGTGTTTGCTTGTGTCATTTCGTGTATCTATGACCTGTCAAATCATTAACCGTTGCGGCCTGGCATTTCAATTGATAGTACTATGGTATATACCCT
Organism: Ambrosia trifida; assembly: GCA_028751855.1. Taxonomy (NCBI): domain Eukaryota; kingdom Viridiplantae; phylum Streptophyta; class Magnoliopsida; order Asterales; family Asteraceae; genus Ambrosia; species Ambrosia trifida. The sequence continues at coordinate 122,054,076 of CM054122.1, forward strand.
TGTGACTCTGTTGAGAGTCCTCGTCATTGCTATGTATTACATTACTACTAGCGCATACTATATATATCTGCTTTCCTTTCATAGGGTTGATTTGACCCGGATATTACTTATTACATCTTGCAAAATAACACACGAATTGCTAAATTTTACTTTACTATATATATCAAACGGGTGTACTCACCAATACATTATATGTGTTGACGAAATTATTTTGTACATGTTTCAGGTGACGTTTGATCTTACATGCTTTCACGCTTAGGCTGGACCTAGTGCTTAAATAAAAGATTGAGTATTTATATCTATGTTTTAGATTTCTATTAAGACTTTTGTATTTTTCCTTTTTGGATAATGAATGTTTGTTTGCTATTAATATTTACAATTTAGTCCATGTACTATTGAACAATCGTCACTACGTGACACCCCGATGTTTCCGCCATCGGTTGGGGTGTTACAGATTGGTATCAGAGCCATGGTTATAGGGAATTAGGTTATTAGTAAATGCTTTTGACCTAGACTATAACTAAGCTACCCTCTATATGCTTTCTTTTACCCTCATATTTCTTTAGATAGATTTTCTTCTTTTACTTTTCATTATACTCGAAGAAGATTTTATTCTACCAATGAAACGAAAACACCAAGTTAGGAGTGATATCCATACTTTGGTGAATAGTTTCACTCTTTATATGATTTAGTTATTTATTTATTTATCTTGGAATATTTTCCTTTCGAGATAGGAGACGTCCAAATCTCAAGGAATCTATCCCTCCAAAAGAAACTTAAATCACTAAGCTAGGAGTGATATCCTTAACTTAGTGACTAGTTTCACTCCATTGTATTTTTACTTTTTGAAAGTATATCTTTGAGTTAGGAGTGAAATCCACATCTCAAGGATATATTTCCGTATCTCAAGTTCCGCTGGAGTTTTGCAATTTATTTGTGACGGGGCACGTGCAATCTGGAAGGGTGAGCGCCTGTATTCTGAGTTTTCTGTCTAGGTTGGTAATTCGCATAAATCCCAATCAGACGAGGGACCCGTTTACCTACCTGGGAATTCTCGGGATGAGCATTCACTTATAGGCTAAAGTACGCCCCCACAAGTCACTAATAATATTTCAATTACTTTAGTCAGTCAACAGTTTCTTTGGAAACACTCTTATATCTCGTTTTATACTTGGTATTGTTTTTCATTTGAAGTTTTATCATGATTTTCTTTATAATATTCATAATTTTTCTTATATCAATTTATAATCACTATATCTCATGTTATGTGTTACTTGTCTTGATATAAACTGTGGCGTTTCCAAGATTTTTTTGGAATCAAATCTCATAATTATTGTTCACTTTTGTAGATGTCTGATCGCGAATCTCGTAAGAGAGCCTCGAAGCGTCAGGCTAAACTGAAATCTGATCAGTGTATCGCGACCATGCTCAATGACAAGTTGGAAACACTTGTTCCTAACATCATTAATGCTATTATTCCAAACCTTAACCTGAACGGTAGCTCGAATGGGAACTCTAACGGGAATACAAGTGGAAATGGTGGGGCTAGTGAGAATAAGTGCACTTTCAAGCACTTCAACTCCTGCCATCCCAACAAATTTAATGGCACTGAGGGAGCCACTGGGTTACTTGAATGGTTCGAAAGTATGGAGAATACGTTCATTAATAGCGACTGTCCAGACAACCTACGTGTTCGTCATGCCACAGGTGTTCTTCAAAAGAGAGCGCTCACTTGGTGGAATGGTGAAAAACATGCTCGAGGGACAGAAGCTGCTTTAGCTATGTCTTGGGATGATTTCAAAATCGCCATGACCACTGAGTTCTATCCTCGTAGTGAGATGAAGAAATTGGAGGATGAGTTCTATCACCTCAAGCAGGATAGTGGAAATAATGTTCCCTACAACAACCGTTACCACGAGTTGAGCTTACTGATTCCTCGTATGGTAACCCCGGTATCCTTGGCTATTGAGAAGTATATTGAGGGACTGCCACCTCAGATCCATGATTCGGTTATGGGAAGTAAACCTGCTACTGTAGAGGATGCCATTCGTCTCGCAGCATCTCTTACTGACAAGCATGTCAAGGATGGTACTCTAACTCGTAAGGGTACTAAAAGACGTACTGAAACCCCTGCTACCACTGAACCGTCTCAAGCAAACTCTGTCTCTACCTCTAGTTCCAATAAGAAACGAAAAGGTGGAAACCAGAACTATGCTGTTGTTACCCCCCTGAACCAGGTTCCTGTTGCAAACACATCTACTGCACCCCAAACTCAAAAGGTTCAAGGAAACTATTCGGGTTCGTACCCTAAATGCACTTCATGCAACTTTCACCATCCAACTACTCGACCCTGCTATAAATGTGACACTTGCGGCAAAGCAGACCACACTGCTTCTCACTGTCGGGAAACTGAACCTGGGAATGCTCAAAACCAAAGGACTGGTCAACCCAGAACTTGCTATGCTTGTGGTGATCCTAACCACAGGCAAGATAGGTGTCCTCATTTAACTGCTTTTATTCAGTCTCGTCAGCAAACCCCAGCAGTTCCAGCAATTCAAGCAGCTCCCGCCCGTGGTCGTGCTTTCAACATCAATGCTAACCAAGATCAAGCTACCAACGACGTTGTCAATGGTACATTTCTTATTACTAGCTTATATGCTTCAATTCTGTTTGATACCGGTATGGATAGGAGTTTTGTCTCGTTAGAAGTTGAACCTTTGCTTGCTCGTATTTGCCCTCACCCTACCCATCCTTTTACTATGGAGGTTGCTAGTGACAATCTTATTCTTATAAAATCTGTGGTCCATAATTGCACATTGAATCTAAACGATTATAACTTTTATATAGATCTTAGGAATATTATGAATCGAGTTTGTAAACCTTACTTGAACCAATACGTAAGTGGTTTTCGTCGATAACATACTCAAATATGCCACAACCAGAAATCTTCATTTGAAGGAAATTTCGAGACGAAATTTTCTAAAGTAGGGGAGCCTGTGACATCCGTCACCTTCGTCTTTCGTCAAGTTGACAATAATAGTCCTTAGAATATTTTCATTATAGTTCCTATCATTTTCGTCGTTTCAAATTTAAATTTAAAGCGAACTAAATTTTTTTTATCATATATAGTTATTATGGATCGGGTATCAGTTTTAATCAAATACGTATCTTGAAACGTCTACGCCATGGGTTTTATAAAAAAAAAAATTCAAGTTTTACAAAGATTAAAAAAAAAAAAAAAACAAAAAAAACTTTTAAGTTAAGTTATGGTAACTTAGTTAATTTTTTTATAAGAAAAACTTAACCAAACTTGAACTTAACTAACAAGGTTAAACTAAAGGGACTAGTTCTGCCAAAAGGTCAAAGTTTTAAAACATTTTCTTCCCTCCTCTCTTGAATCCCGTTTTTCCGGCCGATCAGGTTTCCGGCGGCCGGAACTTGACTCCGGCGACCTTTTTTTTTGTAGTTTCTTGGCGTTTTAACATCCAATTTATGTGGGTTTACGTTTCTTCATTGAAAACCTTTGTTTTCCCTCACTTAAATGGCAAAAACCTGCGTTTAATTGCTCCAATGAATCAGAGGCGGGTATGTAACCGCCAGATTTATTAATCCTTGCAAAACGCCATTTTTCTCATGACTATTATATAAATCAAGCTTGGGGTTAGTTTCCAATGCTCATTCCTTTCAAAACCCATCAAAAATCCCCACAAAAACTTGTCCAAATCACGTCTAATTGACGAAGGTTGTGCGGCCCTTGAAGTGTAGTTTGCGAACATATTACGCATTGTGAGTCCTACATTTTCGTGCCATTTTGTTCCTCTTTCATCCCTAAACAAAAGCCCCATAATTTTGATGCTTAAACATCACTTAATCGGGTTTATTAATTCTAGTCTAGGGTTAGGGTTTATAGGGAGAATTAGGGAAGAAGATGACCAAGTATTTAGTGTTTAAATTTTATTATTACTCAGACCTTCCAACATATATATCAAGTGTTCTAGTGGTTTGTGTGTGTGTTTGCCTCAAGAACCATTCAGGTTCGATTCCCACATAAAGCACCATTTTTTTTCATATTTTTTTTTCAGCATTTCTTTTCTTTGTTTGTTTTCATTTAATTGATTATTTATTATATATATAATACATATAAATTTAGAATATTCATAATAAATCCAATATTTACCCAAAAATTATAAAAATTTAGGTGTAACTTCTTGACATCATAAAGAACATTTCCACATTTTTATTTTCTGATAAATGTTTTATTTTTATATTTTTATTGAATTAAATTGTTTTTAATCATATTTAATTTATAAAAAATTGTTAGGATCTGAGTTTGTTTGTTTTGATTATGTTTAACTAAATATGGTAATAATGAAAAGAGAATAGAATGAAAGTGCAGCGGAATAATAAACTGTTAATCAAAACAAGAGAGTAAATGTTTTCAGATCGAAAGCTTTCATTAATCCAAAAGATTACAATCGTACAAATACTCCCCCTCAGCCTGATCACACAGTGTTTGTCTGAGAGAATGTTTGTGTGTGTGATGCAATAGAACAGTACAAGCACTGTTCTATTTATAGACAGACTCAAAGCACTGATGACCTAGGCTGACGTCACCTAAGACAGTGACCTCTAACAGAATAACAAACGTAAACATCTGCCTATTACAAACTACTGTTACATTGAAAGCACTGATATTAAACATCTGTTAAGATAAACTCTGATGGTCTTGTATCCACTGCTGGAGCCTAAGTGCTGTTGGTTCCAGCAGTTCTTTGATCTTCAGTACTTGTATCAGCAGTTGTTCTTCATCAGACCTTTGGTCAGCAGTTGTTTCTTCATCAGTTGTTTCCTCAGCAGTTCTTTGTATCAGCAGTTGTTGAGCAGTTGTTTGGATAGAACAGTAGTTAGGGTCAGCAGTCTTTTGGGAGAAGTAAGTTGTAAAGACTGTTTATTCAAGGATCAAACTGATAGCATGTTTTGGCTTTCTAATCATCTGTTCTTCTCCAGGTCAGCAGACCCAACAATCTCCCCCTAGAACAGATGATGCCAAAACTCAGCTTTATTTATAGATCTTTATTCCTCATCAGACTTTCTCTGATTTGACCTTTGAATTGTAATTCAAAGTTCAGAGCAAATAAGTCTTCTTCATCTCTTTCTAGATCCAGATTTAGTAGTGTTTGGTGATCTTCTGCACATAGGCTGTAAGCATCATCCATGCTGATCTTCTGAACCCTTCCATCTGACCTGAGCAATGTCAATTCGTGGTTGTCTTTGTTGACTTTCCACTTTAGAATTTTTGAGTCAGTGGATTTGCTGAGATGAACTTTTATTCTTGATGAGTTGGGTGAAGGAGGTCTTCCAATGAGTTCTCTGAGCTTCTCTGTTGTAGGATCAGAGAAATAGTGTATTTGATTGAAGAGCCCTTCCTTGATGAATGTATCAGCAAACTTTCTTTGATCTTCCTCTGACATCTCCTTCTGCTTCTTGAACCGTCTACTTGCAGCAGCTGTAAGATCAGAGGTTTCAAGTAAGCTGTCTAGGTTAAAAGTCTGTTGGGGTCTCTTCATCATTGGTTCATCAGTGTAAATTGGTTTTCTTGGAAGGCTGGGATCTTTCTTCCTATTTTCTTCCAGACTTTTGTAGGTTTCAACCAGCCTTAACTCAGACCATCTGGAAACAGACCTCATCTCCCCATAGTTGGCAGCTACAATCTCCTGCCTCATCCTTTTGAATTTCAAGGCTCTTACTGGGTCTCTGCCTTTGCCAAAATTAGGAGTGGAGACTTTAGCTTTGGGGTCTTTAGCCATTTCTTCAATCCTGAGTAGTTCTTCTCTCAAAGCATGAGTAGTCCAACCATTGAACTGCTTTTTGTTTGCTTTGTAAGGCTTGGTTGCCATTATCTGTTCAAGAAGAGATTCCCTTACCTCCTTTTCCAAATCTACACTGAGAGGCATGGAAGACATGGAATTGCTCAGGGTCTTAGCAAAATCTTCAATCATTCTGAGTTTGCTAAGCTCTGCTGAATGGATGCCCTGAGCTGTCCTGTCATCCTTCCCTTTGCATTTCTCCTTAATGATGGCATCCACCTGTTCACCCTTGTATTTCAGATATTTATCAAGGTTGAGGGGAACAGGGAAGTTTGGGAGAGATGGGAAGGATCTTTCTGATGGCTGTTCAGTATTGTAGAAGGATTGTATTTCCCCCTTGAGTAGATCAAGTTCAAAGGGATACTGAACAACCAATGGTGTAATGGTTGGTGGTGGTCTATGGGATCTGAACTTGGATGTATGTGGTGAGAATGATGTGAGTGGAATAGCTGTGATGGGAGGAGTGGATTGGGCAGTTGAAGTGGTGGTTGGTGATGTGTGTATGTTTTCATCATGCACAACAAAGGTTGATTTTCTCTTCCTTGTGTACATGATTTTTGGTGATGGTGATTTGGTAGCAGTGGTTGGATTAACATCTGTTGGCCTTTTAGTAGGTCCAGCAGATGTTTGGGATTTGGCTGGTGATGTATGTTTGGTGGTTGTATGTTCAGATGTGTTTGTTGGTTTAGGTGCAGTGGTTTGGGTAGCAGTGTTTTGGGTAGTTTCAGTGTTTTGGGTGGCAGTGGTTTCAGTAGCAGTGGTTTTATCAACAGAGGTGTTCAACTTAGATGGTGGTTTTCTAACATGCTTGGCAGGTCTTTTCATCCTTTTAGAGGATCCCACATCTTCAGTTTCCCTTTGTTGTTTCTTTTTGAGTTCAATTAATGACTCTGCTTTAACTTCCAAGGTGTCAGCTCTTTTCTGTTTCTCTTGAGCAGCCTTTTCAGCTTCAATGTTTGCAGAGTCATCTACTGCTTTATTCTTCTCAGTGGTTTGTTGTGGTGGTTGTTGTGGTGCTGTTGTTGCTTGTTGTTGTTGTGGAACTTGTTGTGGTGGAGCTGATTTGGTAGACTCTGGTTTCTTGGCAGACTTGGCTTGGCCTTTTTGAGAAGGAGGACAACCAAAAGGATCTAGTTTTGGTAGCCTATCTCTGCCACTCTCCCCCTTTTTGGCATCATCAGCTGTGAAAGCATCATCATTTTCATCCCTGAGGATGGTGGTAGGGGCAGAGCCAGTAGTCTTCAGCAGGTGGTCCTTGATGGCTTTGATATCAGCATGGGTATCTTTGTACCTTGCATCTACCATATTCCTGATCTCAGCCATGTAAGTTTCATGTGTCTGATCAGCCAGTTTTCTATGAGCTATGATGATGGGGGAAACTGATTTCCATAACTCACTGGCTATATCAGCTGTGGATGGTTGACTCTTGGAAAGATCTGCAATTGAGCTCAGTATAAGCTTGACATCAGATTTGATGTCAGCAACAGAGGTTTCAATGACAGAAACTCTGGCCGTCAATTCTTGGTATTTTGACCATCTCCTAAATTAATAGGATCATCTGAGTCCCTACCAGTGGTAGTTCTACCTGATTCAGTCCTAATAGGTGAATCAGATGCCCCTTTGTCTTGGTACTGGGGACTTCCAACTGTTTTTGGAGACACTATGGTGGCTTCAACAGTTGTTGCCTTCAAGGGAGTCTTAGCTATGTAATCACTGTCCTGATGTGAGACAGTGGTCTCTACATCAGTAGTGGCTGCTCCACTTGAAAACTCACCTAGAGTTGCATTGAACTCAGGTGGTGTAACCTCCTCTTCTGTTTGTGTGATAGCAGATTGTATATTCTCAGGACCAGTCACTTGTTGGAGTATACTCTCAGTGATAGGTGGAAGAGAGGAACTGGGATCTTCCTGAGATTTGTCAATTGCTTCAAACAGAGGTTGCATTGTTTGTGGGACATGTGATGGTGAGGGTGGAGGAGTAACAAGAGAATTAGCCCTGGGAGAGGGGCTTGTGAACATTTGGTCAAGTGACTCAAATGTGTCATGATGTGTGTCCCCTTGGCTTACAACATGATCCTTTTGAGAGGATTCATGAGGAGTTTGGTCAGGTGGAGGTATGTCCAACTGTTGTGAGGAAGTAACAACAGTGGTTTTCGGTTGCTTTTGTTGTGCAACAGAGGTTTCTTCTGGTACCTCAACATCTAGAAGCCTCATTTGTGGTTGAGTGGTGGTTTTTGTAGATGGATGTTTCTTTTTGGAAGTGGCTGGTGTGTGTTTCACAGCACTGGATGTAGTGCCATGATCACCAGGAGCAGTGGGCTCAACAACAGAGGTTTTGACAACAGTTGTTGCCTTTGTCCTCTTTGTTTGTGCTTTAGAAACTTTTGACACTTTAGACACTTTTTCTTGGGTGCTTCCACCCAGCATTCTTGTGAAAGTTTCATCAGTTTAGCTTTTCATTTGCATAGCCTCACCCTTTTTGAAAACTTTTTCTGGTAAGACTTTTTGTAAGATTACACTAAGAATTCTTGGGTAAATAAGAAAAGCATTGTTTGACCCAGACTTGACAGCTTTCACATTTGATACCAAGTCCATGAACAATCCCTGGGAAAGATTGAAGTCAGAGTTTGACAACATGGCATAACCCAGATATTGCATCCTCAATGGGATTTCATTAAAGGATGTGGACTTAGCAGAGACACAAAGAAGAAGAGTATGGAAGAAAAATTTCATGACTGGAGGGAAAAACTTTTTGAAAAGAGTTGATCCAGTCATCTGACCATCATACCCTCTTTCTTGGAACTCAGTGTGAAGCTCTGTTTTAGTAAAGGAATCCTTACCTGCCAGGTCGTTCAGTGTGAAGGTTGTGGATATGGTTTCAGGGGTAATGACGATACTGGTTTCTCCAATTTTGGAAATAATGGAAGTAGGCTTTTTGTCTTGTAGTAGAAACTCAGCATTCAACCAAAATTCTTGGAGTGTATCAAGGTAAATGGGGGCGTTAGCGGTTAGGATGGGTAAGTATTTGGAGTTAAGGAAAATGTCGATGGTGGAATGAAATGGAGTGTTGTCATCTGTTTTGATCAGATAGGGGAGACAATTGTGTGTAGCTTTGGCTTGAAGATCCATTGTAATGGATTTCGAAAGTGAGGATGATAGAAGATTGATGGAGGGTTTGAGAATGAAGAAGGCGGTTATCAGTATTTTGAATACAATGAGACAGTATAACGTCTGTTGTGGAAAACAGGGTTTTTATAGGCTCAATGAAACCGCTGATGTGGCCAAACCTCTGCTTTTATGAGCAGACGTGGCAATCATCTGATGGATGAAACATCTGGTGGATAACAGCTGTTTTTTGGCAAACAACTGATACAAACAGCTGATGAGTCCAACTGTTTTTTTTTTTTTTGGATTCAGATATAATATATATATATATATATATATATATATATATAATTATAGGTGGACAGTTGTTTTATCTGAACAGATGTTCTGAAACAGATTTTTCAACTAACAGTTGTTTTATCTGATCAGATGTTTTTGAAACAGATTTTTCAACTAACAGTGGATATGAATGAAACAGTGGTTGTTTTATCTGATCAGATGTTATAAACAGATTTTTCAACCAAACAGCTATTTTAAAATTTTGATTTGCTGAAACATTTTATTAAGATTTATGAAAACTTTATTTGATTAATCCATGTTTAACATACCAATTCTGGAAATCAGATTTGTAAAGGTAGATGTGTCTAAAGCTTTTGTTAACACATCTGCCAGCTGATCCTCTGTTGGAACATGGTGTAAAGAAATCAAACCTTTTTCATAGCTGTCTCTGACAAAATGATGTCTTATGTCAATGTGTTTGGTAGTGGAATGAGAGACTGGATTCTTGATGATATTTTCAGCAGCTTGACTGTCCAACATGAGTGGAGTCCTAAGTGCAGTTATCCCAAAATCCAGTAGTTGATTTTGAAGCCACATGAGTTGGGCTGTACAGCTTGCAGCAGCAATGTATTCAGCTTCATCTGTTGAAGTTGAAACAGCTGCCTGCTTTTTGCTTTGCCATGACACTAAGGCATTCCCTAGAAATTGGCACCCTCCTGAAGTGGATTTTCTTGTGGTGTGACAGCCAGCAAAATCACTATCTGAATAACCTGAAAGCTCAATGTTTCCATTAGCAGGATACCAAATACCAAGTGTGGGAGCACCTTTGAGGTATTTGAATATCCTTTTCACAGCAATAAGGTTTGACTTTCTGGGTGAAGCCTGGGATCTGGCACAGACACAGGTAGCAAACATAATGTCTGGCCTAGATGCAGTTAGGTACAATAAAGACCCAATCATACATCTATAATGTGTTTGATCAACCAATTCATCCTTGTCATCAATAGTGAGCAACTTGACTGTACTCATGGGTGTGCTACATGGCTTACAATCATTCATCTCAAATCTGGTTAATAAGTTCTTTACATATTTGTTTTGGTGAATGAATGTGCCATTTTGCAGTTGTTTCACTTGAAGACCAAGGAAACACTGAAGCTCACCCATGGCACTCATCTCAAACTCTGCTGTCATGAGTTTTCTGAACTCTTCACACATTTGGTTACATGTGGATCCAAAAATGATGTCATCCACATATATTTGAACAATCATTAAGTGTTTCCCATTCCATTTAAGAAATAAAGTTTTGTCAATTTTACCTCTTGTGAAGCCAATGGATAAGAGAAATGTGGAGAGAGTTTCATACCAGGCCCTTGGTGCTTGTTTAAGTCCATACAAAGCTTTGTTGAGCTTGTAGACATAGTCAGGATGGAATGTGTCTTCAAAACCAGGTGGCTGACATACATAGACCTCCTCCTGAATTTTGCCATAAAGGAAAGCACATTTGATGTCCATCTGATACACCTTTATGTTGTGGTTGACAGCAAAGGCTAAAAAGAGTCTGATGGCTTCTAGTCTTGCTACAGGAGCAAAAGTCTCATCATAATCTATTCCTTCTTCTTGTCTGAAGCCTTGAACCACAAGCCTGGCTTTATTCTTGACAACAATACCCCTTTCATCAGTCTTGTTTTTGAAGACCCACTTTGTTCCTATAGGACAAACATCCTTAGGAAGTGGTACAAGCTCCCATACTTGTTGTCTTTTGAACTGAAGGAGTTCTTCCTGCATGGCCTCTACCCAACTGTTGTCTTTCAGTGCCTCTTGTTACTTGACAGGTTGTGTGAGGGATAAGAAGCCTGCAAAAAGACAGATATTTGAGGATTGGCTTCTTGTGAGCACACCCTCTCTGATGTTGCCAATGATCTGGTCTGGTGGGTGAGCTCTTAAGTAAATAAGATCTCCTTGATATGGAACTATGGCATTTTGAGGTGATGGACAGAGGTTTGGTGACTCTGTTGGTGTAACATCTGTTGGTACTTCTGTAGTGCCATCAGATGTTTGGAATGGTAATGGAGGAATGGGTCCAAGTGATGTGAAATTTGACTGACTTTTGTCAACAGATGATTGACTTTTGTCAACAGATGATTGGTCAATGGTGGTGAGGGGTGAGGCAGTGGTTTGAGGATAAGAGTGGCCAACAGTGGTTGACACAGCTGTGGCAGAGTTTTGACAATTGTTTTGAACAGCTGCTTCCTCTGAGGCAGAATAGACTTTGTAGTGACTGGGAATCACAACATCTGTTCTGTAATCTTGCTGTGGAGACTGTGGAATACCTGCATTGTTAGTTTTAACAGTGATATCTTCAAATTTGAATTTATCTAAATCAAATAATTCAGCAGGGTTTGCAGGGATTTTTAGAGATGAAAGTTCATTGAACTTTACATTCAGAGTTTCCTCTATTGTCTTAGTCCTTGTGTTAAACACTTTGTAGGCCTTAGCAGTAGAAGAATATCCCAGAAAATAACCACAGTCTACTTTGGCTGCAAATTTTGAAATGGAATCTTTGAGATTTAAAATGAAACATGGGCAGCCAAAGATTTTGAAAAATGAGATTAATGGTTTGATTTTGAACAAAATTTCATAAGCAGTTTTTTGATGTCTGGGGTTGATCAAAACTCTGTTTTGAACATAGCAAGCAGTGTTTACAGCTTCTGCCCAAAAGGACAGTGGCAAACCAGAATCTGCTAGCATGGTTCTTGCAGCTTCTATAAGAGTTCTATTTTTCCTCTCAACCACCCCATTTTGTTCTGGTGTTCTTGGGATGCTGAACTGCCTCACAATCCCTTTTGACACGCAGAAGTCCTCCAACTCCTTATTTTTAAACTCTGTTCAATTGTCACTCTTGAAGACTTTTACTGGCAAGTCATATTGCTTTTCAACATTGGTGACAAAGTCCTTCAATATACCTGCAGTCTCATCCTTAGAATGCAAAAAGTAAGTCCATGTAAACCTAGAAAAATCATCAACTATGACAAGACAAAATCTCTTTCTTCTTAGACTCATGATTTTAACAGGGCCAAACAAGTCCATGTGCAACAGTTGTAGACACTGACTAGTTTTGGACTCATCAATGGATTTGTAAGAGCTTTTATGTTGTTTCCCTTTTAGGCAAGAAACACAATGCTCATCACATTTAAATTCTTTTGATGGTAAACCTCTGAAAAGGCTTTGTTTAGAGAGTGTGTTGATAGTATTAAGGTTGGTGTGACCCAATCTCCTATGCCACAATTCTGTCTCCTTAGTGGAGGCAGCAGAAAACAGACAGACATTTGCCATAGGATTGTCCTTTAACATATCAACAACATACACATTGCCACTTCTATGAGCAACAAGTTGTGCTTTGCTCTCAGCAATAATGGTATCAATCTTTTTCACCACTTCTGGCCCAATAATCTTACAAGTTTTCTTTGTGAAAAATGAGCCATAACCTTTGTCACTCAGTTGTGAAACACTCAGAAGATTAAACTTGAGATTATCAATAAGATTGACATTTTCAAACTTGAGTTTTCCAGCCTGTACAGTCCCTGAACCCAACACCTTACCTTTAGAATCATTACCAAAGGATATATCACCCCCTCCATGAGCCAAGAAGTCCAGAAGCAGGGCTCTACATCCTGTCATGTGCCTGGAACCTCCACTATCTACATACCAAAGACTATCTAAACTAGCAGAAGCTCCCTTCACATCAGTAAATGATTAGTTTTGGTGAGTGTCCAAAGCCAAGTTGGCTTTGGATGGGTCCTCAGACCTTTCAGACTCAAGCTTTGGAAGGTGATCAGTGGTTTGGACCAATTTCTGAATTAAGGTCAACAACTGCTGCTGACCATTTGCCAGTGCTTGAATGTCAACACTTGGGGCAGCAGTTGTTTGATCACTTCCTGACAGATGATAATACCCATATGGATTTCTGTTCACTCTTGGTTTAGAGGGTCTCTTTGGCTCCTCATAAACATGTGGCAGACTGTGACATGGAGGTTGACCATAACCTCTTGGGTATTTGCTTGTGGGTGGAGCATCTGTTACTCGGACATCTCTAGAAGCAGATGTTTCAAGCCTTTTTGTAACAGATGTTTGGACAGGGGTGAAGGTCTGTTTGGGCTTTCCTTTTGGAGTACTAACCACAGGATTTGCAAGAGTTTTAGCTTTGTATTCTTGTATTTTAACATCAAAATTTTTGAGATACAAGCACTCTTTGGTCTTGTGATTCTTTTTCCCACATATTGAGCATGTGGCTTTGGAATCACATTCACTTGTTCCTTTGTTAATATCATATGCTTTTAGAAGAAAACAGTTTTTGGTGACATGATTCTTCTTTTCACAGAAATCACAGAACAAGTTGACAGTCTTTTCTTTCTTCTTCCCCTTTTCAGTCTTCTTTTCAGCAGATGTTTGAGCATCTGCTGGAAGATCTTTCAGGGGAATGACTTTTGCCAGAGGAATGACCCTTGCCTGAGGAGCTGTCTTTCCCTCAGGAGTTTTGAAATCAACAGGTTTATAATTCTCAAGAGTATCACACTCATCAGACCAAGTAGGTTTAAATTCATACTTTTCAAGTTCAGCAAAAGATGAGGAACCTTCTGGTTTTTCAAGAACAATTTTCTTACCATTTGGTTCAGTGATTTTAATCTCTTGACCCTGCAGGTTTGTTGGTACTATCTCAACAGACTTTTGACTCTTTGTGTCAGTGTTTTCAAAAGCTGGAGCAGTGGTTGCAAAACCAAAGCCAAACTTCACATGACTTTTGGTTTGTTTGTTGAGTAGCATCTCAAATCCTCTACATGATTCCACCCATTTCTTACATTCAACTTGGGTGGACTCAAGCTCACTTTTACAACTTTGATATTTTGTTATCATAGTTTGGAGCTGGTCTTTGGTTATAGTTGCTTCATGTTTTAAGCTGCTTATTTCAGACTCTTTTGCAGTTAAACTTGTTTTCAAATCTTTTGTGAGTTTTTCAAATTTAACTTCATCATCCAAAATTTTCTTTCTAAGGTTTTCATTCACCTCTTTGATGTTAGCAAATGCTATTACACATTTGTCAGAACACAACTCTTTAAGAATTTGAGGAGATACCTTAGCAGCAGCCATCAATGCACAATCACACTTGCACTCACAGTCATCAGATGCACCCCAGGGATCTGAGAGATTCACAACCTCTTCTTCAGGTTTTTCACCTGTAACAGCTTCACTAACAACATCATCAGTCACAACATCAGATTCAGTTACCACTTCCTCAGATTCAATCTCATCTACCATAGCCATGAAACAAAAATTTTCTGGTTCATTTTCAGCTTTGGCAACTAGTGCAAAATTCTCATCTGTTAGCTCATCAGGTAGACTACTCCAATCAACAAAGCCTTGAGTAAAGAAGCTCTGTTGACTGGTCTCTGCAGGAGCAGAGGATGGAGCAACAGTCGTTTGCACAGGTGCTTGAGCAACAGGTGTTTGCACATAGTGGATCTGAGGAACAGTGGTTTGGACATACTGGACAGGAACAATGTTTGAGGACTGTGCAAAATGAGCAGTGTTTTGCACATTTGGTCCAGGGGCATTATAGGAATTCTGATAAGTGTTGGTCTGTGGTCTTTGATTTGGATAGGTTATCATAGGTGTACCATGTTGACCCCTACATTCCCTAGCAAAATGACCAAACCTGTGACATTTATAACACTTGATCTTTGATTTATCCAACCCAACCTTAGATCTGCCAGTCAACCCTGGAAACCTTCTACCAGTTTTCTTGTAAAAATTATTAGTTCTTACACTGAGAAGGGCCAATTGGTGCATAATGTCCATTTCTTCCAAATCATCAGGGTCAAAGTATTTCAGGTCATCATACTCAAAGGATATATTGTCAGATGCCTGTATATCACCACCACTTGCTGTGAAAGCATAGTTTGGTGAATAAGAATCAGAGTTAAAACCTGAGTTAAAACCTGAAGTTATGTCAATAAAATGATCATAACTCTGATCCTTTGTGTTTCCAGGCACCTCATCATGACCCAAAAGTGCTGTATTCCCAAACACATAGTCATCAGACACTTTTCCAGAGTCCTGGAGCTTCTTTTTCTGGTTAAGCTCTCTCTCATAGGTCAAGAGCTTACCATGAAGCTGGGTCAGTGATAGGTCTTTAAATCCTATTGAGTTTCTCATCACAATAGCAATAGTGTCCCATTTGTCTGGTAATGATCTTAAAAACCTATGGTTCAAGGTTGAATGAGGGTAAGTAAGACCAACCAATTTTAGTTCACTAATTAAGCAATTAAATCTCTCAAACTGTTGAGTTAATGACTCTCCTTTGACATGACTGAATGTTTCATATTGTTGGTTAAGTATTTCACGATTGTTTTCAATAACCTCCTTAGTCCCACCAAACTGTTCTTTCAGTGCATCCCACAACTCCTTTGCACTGTTACAGTGTAACAACCCAGCATATATATCATTGGGTAGAGCCATGGCCACAATACTGAAGGCCTTAGCATCTAGCTCAATTTTCTAAAAATCCTGGTCGGAGTAGTTTTCAAGTTTCTTTGGCTCAAACACTTTGGGATCTTCAGTACTCGGCACAGTCGGAACATGTGGTCCGAAGATAACCGACTTCCAACACCCAGTGTTTTGTTGAGCTAGAACATGGCTCATCCGACGTTGCCAGATATTGTATTCAGATCTGACAAGCATCGGTGGCTTGTTGTTCGTGCCAGTGTTATGTGGATCGTGATTGATAGAAGCCATTCTCTGATTTTTCAAAAAAACAAAGTCTGTTTAAAACGGTTGAAACGAAATTAAACTATTACTCTGTTTTCAATCTAACAGACAAACGATATCAATAATTGTGAGCTGATTATTAAATTGATTTGTTAGATCGAATTTAATTGACCAAGCTCTGATACCAATTGTTAGGATCTGAGTTTGTTTGTTTTGATTATGTTTAACTAAATATGGTAATAATGAAAAGAGAATAGAATGAAAGTGCAGCGGAATAATAAACTGTTAATCAAAACAAGAGAGTAAATGTTTTCAGATCGAAAGCTTTCATTAATCCAAAAGATTACAATCGTACAAATACTCCCCCTCAGCCTGATCACACAGTGTTTGTCTGAGAGAATGTTTGTGTGTGTGATGCAATAGAACAGTACAAGCACTGTTCTATTTATAGACAGACTCAAAGCACTGATGACCTAGGCTGACGTCACCTAAGACAGTGACCTCTAACAGAATAACAAACGTAAACATCTGCCTATTACAAACTACTGTTACATTGAAAGCACTGATATTAAACATCTGTTGAAGATAAACTCTGATGGTCTTGTATCCACTGCTGGAGCCTAAGTGCTGTTGGTTCCAGCAGTGCTTTGATCTTCAGTACTTGTATCAGCAGTTGTTCTTCATCAGACCTTTAGTCAGCAGTTGTTTCTTCATCAGTTGTTTCCTCAGCAGTTCTTTGTATCAGCAGTTGTTGAGCAGTTGTTTGGATAGAACAGTAGTTAGGGTCAGCAGTCTTTTGGGAGAAGTAAGTTGTAAAGACTGTTTATTCAAGGATCAAACTGATAGCATGTTTTGGCTTTCTAATCATCTGTTCTTCTCCAGGTCAGCAGACCCAACAAAATTTCATTTTTTATAATTTTAATCTCAAAATTTCATTTTTTAAAATACTAAATCAGTAAGTTAAACTCCCAAATTTTTACTGAATATTCTTTGGGATTCATTTAACAACCCATATTTTTGTTTTGTCTGAAAACCAAACACAAAAATAACTAACATTCGTTCAACACAGCTATGTTCCGAAAACCTTCACAACAGGTCAGTTTAGTAGAAAAATTCCCAAAAATTGTGTTTTCATCCAAACGGGATGAATCCACTTGGAAAAGCCAAATTATTTCAATGTAATGTTCTGTAAAAATTTCATAACTTAATTCTTTATAAAACTCGAGTTATGACGGTTTAAAGTCGACTCAGTTTGTTAACCCGAAATTCTGATATGACCTATTTTCAAAGAAAATTCCAAAAACTACTCCAACGACGTCCAAATCACTCGATTTTACCCATTATGAAAAGCTAAGACCAGGTATGATATCACTATGCAAAGAAAACATCAAAACCATCATGTTAAAGCCACGTAACAGACCCTACAAGTTGACCTAAACATTCTGTCCAGATTTTAATTAAGCATAAACCCTTATTTAAACGACTCACGTGTGCGTATAATCGATTAATAACCATCAACAATCATAACAAAACGTTCATAAGACCTATTAAGATCAGAATCTATCATAATACATGCAAAGTCATAAACCCTAACGATCAAAACATCATCAACTTGCGCAACAAGAAACCTATTATATCACTAATCGCCTATCATCATGTTTAACCCATTAAATCTTCAAAAGCTTCAAGTTTTATTATTTATAAAAAGGTCTCAGAACTGGACAAACTTAGTTATAGGGTTTTTATAACATAATAACAAGATTAAAGCATAATAGATTAAGGATTATACCACAAGCTATTCGAAACAACCAACCGAATGCTCTTGAAGCTTCCCGATCGATGTTTTTGCGCCTTAGCAGGTGGTTGGGGGTTAATATTTCGTACGTAGGGAAGTAGGGGCGATTAGGGTTTGAGTTTAGGTGATACAAGAGGCTTAGGGTTGCTTAAATAGGTGATTAAGTCGGTTTGGTGGCGACAGACACCCGCGAGCGGCCCGCTCGGTCCCTGTGAGCGGCCGCTCACAGGCCTTGGCCCGCGTGGGTGGCCCGTTCCGTCACCCGACGTGTTTTCCTTCGACGTTTTTGCTATTTCTGACCGTAATAAGTGTAACCCCATGTGTTAAGACCCCAATCATCCTAATGGTCCACCTTTAACGATTTTTATTAACGTATTCAGTTTAAGTTCACATAATCACGTATAGTTTGCACATAGTTTCACTGAGTATCACAGTAGCACGTAATCCCAATCAATCCAAACCAATTATCTCACAATTATTAAACTTCATTATTCACCAACGTACGAGGTTCACTAATCATGTATACAGTCTGGTAATTCCTCGAATTACCACTTTATGCCGTTATTACCCTGTAACTGTACGACGTGTGACTTAACTAGCTAACCCTGGTTAAGTATAATGCATAGAATGTAACTAGAGTTAAGTTAAAGTGAGAACATGAAGTTGCGGGGTATCACATACCTAATCCACTCAAACCTGTAATAAACATGGAGTTTTCTAGTATTGATTATGCACATGAGTTTTATGCCAAATATGCAAAGGTTGCTGGATTTTCTATTCTAAAGGGTACCCAAGATGTGCGTAGAGGTGTTTTAAGACTCAAGTACTTACATGCTATAAAGAGGGTTTTAAGCTAGTCAAATTAGGTGTAGAGAGGTCTAATAATGATGTTAAGGCAAGAAAAAGACCCTCTATCCGAACTGGGTGCAAGGCACATGTAAAGCTAACTTCTGAGGATGGCAAGACCTTCAAGGTGTATGACTTTGCGGAAGGTCATAATTATGCTTTTGTATCTGAAAGTGACATTCATTTTCTAGCAGCTAATAGGAAGCTGACACATACTCAAGAAGAGATGATATGTCAGCTGCTTCATTGAATATGGGTCCTGTCAAAGCTTTTAATATTATAAAGACTAAGTATGGAGGTTTTGAGAATGTTGGTCCAACGGCTACTGATTGCAAGAACTTTAAAGGTGGTTTAAACACATTGATTGGTGAGTATGATGCAGATATGATAGTATCTAGGCTTAGGGATAAGAAGAAGTTCCTGCCAGATTTTTCTTTTGAGTTTTCTGTGGATGAAAAGAATGCACTCACCGGGTTATTTTGTGCTGATGTGTTATGCAAGAGAAACTATATGCAACATTTAACACCAACAAGTATGCTTTTAATTTTTAAGTTTCATATCCAACTATTATATGTTCATAGTTTTTTTAAAAAATATTTTAATGTGTTTTGCAGGTACAAGATGGTTTTTGTAACATTTATCGGAATTGATAACCACTGTCGGAATATCACACTTGGGGCAAGATTGTTGTCATGTGAGACAACTGAATCATACACATGGTTGTTACAATCATTTACCAAATCTTTTGGAAAGCATCCAAAAGTGGTTGTAACCGATCAAGACCCTCTATGAAAAATGCTATCCAGTTGTGTCACACCCTCAAATTTCCACTTTCGGGGTTTAACCGTGAGGCGCGTTACAAACCAGGATCCAAGTCAACGGTCACAATAAACAACACAATATGAAATACGTAAACTCAAAAACGAAGTTCTCATAATATAAAACCGTAGCGGAAGCATTTTAACCATTTACATAAAAATGTACCAACGTGTTCAAAATGTTTATCTCAGAAAAACATGAAACTAAGCCTAGACGCCATGCAGACCCGTGCGCCTAGTCCGACTGTTGCTACCTTAGCGACCTGAGAAAAACATGCCAAAACGACGTCAACATATAATGCTGGTGAGTTCACAGGTTTGTTCATAATGTTACCAAGTGTTACCAAATGTTACGAAATGTTACCAAGTTCAGAACCTGTCAATACTATGCCAGTGTTACCAAAGTACGCTAGCTAGGCGTATGTTTTGTTACTATACGATTGGAAAACCATTACTAGACTATTACCAATGTTCGGCCCTTGTATTTAGCAATGTTTAGCAAGTTCGAGACAATATGCACCCGCCCGGCCCTCCAAGCCGTCGAGTGGCGCCTGTCAAGCCCAATAGATCTATCCACATACCCCCCGCTGTGCATCCCCGCATATTCATGGTTTCCCCCGAGACTTTCAAAGATCGTATAGCAATGCAAAGTTAAATCATAGTATGACATATGTTACCAAAATAAGTTTAGCGCATGTTTTCTCCCCCAAATGTAAGAGCAGTAAAAGTGGGGTCGTGAACTCACCTTAAGTTGTGTTCTTCGATATATTAAAAAAATCCAAGTCCTTGATAATCCCACCTTCGACCCCACGATAGGTCGAATGAGGCCAGGTTCGACCCCTGCAGTGTTGTTTATCCTAAAACGCCTCAAAACTATCCGAAAATATCACGAAACGTGACGAAACACTGCAGTCAAATACGATTAACATATTCCTACAAAACCCCACCAATTTTGCCCCAAAACCAGTTCGTTTTAACACTTTCCCAAAAATGGCAAAATTATGGAAATGTCACATCATGCATGAAATCTTTACCCAATTTGGAAGCTTTTCGAAATCCTTTCATAATCATCTTAGAATGCTCAGTTTAATGTGTATATGAAAACCCCCAATAGTTTTATCAATAATACTAGCATGCAACAAGCCCTAGATTTATCAAAATCCCCAAATTCGACATGATATCATCATTCATCTAATTGTAACCTTAAACAATCATAAAACAACAATAATATCAGCCCTAGATCATGTTTCTATCATTAGTTTAGCAGCAAATCATTAAACAACACATAATATCACATAACACATCATTAACATATGTTTATTGATATGAAAACCCATGTTTAATGATTAGGTTTCGTTTAGAAGGATATTTGAAAGGTTTTTAATCATAAAAACACCCTTAGAACAGATCTGGACATTTGGGATTAGATAAAAACGAATCAAAATACATTAAAAGGGGTTTAGGATTAAGAACACACCTTAGATTCTTGATTAGTTATTGTTTGTAGGTTAGATTATGAAAAACGAGAGCAAAAACTCCTTCCTTAGTGAATAAAATCGTTAGAGAGTATTTGGGGGCGACTAGGGTTTGTAAAATGGTGAAAATGACAAGGTGTGGTATTTATATTAAAGACACCTTCGACCCCCATCATGGGTCAAATGTGAGTTATGCTGGTCGAATGAGCTTTATGCCAAGTCCCATTCCTGGTTCGACCTCCCCCAATGGGTCGAATGAATCTTTATCAGACTTTTCATCCTTGGTTCGACCCCCCTACAGGTCGAACCAATGTTTGTGTTTTCCAGATTTTCTAGTTTTGTCGTTTAAACGCGTTTTAGCACATTCTAACACATGAACATGCAATCCTAACATATTATAAGCATACACAATCATGTTTGCACCTTTGAAGCACGTATTTGCACATTGTATCACACGTATGTATCAATCTACATATCCTACTTGATTCAATTCATGTAATTTCATCAACAACGGGACTCGGTACTAGTGTATTCCCAAAACAACTCTCAATTATCCTCCAGATCATCGAACCCTGGACAATCCAAACCTGACCCGACTCAACTAACCCAGTTAAGTACGTTTATAAATGTTTTTTTGCTGAGGTATACTTATGTTTTACTAAAATGTTTAAGCCGAACATGCCGGGTGTCACATCATCCCCACGTTGAAAGAATTTTCGTCCCGAAAATTGCACGAAGCCCAAAAATGAAAGAGACCAAAAGAAGGAAACGAAAAGAAAATTTACCAGTTGTCACATCATCCCCACGTTGAAAGGAATCTCGCCCCGAGATTCATTCAGCTTCAGAGGTAACATGCCTAGATTCGAACGCACGCTTAGGAAAAAGATGAGGATATTTAGATTTCATCTGATCCTCCCATTCCCACGTGAACTCCGGTCCACGATTCGAGTTCCAACGAACCTTTACGATGCGGATTTTACTCCGGCGAAGGCTACGAATCTTATAGTCAAGAATCTCAACAAGTTCCTCCACAATGCGAAGACGATCATCAACCTCTATCTCTTCCAGTGGTACAATAAGAGATTCATCAGCCAAACACTTCTTCAAGTTAGACACATGGAAGACATTGTGAACATTACCGAGCTCCGCCGGTAAGTCAAGTCTATATGCCACCGATCCAATCCGTTCCAGGATTGCGAACGGTCCAACATAACGAGGATTAAGCTTTCCACGCTTTCCAAAGCGTATGACGCCCTTCCATGGTGAAACTTTCAAAAGTACCCTGTCCCCAACCTGGAACTCCAAAGGTTTCCGACGGCGATCGGCATAACTCTTCTGACGATCCCGTGCGGCTATCAAACGGTTATGAATTTATACGATCTGAAGTTTCGTACACCAGTTTCGGACCTGTGAGCTGGCTCTCGCCCACCTCGGCCCAACAAAGAGGAGATCGACATTTCCATCCGTAAAGAGCTTCAAACGGAGCTACCTTGATACTAGAGTGATAGCTGTTGTTGTAAGAGAACTCTATCAACGGTAGGTGACACTCCCAACCTTTTCCAAAATCGATGACACGTGCCCGAAGCATGTCCTCCAAGGTTTGAATCGCCCGCTCATTCTGTCCGTCAGTTTGCGAATGATAAGCCGTACTCATATCCAACTGAGTACCCAAAGCCTTATGCAGAGCCTTCCATAAATGCGAAGCAAAACGAGAATCATGATCAGAGATAATAGAAACAGGCACCCCGTGCCGAGAGACCACCTCCTTAAGGTAAAGTCGAGCTAACCGCTCAAGCCCATCAGTTTCCTTAATAGGTAGGAAATGCACCGATTTTGTCATCCTGTCGACAATCACCCAAATCATATCGCAACCACTTGGTGACTTTGGTAGTTTGGTGACAAAATCCATCGTGATCTGTTCCCACTTCCATTCCGGAGTCTCCGGTTGCTGTAGGAGACCAGACGGCTTCTGATACTCCACCTTGACTTTAGAACAAGTCAAGCATTTGCTCACGTATGTGGCTATATCAACCTTCATGTTCGGCCACCAATAGAATATCTTCAAATCCTGATACATCTTGTCGGAGCCAGGGTGAACAGAATACCAGGATTTGTGAGCTTCATCCAAGACAAGCTCCCGTAATCCCCCGAACAAAGGAACCCAAACACGTTCTGAGAAATAATGTAGGCCATCGGACCTAAGTTCGAGATGCTTATCAGCACTGTGCATAGTTTCAGCTTTAAGGTTTTCCTTCTTCAAAGCTTCCAGTTATGCAGATTGGATTTGGTCAGGCAAGGAGGAATGAATAGTGAGCTGTAAGGCTCGAACACGACGAGGTTTCGCAGATTCCTTCCTACTCAAGGCGTCCTCCATAATGTTCGCCTTGCCAGGATGATACTTAATAGCACAGTCATAATCGTTCAGGAGTTCAACCCAGCGACGCTGCCGCATGTTTAGCTTCTTCTGGTCGAAAATATGCTGAAGACTCTTGTGATCGGTGTATATGGTGCATTTGGTACCATACAAGTAATGTCTCCAGATTTTCATCGCAAAAACCACCGCACCCAATTCTAAGTCATGGGTAGTATAGTTCTTCTCGTGAACCTTAAGTTGACGAGAAGCATAAGCAATGACCTTCTCGCGTTGCATCAACACGCAACCGAGACCACAAATAGAAGCGTCACAGTACACAACAAAATCATCTGTACCCTTAGGTAAGGACAGGATAGGTGCAGAACAAAGTTTAAGCTTCAGCATCTGAAATGCCGATTCTTGCAGTTCACCCCAATCAAAATTTCGGTCTTTCTGGGTAAGAGTGGTGAGGGGTTGAGCGATCTTCGAAAATCCCTCAATGAAACGACGATAGTAACCTGCAAGACCTAGGAATTGCCGCACCTCAGATGGCGTCTTTGGTGCTTCCCAGTCTTTAATAGCTTCGATCTTAGCCGGATCAACATGAATTCCCAGTTCATTTACCACATGCCCTAGGAATTGAATTTCACACAACCAAAAATCACACTTTGAGAACTTAGCATACAAATGCTCTCGTCTCAAAAGTTCCAAGACCAACCGTAAGTGTTCCTCATGATCCGTCTAATTCTTAGAATAAACCAGAATGTCATCAATAAACACGATGACGAATTTATCAAGGTAAGGCTTGCAAACGCGGTTCATCAAATCCATGAACACCGCTGGTGCGTTAGTGAGACCAAAAGGCATGACCAAGAACTCAAAATGGCCATATCGAGTACGAAAAGCAGTCTTCGGAAAGTCTGCTTCCTAGACACGCAACTGGTGATAGCCAGATCGCAAATCAATCTTCGAATAGTAACTAGAGCCCTGGAGCTAGTCAAAGAGATCATCAATGAGAGGGAGAGTATAACAATTCTTGATGGTCACTTTGTTCAGTTCACGATAATCGATACACATGCGAAGACTTTCGTCCTTCTTCTTCACAAACAGTATAGGAGCTCCCCACTGGGAAGAACTCGGTCGGATGAAACCCTTTTCCAAGAGTTCCTGCAATTGGCTGGACAACTCTTGCATCTCGGGAGGTGCAAGACAGTACGGGGCTCGGGCAATAGGAGCTGCACCCGGTGTAAGATCAATACCAAACTCAACCTGACGATGAGGAGGAAGACCAGCCAAGTCGTCAGGAAACACATCAAAGAAATCACGAACCATAGGAATATCCTCGATCTTCTTCTCATCATCGGACGAAACGGAAACAAGTGCTAGAATGGCCGAATAACCCTTCCGAAGATACTTAAGGGCTTTCATACGAGAAATGATACTCAGCGGAGCACCGCTCTTCTCGCCATGAACCGAAAGGGTCTCCCCATCAGGGAGAGGGATCCGAATAACCTTATCATAACAAACGATCTCCGCACGATACAATGATAACCAATCCATGCCCACAACGACATCAAAACTACCTAGGGATACCGACATAAGGTCAATGGGGAAAGACAAACCCGACAGTTCCAAGCGACATTCCCTAAGAATATGTGTCGCTTCGATGTTCTTACCATCAGCCAATTCTATCAAGTACTTAGCCTCTAAAGGTATGGGTACTATATCTATCAATTGACTAATGTCCATAGATATGAAACTCTTATCGGCACCAGAATCAAACAAGACAGAAACATAGCAATCATTAAGAAGGAACATACCGGTAACTGTGTCAGGATCCTGCTTGGCCTCTGCAGAGCCAATGACGAAAGCACGCGCATTCCTGCCGTCGCCTCCGTTGTTCCCGTTACCATTCCCGCCCTTTGCATTCTCACCCTGTCTCAGCTTGGGACAATCACGCTTGAAATGCCCTGTGTCACCACAGTTGTAGCACCCCTGCTTTCCTGGGGTCCCCTGAGAAGCAGGAGCAAGAGCAGCAGTAGGAGCCTGAGTCGAGGGAAGTGACACCCTACAGTCCTTAGCAAGATGCCCCAACTGATGGCACCGATGACAGCGAGCCCGATCACAACTCCCAGAGTGATGAAAACCACACTTGTTACACTTGGGATGCTTCCCAACATACCCACCCGACTTCTGCCCCAAAGAAGACCCAGACGAATCAAACTTCTTCACCGGCTGAGATGGTGCTGGCACAGCACTTTTCCCCACATTCTCCCACTTTCTCTTGTTTCCCTCAGAACTCTTAACAGTAGTACCCTTAGGAGGCAAAACACCCTCTGCCACTTTCAAGTTAGTCATCCGATGAGCCGATCGGACAACTTCAGCAAGTGTTGGAAGATTCCCGGCAGCCACCAACCCTGCTATCTTCGACACCAACCCAGAAATGTAGTGCTCGATCCTTCTATATTCGGGTGTGTGCAAATCAGGGCACAACACTGCTAGCTCATTCCGCCTCACAGTGTACTCTTCTATCTCAGAGCCCACCATCTTGTAGATCTAGACCTCATGTTCCAACTTCTGTACTTCCTCCCTAGGACAGTACTCGCTCTTCAGACGATGCACAAAATCCGCCCAAAGCATAGCATGAGCTTCCCCCAAACCCATGTTCTGAGTAGTAGCATTCCACCACGATAACGCAGGACCCTCGAATGTCGCAGTCGCATACTTAACCCGGTCCCCAACGGAACAGTTACACATCAAAAACACGGAATCAACCTTCTCCAACCATCAGAGCAATCCCACCGCTTCCTCAGTTCCCGCAAAGTTATGGGGCTGACAGTCCCGAAACTTCTTATAAGAACACTGAGGTGGATGTGGATTAACAGCAACACCTGATACATGACACAAGAATAAACCACAAAAGAAAAGACATGACACCCAAGAACGAGGCAGAGCTGATAGAAATCAACTCACCACCTAGAGCATTAAGCCCGACCTGAAAAGTAGCCATGGCCATATTCACTAGTTGTTGCAACAAGTTGTTCAGTTCTTCCTGGGTCATGTTGATGTTACCGCGACCACCGCCGCCACCACGGCCACCGCTGCCACCGGCCACCGCCACCACCACGACGTCCACCACCACGAGTGCCAGATATGATCTGACAATCAAAAATCGAGATTTTCAGATTCACCGCTAGTGTCAATCACCAAGAGTGACAAAGTTAAGCCTAGGCCCAATTCAGGACTATCCATTTAAACTCAAAGTCCACTGTGATTTCCATGTATTTCAGTTTATGATTTCATGTGCACCCGAAATGATAAACCGCTCTACATGGTCCTCCAAGTGTCCCCCTAGTTCGAACTTAAATCACCGAGTATTGGCACCTAGTAACATGCTACTACAAGAATATGTGTACGAGAACATGTGTAAGCAAGTACGTCTATTGGAGCATAGAGGGGAGATGTCTGAACCCTGGACAGATCTCAAGAGTATGCATAAACCACTCCAATATACGACACTGTCGTGCAAGATTCAACTAGTCAATTCCTTTCTCTTCAAATCCCGAAGAAGAAGACAAGAGTAAGCAAGAACCCAAGTAAGAGTAGATGATGTAACACAGAGGTATGATGATGACATAAAGACACCCCGACAAGGTTAGTACATATCCCACTAAGCAACTCAAAGTATGTGACCGTCTAGTGCGTGTGACTCGCTATAGACCAGACTCTACATGCAGTCCTAGTTCACTATAACCATTGGCTCTGATACCAATCTGTCACACCCTCAAATTTCCACTTGCGGGGTTTTACCGCGAGGCGCATGACAAACCAGGATCCAAGTCAACGGTCACAATAAACAACACTATATGAAATACGTAAACTCAAAAACGAAGTTCTCATAATATAAAACCGTAGCGGAAGCATTTTAACCAGTTACATAACAATGTACCAACGTGTTCAAAACGTTTATTTCAGAAAAACATGAAACTAAGCCTAGACGCCATGCAAACCCGTGCGCCTAGTCCGACTGTTGCTACCTTAGCGACCTGAGAAAAACATGCCAAAACGACGTCAACATACAATGCTGGTGAGTTCATAGGTTTGTTCATAATGTTACCAAGTGTTACCAAATGTTACGAAATGTTACCAAGTTCAAAACCTGTCAATACTATGCCAGTGTTACCAAAGTACGCTACCTAGGCGTATGTTTTGTTACTACTACGATTGGAAAACCATTACTAGACTGTTACCAATGTTCAGCCCGAGTATTTAGCAATGTTTAGCAAGTTCGAGACAATATGCATCCGCCCGGCCCTCCAAGCCGTCGAGTGGGGCCTGTCAAGCCCAATAGATCTATCCACATTTCCCCCGCTGTGCATCCCCGCACATTCATCGTTTCCCCCGGGACTTCCAAAGATCGTATAGCAATGCAAAGTTAAGTCATAGTATGACATATGTTACCAAAATAAGTTTAGCGCATGTTTTCTCCCCCGAAAGTAAAAGCAGTAAAAGTGGGGTCGTGAACTCACCTTAAGTTGCGTTCTTCGATATATTAAAAAAAGCCAAGCTCTTTATAATCCCAACTACCGGATATCTATCAAAATGTTCACATAAGTGTTCCGACTAATAACCATAAGGCTATCTAGTCCCCGATTGTCCAGATCGTGACCAAGTATGTTTAAAAATGTGTTTGACTGTTCAACCGACACACTAGACCGACCCGACATCCTGTTGGTGACCCATTACATAAGCTAATCAAGCATACATAGATTACACATAGGGTTTAAGCATAAAACACTTAGTTTGCATCAAAAATCGCACATACGGAGCCGTAGGGTCGAATAAGGAATTTAAAGGTCCAGGTTCGACCCTTTTTTGCCTTGGTTCGACCCCTATGAGGTTCCTTCAACCTAAATCAAGTTTGTTCAATCAAACTGAGTGACAGACTACAGGTTCGACCCCTGACCCCCACCTTCGACCCCACGATAGGTCGAATGAGGCCAGGTTCGACCCCTGCAGTGTTGTTTATCCTAAAACGCCTCAAAACTATCCGAAAATATCACGAAACGTGACGAAACACTGCAGTCAAATACGATTAACATATTCCTACAAAACCCCACCAATTTTGCCCCAAAACCAGTTCGTTTTAACACTTTCCCAAAAATGGCAAAATTATGGAAATGTCACATCATGCATGAAATCTTTACCCAATTTGGAAGCTTTTCGAAATCCTTTCATAATCATCTTAGAATGCTCAGTTTAATGTGTATATGAAAACCCCCAATAGTTTTATCAATAATACTAGCATGCAACAAGCCCTAGATTTATCAAAATCCCCAAATTCGACATGATATCATCATTCATCTAATTGTAACCTTAAACAATCATAAACCAACAATAATAGCAGCCCTAGATCATGTTTTTTATCATTAGTTCAGCAGCAAATTATTAAACAACACATAATATCACATAACACATCATTAACATATGTTTATTGATATAAAAACCCATGTTTTATTATTAGGTTTCGTTTAGAAAGATATTTGAAAGGTTTTTAATCATAAAAACACCCTTAGAACAGATTTGGACATTTGGGATTAAATGAAAACGAATCAAAATACATTAAAAAGGGTTTAGGATTAAGAACACACCTTAGATTCTTGATTAGGTATTGTTTGTAGGTTAGATTATGAAAAACGAGAGCAAAAACTCCTTCCTCAGTGAATAAAATCGTTAGAGAGTGTTTGGGGGCGACTAGGGTTTGTAAAATGGTGAAAATGACAAAGTGTGGTATTTTTATTAAAGCCACCTTCGACCCCCATCATGGGTCGAATGTGAGTTATGCTGGTCGAATGAGCTTTATGCCAAGTCCCATTCCTGGTTCGACCTCCCCCAATGGGTCGAATGAACCTTTATCAGACTTTTCATCCTTGGTTCGACCCCCCTACAGGTTGAACCAATGTTTGTGTTTTCAAGATTTTCTAGTCTTCTCGTTTAAACGCGTTTTAGCACATTCTAACACATCAACATGCAATCCTAACATATATTAAGCATACACAATCATGTTTGCACCTTTGAAGCACGTATTTGCACATTGTATCACACGTATGTATCAATCTACATATCCTACTTGATTCAATTCATGTAATTTCACCAACAACGGGACTCGGTATTAGTGTATTCCCAAAACAACTCTCAATGATCTTCCAGATCATTGAACCCTAGACAATCCTAACCTAACTTAACTCAACTAACCCAGTTAAGTCCGTTTATAAATGTTTTTTTTGCTATGGTAGACTTATGTTTTACTAAAATGTTTAAGTCGAACATGTCGGGTGTCACAAGTTGGTTTTTCATAATAGCAGACACAGATTATGCATGTGGCATATCATGAAGAAGGTTTCTGATAAGGTCAGTATGAATGTTTGATATAAATTAAAGGGTGGGTTTGGTTATTACATCAGTGCGTTTAAATAGTATCTTGGTTGGTTACAATATAGTGAATGTGTCCAAAGTTATATTAACGTGCGTTTGATAGTTTTTATTGATTTTTATGTGAAGGCATCCAAAAGTTAACAACGTACGTTTGTTCTATGTTTTTGTTTTTTAGATGGGTAGTGCATTATGCAGTGATGATGAGTTCAAAAGGAGAATTTGTGCAATTGTGTGGACAGACTCAATCAGTCCAGAGACATTTGATTTCAAGTGGGCCGTACTTATTGTCGATTACAAACTAAATGAGAACAATTGGTTGACAGACATGTTTAATATGAGATCAATGTGGATACCTACTTTTTACCCGGATGAACCTATGTCTAGACTAATGAGGACAAGATCAAGATCTGAGAGTGAAAAATTATATTTTTTTTTGCCAAGTTGCAAATTCTCAGTTGACTCTTGTTGAGTTTTTCAACCACTTTGAAACTTCCCTTGAAGCTCAGAGATTCGATCATAGGAAGAATGACCATGATTCAAGACATACCGTTCCTGATTTTTGGACTAGGAACCATATTTAGGAAGAGGCATCTAAGATATTTACACGGACTATCTTCTTTGATATTCAGGAAGAAATATATGCCACTTATGAAGGATTAATAGGTGTTCATATGCAAAGGGCTGAAGAAGGGTTTTTAAAGATTTTTGTTGAAGATCTACAAGCACATGGTCAAGGTTTTCTTAAGGTATTTTTTTTATTTATTTATTTTTTTATTTTATTTTTTTTGCTTTTTTTGTAGATTTTTAAGATATTTAGTGCAATTAAATATGTTCATACGTGCGTCCAAAGTCATCAAAATAGTTTTTAACATTTTTACAGGTTCTTTTCAAGAAGGAAGTTGATGAGGGTGTTGAAGATGTTACTTCACTATGTACATATAGGAGGTATTAGCAATATGGTCTGCTTTGTAGGCATATATTTTTTATACTAAGGCTGTTTAGAGTAAACCGATTCCCAAAGAGATATATTTTAAAAAGGTGGACCAAATATGTTGTTCCAAATGAAATCAAGTATTCATTTGAAATAGGAGAGTTTGGTGATGACAAGATGAAAGAACCTAGACGTATTGCAAGGGAGATAGTCTTGGCCAGTGAATATCTTGCAAACACTTTAATTACAGATTTATTCGAGTTAACTTTGGTTAACGATCAAATGAAAGAGATTGTTAAGAAGGTTGATAAGGGCAGGTTTAAGAGACCTAGCCATCAGAAGAAGTATGACAGGTATGCTTCTCTTCTTGTTTATGAGAAACCATCAGAAGCCGAACCCACTATTCGACTGCCGAATGGTATCAAGAACAAAGGTCGTGGTAAGCAGAGGCGTATAAAGTCCAGCAAGGAAAAACAAGTTAGTCGAATTGGCAAAAGGAAGATAACATGTGCGATATGCGGAGAGAAAGGCCATGATCGACGAAAACATTCGAAGGAGGGTGATTCAACCCAGCCACAAGTTGAACACGATGACCAGAATGTTGAAGATGAATTTGAAGATAACGAAGAGGTTGAATTAGAAGATTCTGATGATGAGGAGTTGTCTTAGATATGTGCTTGACTCTGTAAAAGTTACTGTGTTTAACAAGTGCGTATGAATGTTTACAACATGAGTTTTGTTTTGGTTTTTTTTTCTCAGTTACTTTAAATTTTTATATAGGTGCATCTGTTTGTAAAGTAAGTGTGTCTAAAGATAAACAATAAGTGCGTCCAAAATAGCTAATAAGTGCGTCTATTCCATTACTATTAAAATCCATAGAAGTTACTGGACCACCATCACCACCACCATTACCACCACTATTTAACACCATTAACTACAACCACCATCACCCCCATCACCAAAAACCACAAGAACCACCACTCAAAACAATAGCCATAATTAAAAATATATATATATATATATACACAAACACAAAAAACCACCATCAAACCACCCCAACCCATCCATCACTTGCCACCCAAGATTGCATCCCTTGCCTTCTATTTTGCTGCCATGTTTTTCATGATGCAGGTTTCTGTGTTACTATGTGACGCTCGGAAAACTCGGGTTACTAACATTGGTCAAACTAGTAAGTCTACCTTAGCGAGTCATGCATATTACATACTTAACTGGGTCAGTTGAGTCGTTATGATGGTTCGGGGAACCATCGGGAGTCGTTACAATGATCCACGGGATCATTGGGAGTCGGTCCATAACCATGTGTACAAGGATCGGTGATTTGTAGAATCATCGAATTTAACGCACACACGCAAGTCTCCAGTCGCGGGAATTGGTGAACGAATGTAAACGTGTTAGTTATCACCATTACATGTTTATAATCATTATATGAATTGTTAGTATGTAAATACGTGCTTATATGTGTTAAAATAGTGTTTAACGCGCCAAAAACCCAAAATATGATGATGATGATGATGGTGAGTAGGAGAGACTTATAGGGGATTACAAGGCTTATAGGCGATTACAAGAGGCGAGTAGGCCCTACTCGCCTGTTCTTATAGGCGATTACGTGTAATCACGTGTCCTAATCGCCTGTAACTGCTCCTAATCGCCTGTTGCAGCTAGGACGACTAGAAACACCTATAAATACAACCCTTGACTTGCAAAACACCATTTGTGCACCCCTAACTCGTCCTAAGCCTCCCTCACACCATAATACACCTTTGGAACTCGTTTTTGCTCTAAAACCCATCATCCCTAAGCTTACACTTGCTCCTTATCAAAATCCAAGGTGTGTTATCTATCCTAAACCTTTGTAATGTTGATATCTTGGTTCCCAAAGGTCCAGACCTAGTTTTATCAAGTTTGTGTCTTTGAAAACCTTTGAAATAAGTTTCTAAAACAAGTCTAAACACTTATACTTCCTCTGTGTGGAGTATTCATGCAAGAAACGGTTTTTAATGGTTAAAACGTGAATGTTTCAATTAGGGGTGCAAATGAGCCGAGCAGCTCGTGAGCTACTCGAGATCGACTCGATAAAAGGCTCGAAACAAGCCGAGCCTTATCGAGCTCGAGCCGAGCTTGAGCCAAAAACTAAGCTCGTTTACTTATCGAGCCCGAGCTCGAGCCTGACATATGAAGCTCGCAAGGCTCGACGAGCCTTATCGAGCCTTAATATAATATTAATTTTATTAATATTTTATACTATTTACCCCATATATAAATTTGTTTAATAAACGAGCCGAGCCGAGCTTTTGACTTATCGAGCTATCGAGCCTATTATTTTTATTATTTAATTTAATATATTAACTAATAAACACTAAACGAGCCGAGCCCGAGCCGAGCTCGAGCTTGAGAAACTACCAACGAGCCGAGCTCGAGCTTTAAAAACAAAGCTCGAATCGAGCCGAGCTCGAGCTCGAGCCTTTATATGTTAATCGAGCTCGAGCTCGAGCCTGGTCGAGCTCGGGCTCGGCTCGGCTCGTTTGCACCCCTAGTTTCAATGTATTTGATGCTTTACTAATGTGTATGAGTTGTTAAGATGATTTTCTAAGGTTTTGAGCAATTATTATGTTTTTTTGATGATAATATGCATTTTGACCCGTTTGAGTGATTCTTGAAGATTTAGGGTGTTATGATA
Source organism: Ambrosia trifida (assembly GCA_028751855.1). Classification (NCBI taxonomy): domain Eukaryota; kingdom Viridiplantae; phylum Streptophyta; class Magnoliopsida; order Asterales; family Asteraceae; genus Ambrosia; species Ambrosia trifida. Next base: position 122,087,439 of record CM054122.1, read on the forward strand.
TGATTTGATGATTGTTTGATGTTAGGGTTTACACTAGAATGGTATGATAACAGAGGAATGATGATTTGCAAGGTTGTAGGTGATGAGATTTGGTAAGTTACCATTTAGGGAAAAATATGCATATTTAATGTTACCTAGTACTTTGCCATTTTCGGAAACAATTGCAAATAGGGTGTTAGACCAGTGATAAATTGGGGGTTTTTGTTTGGAATGGGTTGTTTAATGATTTGGGTCTGATGTTGGGTGTTTTTACATGTTTTGGATATGATTTAAAGGGTTAAACGCGCGAAATGTGGTTAGAAGCTGCAGGGGGCGAGTAGGAGATCCTAATCGCCTATAAGAGGGGCGATTAGGCCTACTCGCATGCCTTTAGGGGCGATTAGGCCCCTACTCACGTGCAGAGTAGGTGATTTCAAATCCTAATTGCTTGGTTGACTTTCCTAATTACCTGTTGACTTCCTAATCGTGTTTTTTGCTGTTGTAAGTGTATTTTGACATCCCGAAACATGGTTTGACACCTAGGAACATGTTAGGAACCCCGTGGCAAGTCTAATAACCTGGTAACATGTGTTCGGAGTCGTTTATGCTATATATGACTCGTATGATAGATGTAGTGAACATGAATGTGTGTTAAGTGCATAGTTGCATGTGATTGCTTAATTTCTCGTTCTTGGATTAACACGTGGGATGTCAGGTCACCAATGGGATGTCGGGTCTTGTCTTGTGCGGTCGGCTTAACGGTCAAAGGTGTTTTCAAACGTACATGGTTATGGTCTGGACATTCGGGGACTAGTTAACCTACGGGTTATTAGTCTGGGTAATTATATACGTCTTATGATAGGTCGCCGCTGTTTGGGGCTATCATAGCTTGTTGATTTAATTGTTTTTCAAGTAACGCAACCTTAGGTGAGTGTCACAACCCCGCTTTTACTGTTTTGCTTTCGGGGGAGAAACATGTCAAATACTTACATTTCTTAAAGGTCATGTTATACTATGGTTACTGTTGTTTACTATACGGGTGTTTCATTAGGAAGTCCCAGGGGAAACCATGAGTATGTAGGTATACATAACGGGGAAATGTGGATAGATCTATTGGGCTTGACTAACCTCACTTGACAGCTAGGAGCCGGGCAGGTGCATATTGTCTCTAACTTTCGGAGTCACCGATGATGACTGTGATTCCAACATTCTGGGCATACTATCGAGGTTACTTGTCAGTAATGATTTCCAGTGAACTTTAAACGCACGTTATATTTTAACATATATATATATATATATATATATATATAAAGTGCGTTTAAATAAAACTTGTTTAACAGTTAGTTATCTTCATCGTCTGAAACTTTTTTGAAAGCCATTTTTTTCTTTAATTCTTCTTCTATTATCAAAATCGTTTGTTTCTGTTAATAAAAGATGCATTGATAGTGATATTTGAATATGATTCGATTGATTTTATCGATTGAATTATGATACTCTGTTTTACTTCTTCTTCTGTAAATACTTTTTGATTTGATTGTAATCGAATGTTTTTGATTATGTAATCATTATGAACGTTTAATCGAAATGAAAAGATGAAAAATCAGGTTCAATCGTTGAAAAATGTTGTTTCAATTATGTTTGTTGTTACGATTTGAAAAAACAAATTAAACGTGTTTTTCCTAATTTACCCTTGGTTAGATTAACCCAAATATGATTAGGGTTGTTAATTACCATCTTTGCCACCTCCTAAATCTAATGGCTGAGAATGCGTCTTACGCTTTGTACGTTAAGAAGCTTTGTACGTTATCTCTCTCATTACACTTTGTTTCCTTTATGTATGACCAAAATTATGAAACGTGTCCTTTAAAATAAAAAAAATTCATTTTATGTCCAAATTATGTGTTTTTCTTATAGATTATGTCCTTTTATACTAACTCAGTTAGCAAACTCTGTTAACCATAATCTAACCAATGACAAAATAGTCCATTCACATGCTTTTGACTAAAAAACCCTATTTGCCCTAATCTTAACCTCTTTAACGATCTTCTTAATCAAAATCAATTTAGGCGTTTATATATATATATATATATCATGTGTATAAAAAAATCTCCACCTAACACCACCATCACTACCCGCCATTACCACCTGCGACCACCTTTACCACTAGTACCTTTGCCATTGTCAGCCACCACCCCCATACCACCAAATTACACCCATTTATCCCCATCTATATCTATCTGTTAATGCCACCACCAACCAAATCTGAGAACCCACGACCTCAAAATAAAAGCCCAAATTTGAAAACCACAACCTTAAATAAAAAACGAGGTGGACGATTGTTGTTGTTCGTGAACGATTATCTTACGATGATGTATGAAAAGGAACTGATTTTGAACTGGGTTTGAACGATGGTGGTGAACGGTGGTTGTTGGTGAACGAATTTGATTTTGGGTCCGATTTTGATGTCTGGGTTTTTACTTTTGGTACTTAGTTGTAAGTTTGATTTTGGGTTGCTCGGGATGAATGATGGTGGTGATGGGAAAGGGTGGATAGAGTTGAGTGATGGTGGTGGAGGTGGGCGACGAAAGTGGGTGCTCAAATCAGATCTGGAGGTGACAGCAGTGGAAGTGGGTGGGGTGGTGGTTGTGGTGGGAATGGCAAGTGGTGATTGTTGTGGTGGTGAAGGTGATAGTGAGGCTAGTGCTAAGGTGGTGGGTTGAGGTGGAGGTGATGACAGGTGGTGATGGTGGTGAGTTGGTTGTAGAAGAACCACTAAATTGATTTTAAGGAAGAATATCGCTAAAGAGGCTAGAATTTAGGTCGGATGGGGATTTTTTAGTCAAAAGCATGTAAATGGACTATCTTGCCCTTGGTTAGATTATAGTTAACTAAGTTTACTAACTGAGTTAGTATGAAAGGACATAATCTGTAAGAAAAACAATGAATTTGGACATAAAATGAAATTTTTTATTTTTAAAGGACATGTTTCATAATTTTGGTCATACATAAAGGACACAAAGTGTAATTTTGTCTAAAAACAAGCTTTTTATCCTCTTTCATTTGCATACCCTATTGCTATACTTAAAAAAAAACAAAATATTTGTTGGGTTGATAACTTGCATTTTATCATGATACAACTTGCGTTTTTTTTATCGGATATAACTTGCATTTTTTGTATCCGCTATAACTTGGGTTTTATCATGTATAACTTGCGTTTTACCATGTATAACTTGCATCTTTTTATCAGATATAACTTATGTTTTATCATGTATAACTTGTGTTTTATCATGTATAACTTGTGTTTTAACATGTATAACTTGTGTTTTATCATTTATAACTTGCGTTTTATCAGGTTGTTTTATCAGGTATAACTTGCGTTTCTAAAACACAAGTATACCCTCAATAAAATGCAAGTTATCAACCTAGCAATATTTTTTAAAGTATGGAAATATTGTATGCAAATGAAAGAAGATAAAAAGCTTGTTTTATGGTATATTTGTTTTAAAAATGGGGTGAAACTTTAATGATGCAATGATTTTACTATCGTGCCCCTGATTATCTAGTTTAATCTATGGCTAATAATCCATCTTATACCCTGTACGCTAAGCTCCTTTTTACGTTAGCCTCGCCCACTTTTTAAATCCCATAGCAATAGTATTGTATAGTTCGTATAAACATATATTTGAACTGGATAATCGGCTATACTTAATTTAATAGAAACATATTATCCTATATATTAACATTCCAACTTGATGAGCAGTAACTAACCGGAATATTCTTATAGTTGACGAAATATACCTGCCAACATTTGTTCACCTGCTCCAGCCACGTATGTGTTCCTGCTATTTTACCTTCTGTCATCATACTCTCTCTCTCTCTCTCTCTCTCTCTCTCTCTCTCTCTCTCTCTCTCTCTCTCTCTCTCTCTCTGAAACCTCTCCCTCTCTCTATAACCTTGCAGCGTAACTCGCAAGCGTTCACCTACAACCCCACTGTTAACTACCGCGCCACTAAACTTGATGAGCAGTAACTTAACGGAATATTCTTATAGTTGACGGAATATATATTAACATTCCATCTTAATGAGCAGTAACTAAATAGAATATTCTTATAGTTGACAAAATATACCTGCCAACGTTTGTTTACCTGCTCCAGCCATGTATGTGTTCTTGTTTGTTCACCTGCTCCAGCCACGTATGTGTTCCTGCTATTTTACCTTTTGTCATTATACTGCCATTCTCTCTCTCTCTCTCTCTCTCTCTCTCTCTCTCTCTCTCTCTCTCTCTCTCTCTGAAACCTCTCCATCTCTCTGTAACCTTGCAACGTAACTCGCAAGCGTTCACCTGCAACCCCACCGTTAACCACCACGCCACTAACCTGTAACCCACCTTGGAACGCCCCATCAACCACCGTTGACCACCTCCATACACCACTCGAATATGCAACATAAACCAACCCAAAAACAACAGCTTCTCTACCGTCGCACCACCATCTCCGAAACAACCACCGATTCGGATATGTAAATCACCACGGAGGTAGATACTGACACCGTTGAGTCTTATCAGTCGCATCAAACACTTGCAAAACAAAACACGCTTTATAGAACTCCCAATAACTTTGTCCTCTTGCATATCGACTTGAAGACCCTAATCAATCAAGCGTCGTTTTTATGTGTTTGACTTGGTCTTAATCAATTTTTGTGTTTGTTCATCTTCCCTTCTTTTTCCTTTACAGCATTTAGCTTTTTTATACCACAATCTCTGCAATATAGGTGATGTGTTTAATTTTGAGATGAATACCTGCATTCATGTGGGTATTGTGGTTATGACTCTGAATAGGAAGAATGATGGTTATTCTTTTCCAATTTAAAAAACCAATTTAAGTTTTCATGTTTTGTATTTGTTAAATATCAATAATTTTTTTCTTTCAAGTTTCAAGATATGTTTGTTGGCCAGAGATGACAGTTTATAAAATGGTTAACTGGAGCCCTAAAGACCAAGAGATCAAGGTACACAAAGAAAGGGCGGTGTCGCTATTCTTAGGTATCTATTCCGGTTAATTGTGATAAGTTCTATTTGTGAAAAAATATAATATTTGATAGGATTATGCAGAAATGAAACATGAAATTAGATTTTAGGTTTGTTTCATCCATCCTTTGAACCATTGGCAGGTTACGTATGCCTTTGAACTTGATTCAACGCTAAACATGGACTAATTCTCAATCAAATACTGGGAACTGTATATAATAACCATGTAGCTTTTAAAAAAATTGTTTCAAATGGTTAAATATGGTAATTTGGGGCTATCAGTGTTTATATAACCAATATTGCAGACAAGAAAAATAAATGTATGTATGTGTATATGTATGTGGGGGGGAGGTGGAACATATAGGAGAGTAGAATATGAAGAGGATTTTGTATGCATGATTTGTTAATTGACGTACACTTTATAAGAAATATGGTGTCTTGCTTTTTTAATTAATTAGTGGTTAGTGGTAGTGTGATCTTTTTTGCTTTTGCTTTCTTAGAAGTTTATGTGGATTTTCTTTTGGAACGGTTATGCAGTGAAAAAGAAGCAGGGGAAGAAAGGTTTCTACAAGACTACAACTCTTATTGTTAATAATGGCACTACTAATTATTTTCTTACACGTTCTCTTTTTTGCCTATATGGCATCCTCACTAAAATGGCAGTTGCGGATATCAAAACAATATTGTTGCATTTGCAAGAAAATTTTGCATCATCAGATTATGTGAGATTATATGTCTTTATTTGGATTGTCTCTCTTATCATTAATTTAATGAATTGAATCTAACTTTTTTCATTTGGTTATCATGTTTGTCTTTGATACTTTGTGATGGTTGATGCAGGATGCGCCAAAGTTTCAGCAATGTCGTTAAGGTATTTTATCTTATTTCCTTACTTTTTTTTATATTTATCTTAACATGATTGATCACATGAAGGATCTGGAGAAAAATGACTATTACTGGCCAGCAAGCAAAGATGAATCTATTGTATCTTCCGGGTTCTTTATTGCATGCACACATACTTTGTGAATCCTTTTTAATGAAAAGAAACTCTTAATGCACACATACTTTGTGTAGCCTATACATGAATTGATATATTAGTTGTATTTGTAATTTTTTTTAAAAATAATTAAATGAAACCTGCCACGCAATGTGCGACAAAAAAAAGAGTGCCCGCAGCAACTCGCGGGCATTCCCGCTAGTTACCTTATTAAGGAGCAAATGTGGCTAACATGGTAATTTTATCACATTTTTATGATGGGAGTCCAAAGGTCTCACGCTTTAACCTCTAAATGTCATGTAAAACTTTCCTACAGTACCCTTGTTATTGCATTATCCACTTGTACAATGGTATGAATATATCAATTAGTGACTCTCTACATACATGCATTTATATGATGACTCTCCATATGTTTCACTCCTATATTTTTATTATTCTTGTATTTATGTAAGGCCTATGATGCTCAATATGCTTAACTCCTATAAGTTTATTACTCTTGTAGTTATGTGTAAGGGTCTTTATAAAATGACCAAATATACTTGATATGAGGATACAATGTGTACTAGAACAACACTCATGTTTCGATGATTCAGAAATTTTAATTACAATACTTTGGTAATTCGTTAATGTACTCATGTTCCTACTTGCTTTTCTTTGTAGAAGATGATAATAGAGATGAACATCCTTTTAATGGGGAGTTCGAGTTCAGTAAAGGTAATTTGTTTTATTTTGTTTTTATATGAACTTGATAGTTTAAAGTAGTTGTACATGTATTTGTAAGTGGTAAGAAGTTGTTAGATAGCTAATATAAATGATTATTATTCATAGTTGAGAAATGAGGTTTTATACAGTATATACATGTTAAAATGATTATTATTCATATTTGTAGCAACCCATTTAGTATCCAAAGACGTATATGTTTCTTTACTTTTCTTTATATGAATCAAAATCAAGTAATAGGTGTTTTTTTAGATAATGTAGTACCATGATGCAGCTTGCACAATTTGATCCAACTAAAGGAAGGAGGTTATTTAAGATGTAAATTGTAAGTCATTTTCTGATTAATTTGTTATTCTCTACAATAAGTATTTAGTATATATGAATATGAAGCACAGGCATAGAGCTACAGAGGTGGCGTTTTTGACCCATTCTCTTATAAATTGGTCAATCTTTATTTGGTCAAAAGGATAAAATAAAAGATTAGGTTAATAGAATAATATGAAATGAATCAAATAGAGGTTGAACATGTAAAAATTTCACTGATCGAATACGGTAAATCTAGACCTTCGACTGTGCACAAGAAATGTTTTTAATCATGAAAAAGAAGTAAAAAACAAGAATGGGTAGTACTCAGGATACATTTATATGAGTCATATGTGCTATGTTACTTTCATATGAGCTACAGAAGCGAAAGTGTGTAGAGATTAATATATTGAGGTAATATCTTTACTCCAAGATTTGTTCTTACAACAACCTTAAATAAAGGCTCAAGTTAATTCTGAAGTATCACTCGGTCAGTTATAAAAATCTATCTTGAAGCTTGGTGGTTTTTGTTTATTACAAAACTTTTAATGATCTGGTCAACAATGTGAAGTAAAAAAAAAAGTTAATTTTTCATCTTACAAACCTTTTAAGAATTTCATTTTGGATGAACACCAAAATGTACCTTTTCATTTTTTTTACCAACCGGACGTTGGTATTGTTGATGCTCTTTAATAATCCTTATTCATGAAATTATGGTTATAGATACATACATAAAATAGCTTTTACCAAGTTGTATCAAATTTATGACTCTTAGGATGGTATCTCCAACTTCTGCATCTACCAATTTCATTTTGTTTGGCAAAATACAGCCATGGACGAAGGTTTGCGAGGGCCAGAGGGGTGCCCCGACCCCACCATTTTTTGGTGCAATGGTGGAATTTTGCGATTTTTGTAGGTAATTTTTATATGAATTTAGTCCGGCCCCCACCAATTTGATCTTACGGCCCCTGCCGATCGGAAAAAAAATGAGTCTGGCCCCGCTGATTTGATCTCCAAGCTTCGCCACTGAATACAACAGACTTAAGAATGGATTCAAGTATGGAGGTGAAAGTCCAAATTGTGGGCGAAGAACCGAAGAATATAATTCTTTGTTCTCTATGAAGGAAACACTACTAATATATATGCCTATAGAAACATAAAAGCATGATGTAATTGGAAGCCTTTCAAAATCTAAGTTGGTGGCATTGTTACTCTTTTACAAATAGATATCCCTATTATGAATCGCTATTATTACAAAGAAGAGAGCTACTATGATCAGAGTTGCCATGCATACTACCATAAGAGTTGCTTTAGTATGTAACTTCAAAGGACACCCACTGCAACACGTGGGGTTTCCCACTAGTTAATCAATTAAACACTAACATAGTTTATATAAAACACTAATAAGTTATATGACTTAAAACCTTAAAATCCAATAAAAACTTACTTAACAGACTATTTTTTAGTTATGTTTCATTCTAATAGATTTATTATTTGAAGAATAAACTTTTTGTCTACCCGAAAATATACCCGAATACGGGTATGTCAAAGTATTCAGGTATATATTTTGGGTAGACGGGTATTTAGTTTCGGGTAATTGGGTCGGGTATCACCTAATACCATACCCGTCCCATACCCGCGAAATATTTTTTTTCCAATACCAAACCTGTCCCATACCCGTAGGGTATCGGGTATACCAGTCCCAAATGCTTCGGGTTTCGGGTATACCCATTGGGCTCGTTTTTTTTTTTTTTGCCATCCCTATCTACAATAATTTTGAGTTAATAGACAAACTCAAAATATTATTTGTTCCTTTTATCTATATCTATACTACATTATAAAGGAGGAGGCATGGGCAAATATGTTCAAATAGTCCAAAGTTAAGATGACATATCAAAGGTTTCTTTACAATTTCCTAAATTGTACCACTTTTCTTCCGTAAATGCTCCTAGAAGATAATCAACTTTTATATGAAATTAAACTCACCCAAACTAAATAAACACACGCGATAACAATATTTTTGAACAAATTTAATATAATGACGATAAAAGATAATAATTTATGTTACCACAATGAATAATCTTATCTCAACTAAACTTGTATGAGTTTTAAAACTTTAAAATATAGTGACTGAAGTCTTCCTAGAGTTAAAGTCAAGCTAACCAAAGCACATTTTTTTATATCATTCAACGCAATCATTTTTGTTTTCAATTTTAATCATGATAATTACGTGAAATTAGGCTCTATAGCTTTTATTAGTTGATTAATTTTTAGGCGTTTTATGATAGATTGATGATATGATATATGTGTCGTTCATTAGGTATTGGTTAAAGGATTGCCTGTTTGTTTAGAAAATTTAAGGTTGGTGTCGTCTTTTATTGATCTGCTTTGGTAAGAGAAATTCCATGTTATATTTCTACGAATACTTGTTAAAACATAGTGTGCACATTTCTATTCTTTTTGCGTAACTTGCGGCAAAAAACCTAAGTATCATAATGTTGTATTGCAATCTATTTGTGGATCCCGCTGCAACGCGCGGGTAAACCCGCTAGTTATAAATTAAAATCCAATTTGAGGTTTGAATTTTGATGAAATTATATATAGTATTAAATTACAAACAACTTATGCAATTTGGTGTTGTACCATGTGCATCAAAGGTGTTATATGCTTTGTACTCTTGTACCATATGCATGATGGGTTGTACATATTATATATTTATATATATAGATACTAAAAACTAAAGTCGGTGCCTCCCTCTTTCACGATCAGGTTTCCACACGTGTCGTAACACTATCGGCTTCAACGTCTAAACAGGTCGGTGCCTACCACCGCTGAATTGGTTTACACCGGTTGCCGCTTCTCATCTTACGTAGGCATCTCCCTTTCGAATCTTTCTTCTACCGGGTTTTCTTCTCCAATCTCCATGCTTGCTTATTTTTGGTGTAGAACCCTCTTCCGCCTGTGAATGACCGCCGCAGCCAGTTGTCGGTCTTCTTCTATTACACGTCTTTGCTTTTCCATCTCATACGACTAAAACCGACAGTGAACCACCACCTGGATTTTTGGCCGTTCGGTCTCCTCTTTGGCTCCTGCTGCCAACGTCACCGGCGCACCTTTGCCGGCATGGTGAGTTGGGCTACGCCGGCGATGCGCGCGGTCGTCGTTCTCTACAACGTCGGATTCACGACTGTCGCTGGCAGGTGTTGACCTTAATCGTTGGTGCTGGCTTCTACTCCGGAGGTCGACGTTGCAATGTCGGCTACTGTTACCGCTGATCTTGGTTTCACCACCGAAGAAGACAACGCATAAAGCTTTCGCCGCCGGCTACGGTTCAGATTAGCTTCTGGTATGTTTTTTTTCCCCGGCTGCATATTTCTTTTCGATTAGATTCTTAGCAATCCACGTCTGAACTCCAGTCATCGGATTTAGGGTCGGTGGCCGGTTTAGGGACTGCTTCTACTGTTGTTTACTCTCCATAACCTTGAAAATATAGAACTAAATGCTTCGCTATATCTGTTTGGACAAAGGTGCTTATACATACCTATTGACTGATGTTGGTTTATGTCTGCTTATTTAGAAAGCATTTCATTTCTATAGGTTAGATTTGTGGGTACTATGTGTTTTTAGTGGACCTGGTCATGTGGTAGGGTTCGCGTTACCACAGCAACGCGCGGGTGCCTCGGCTGTCGGTTACGTGATGCTTTGCCTAATCCATTCTATGTTTGCGAAGTACCCGCGCGGCAACGCGCGCGGTCTAATTGCTAGTTTATTATAAAATTTAATGAATTGGTCATGTTTACTAACAATATAATACTTTTTTTTCCAAATTGAATCCGTATAAAAACGAAAATCACATTAACATACTACTAAAATAACCAGCTCTAACATAATCGTTTGACATAAGTTTGCAACTCATAAGCAAGTAACAAACCCAAGTGTTAAAGTTAAAACTGAATTCATTTAGCCAAACATGGTGACTAAATCAATCGAACCAATAAGAAACTAAACATAAATTATGAATTAGTAACTAAAAATAAAAAGCAATGTTATAAAAATCGGTGTGGACCGGCCGGTTGAACCAGTTATACCGCCTGCCGGTGTCTTGACCGCCATGCATCAATCCGGTAATTTGAGGAAACGGGTTGTATCAGGCGTCCCCCTCGACGAACTGTCGATGTCGAAGTCGTCTTTAATATCACCCATGCTGCCAACCAATCCTTGTTTAGCCCATATTAATTATAGGCCACTCAATTTAGTTAGCCCAAGTTTAAATGTTTGAAGCCCAATTTAATAGCTAATCCATGGCCCATCTTGATTTGCTGATTTTGTTGTTGTTAGCCGTTACAGTAACAGAAGTTCCCAAAACGACTAGGGCTGTACACGAGCCGAGTCGAGCCGAGTCAGGCCCAGCTCGAGCACGAGCTCGAACTTAAACCGAGCCAGCTCGGCTCGGCTCGTTTTTCTGGTCGAGCTGAAAAGTCGAGCTCGAGCTCGGCTCGTAAATGTTCGAGCCGAGCTCGAGCTGGCTCGAGCCAGCTCGTTATATTTTTTTATTTTTTTTACAAATATTTATTAAATAAAAAACAATAAAATTATACATAATCATGTATATTTTTTTTATTTTTTAAGTTATGGTTTATTTATTATGAAAAGATGGGGTAGATAGGTAGTATGAGCGGGATTTTCAAAATTTGAATTTTAGAATTGGGTTTGAAGCCAAAATATATAAGTTTTATCTATATATTAATTACACATACACAAGCCTGAGTCGAGCCATATGTCGAGCCATCGAGTCGAGCCACGAGTCGGGTCAGGAGCCGAGCCACGAGCTGAACACCCCTAGCTCGAGCTCGGCTCGATTACAAAACGAGCCAGCTCGGCTCGGCTCGAAAACAAAACGAGCCTCTTCGAGCCGAGCTTTTTTCGAGCTTTTTTCGAGCGAGTTTCGAGCGAGCCTCGAGCCGCGAGCTTTTTGTACACCCCTACTTGAAGAAGTCACAAACGAATTGTGTGTCTTGGTATAGAAAACGACATAAACGACTAAATATTCAAGGTAAAAAAAGATCAAACTGCTACAATTAGTACTATTATTGGTATTCATCTTATGGTTTTACTCTTGATAACAAATATTGTTCCACTACTTTAGTGCATTGAACCGAAGCTGATCGAACATCATCATCGCTCTCGGTACCATTGTTTCTTTTTATCGTCTTTGCATTCAATTAACCAACATTGTATCGCTATGGTACATAAAAACATTGGTACATGTACATGTACTTGTAAAATTTGCTATTTAGAAATTTTGTTCATTTCTGGACTGGAACGTTTGGAACTCGTTTTCATTGTATAAAGTAGGTTGGTGAATATTGTATCTTTGTTTTGCTTCATTTCGGTTGGAGATGTATGGCGTATTGCTAGTTCCCCGCTAGCATTGGGTGGAATATAATTTGTTGATCGTTAAAAAAAAAAAAAAGAAAGAAAGAAATTTTGTTCATTTCAAGGGGGTAGTATGGTAAATTTTATATTTTTTTGTTTGTTTTTTTTTTCCTTTGAACGGCTAATTTTATATTCTATAAAGACAAAGTTCTCAACTCTCAACCAGAATCAATCAGTCTAGAGTCAATCATGGAGTCTGCGTTATCCCCCACCTCCATCATCAAAGTCGCAGCCATCTGCGGCTCCCTACGCAAAGGCTCCTTCAACCGCGGCCTAATCCGGTCCGCCATCGACCTAACAACCAACCAATCCGTAACCGGAATGTCCATCAACTACATCGACATCTCCCCACTACCCATGCTCAACACCGACCTCGAAACCGACAGCAAATACCCTGAACCCGTCGCCGCTTTTCGCGACCAAATCCTCCAATCCGACTGCTTCTTATTCGCCTCACCCGAGTACAACTACTCCGTAACCGCACCGTTGAAAAACGCCATCGATTGGGCGTCTAGGCCGCCGAACGTGTGGGCGGATAAAGCGGCGGCTATTGTTAGCGCTGGCGGCGGGTTTGGCGGCGGACGGTCGCAGTATATTCTCCGGCAGAGTGGGGTTTATTTGGATTTGCATTTTATTAATAAGCCGGAGTTCTTTTTAAATGCGTTTGAGTCGCCTTCGAAGTTTGATGAGGAAGGGAATTTGATTGATTTGGAAGCTAAAGAGAGGTTGAAATCTGTTCTTAATGCGTTGAAAGCTTTCACCTTGAGGTTACAGAAGAAGAATTAAGTGACTGGATTGGATGATGTTTTTTTTTTAAGGTTGTTGTTGGTTGGTGATGTTTGTTTGTTTGTGGATCTTTGGTTATGTGAGTTGTGAAAATAAACGAAAATGTATTAAATGAATTCTTGTTGTTTGTTTGTGAACCTTTGCTTGTTGTGTAACTAGTTGTTTGCTTTTTGTGCAAACCGTTTGGTTTGGAGCGAGTTTGGGCCCGATATAAACAATAAGTTTAAGCCCAATAGAAACAATAGGTTTTGGATAGGTTTATAATACTCGTCTTTGAAATCGGTTTGACCCAAACCGAAATAGTAGAAAACGATCCAACCTTGTCCAAAAATCAGTCAACAAACCTACAAAACTTGAATCATTTGAATTTTCCTTACCATCCTCAACCTATTTGAAGCCAAACTGGTTTACTGTTTTAACCCAAATTGTGCACCTCTACTATGTTGTGTTTGCGAATTAACTTAAAATGAGAAAATAAAGAAAAGGGAGGGAAAGAAAAAAATATGAAAAATTATAGAAATCGTCCTTTATGTTTGCTGTGTTTTTCAGTGGTTGTCCTTTAACTTTAAAATTGATAAGAATCGTCTTTTATGTTGTAAAATCTTGCAGCTTTTGTCATTTTCACTAATGAATATTAGATTTTCTAGTTAAATCTAGTCATGTGCATTGTACGAGAGTAAATTTGTCCTTTTACTCTTTTAGGGACTAGTTATGTAATCAACTTATAATTTTAATCCAAAATTAAAAAAAAATGCATTTTACTCTTTACCCCTCTACCAACATCCTCTCCCCTTCTAAATTTGAAAACCTAAACCCATCTTCTACCACTACCACCACTGCAGCATCCTAAGGTACTTACTTTTGTTGTCAAACGAGCTACTAATCGACTCGTCTTCAAAATATGACCCGAGCCCTAAAAGTTCTATTTCCATATTTCTAAGAATCTCTTCCACTCCACTGCTGATTGGTAGCCCATAAGTGTTATCAGGGAAGAAATTATGTACATTTGATAAACATGATTGAGATGGGTTTGAGGCGAAAACGGGCTCCGACTGTTTGATGACGAACTGCCACCTAATGGTGAGTTATACACACTACACGGAACATTCTACAGCCACCTTAGCCATTGTTGGAAATGAAACAACAATCCTGCCACCACCAGCCACCTTAACATCACAATCATGTAATCAAAGAGGTCAGAAACAACAATCCTAGTTCCACCAAGATTAATATCCACCGAGAGCAAACCCGACTTGTATAACAAAACATTACCATCTTCTTCTGAGCACCAATCGCCGACTTGTATAACAAAATGTCACACCCTCAAAATCCACTTGCGGAGTTTTACCGCGAGGCGCATGACAAACCAGGATCCAAACCAACGATCACAATAAACAAGTCTAAATGAATATAAATGCAATTTCAAAACATAGTTTAAAATCCCGTTTACAGCGGAAGCTTATTCAAAACAATTATTCAATAATAAACCAATGTTCAATGTTTGTAAAACATGCAACTCTAGCTAGACGCCGTGCAGACGCGTGCGCCCTAGTTCCATTCGTGCTACCTTAGCGACCTGAGAAAACATGTAAAAGTTTACGTCAGCACAAAAATGCTGGTGAGTTTACAGGTTTTGTATCCAAGTACCAAGTCCACCTGTCCATACTATAACAAATAGAAAACCAGTATACGCTAGCTAGGCGTACGTTTTGTTACTACCACGATTGGAAAACCATTACTAACGCGAATACCAAAAGTATGCCCGATGTAGTTCCTGTTGTTCCTGTTGTTCCTGTTTGAGACAATATGCACCCGCCGACCCTCCAAGTCGACGAGCGGGGTTGGTCACTCCCAATAGCGCTATTCACATTTCCCCGTTGTGCAAACCCGCACATTCATGGTTCCCCCCGGGACTTCCAAAGATCGTGTAGTATACAGTGTAAACCCATAGTATGACAGTAATTACCAATTAATCGTTTTAACACATGTTTTCTCCCCCGAAAAGTGTAAACCAGTTTAAAAGAGGGGCCGTAAACTCACCTTAAGTTCCGTTACTCCTTAACCCGAGTAAACTCAGCTGCTATGCTAGTCCCGTAAAGCGGCGACCTAACATACGACAGTTACAAGTACTTAGACTAATAACCCGCAGGTTAATTAGTCCCTAGATGTCCAGACCATAACCAAGTTCGTTTGAAAACACCGTGACTGTTTAACCGACCCAAAGTACAAGACTCGACATCCCATTGGTGACCCGAGACTCCCCGTGTTATGTTTACGCTCCAAAACATACAATAACGCAAGTACACTTAACATACGTTGACGCACAACAAGTTATAGCACATAGTTCACGTATCACCGAAATACATCCAAATATATGTTACCAAGTTATTAGACATGTTACGGGGTTCCTAGCAGGTTACTACATGTTAAATCGGGTCTCGGAATGCTAATTTACACTTACAGCAGCAGTACACGCGATTAGGAAAAGTCAACTAGCATTTAGGAAAGTCAACTAGTGATTAGAAGTCCTATTCGCCCCTACTATAGGCGATTAGGGGCTATTCCCCTGAACTTACTAGTGATTAGGGCTATTCCCCTGAACTTACTAGTGATTAGGGCTATTCACCTGAACTTACTAGTGATTAGGGCTATTCACCTGAACTTACTAGTGATTAGGGCTATTCACCTGAACTTACTAGTGATTAGACCTCTACTCGCCTCTGTTATAGGCGATTAGCACCCTACTCGCCTATAACATAGGCGATTAGGAATGCTACTCGCCTGTAACCTTGCTGTTCCGGTTTTTCGCGCGTTTAACGCTCCAAATCAGATCCAGAACGTGTGTAACTACCCAATATCATCCCAAACACTATCCTAAACATGTTTAACCCAAAACCCTTCGTTCAACCTCGTATAATCAGTCCTGCATGCAACCAAGTAATCCAAACACCAATTCACATAGCATGCAACATCATACAAACACGCGTAATCATAACACTAATAACCGATTACTGAGATTTCTAGCATCATACTATCAATATCAGTTCTGACCTAACATAATAACACATCAATCCATCATCATGAATCATAAAAACCCTAGCTTTCTAATCATACACACCCATAACGCATGTATATTAGTTATAATCCGATTAACAACCCTTATTGACGATTTTCAGAAAGCTTTTTCGTTTATGAACAGGTCTGGACCATTAGGGATTGATTAAAAACGTTTACAAAGTGTTATGGATGAGAATCAAACCTTAGGATTATGAAAGAATGATGGTTAGACCTTGAAACCTTGTGTTTTTGATCAAAATCGCCTTCCAGAGGTTGTTTATGTGTTTGGGGCGGTTATGGGACGACTAGGGTTGGTATTAGGAAGTTTAGGAGGTTAAGTATTGTATTTATAGGCGTTTCTAGTCGTCCAGCACGTTACTAGCGAGTATGCAGCAGTTCAGGCGATTAGGGCTTGTAATCGCCTGAAAGTTCTAGTGATTAGGGCCTACTCGCCCTTATGTATACACGAGTAGGGCCTACTCGCCCTTAAGGGCTCCCTACTCGCCTCCCCTATAGGGGAGTAGACCTCCTACTCGCCTATAGGGTTTGGTCTTGTGTGTTTTGCGCGTTAAACCCCGTTTTAACATATGTTAATGCATAATCACGTACCGACAAGTCATATAATGATTGTAAACACATAACACAAGTAAATACACATATTTACACTCGTTCACCAATTCCCGGGACTCGAGACTCGTACGTTCCGTATGCCCTGACGATCCTACAAATCGTCACCGTTTGTACACTTGGTTAAGGACTGACATCTAACGAACCTCTAGACCAACATCCAATGATCTTCTAGACTAACCAATAGTTCCCGAATCATAACCCGACTTAACTAACCCAGTTAAGTACAATATACGCGTGACTCGCTAAGGTAGACTTTCATCTAGACAACGTTGTTAACCAGAATTTGCCGGGTGTCACATCATCCCCACGTTAAAAGAATTTTCGTCCCGAAAATTGTACAAGTACCAAAAGAACAAAAGAAATAACGAAGGAAACAAACAAAAAGATAGAACCCAAAAGAGAGATTTACCCGAGTTGTCACATCATCCCCACGTTAAAAGGAATCTCGACCCGAGATTCATTCAGCTGCCGAAGAGACATGTCTCGACTCGAACGCTTCCTTAGGAAAGAGATGAGGATACTTAGACTTCATCTGATCCTCCCGTTCCCATGTATATTCCGGTCCCCGGTCCGAGTTCCACCGAACCTTAACGATACGAATCTTGCTGTGACGCAGTCTGCGAATCTTGTAATCAAGGATCTCTACAGGTTCTTCCACAATCCGAAGACGATCATCAACCTTGATCTCTTCCAGTGGAACGATGAGAGACTCGTCAGCCAGACACTTCTTCAAGTTTGACACGTGAAAGACGTTATGTACGTTACCGAGCTCCGTCGGTAGATCAAGTCGATATGCCACCGGCCCAATCCGTTCCAGGATCGTAAATGGGCCGACATATCGCGGATTGAGTTTGCCACGCTTCCCAAAGCGTATGACGCCCTTCCACGGTGAGACTTTTAGAAGTACCTTGTCATTGACTTGGAATTCCAGTGGTTTGCGACGCTGATCAGCA
This sequence comes from Ambrosia trifida, assembly GCA_028751855.1. Classification (NCBI taxonomy): domain Eukaryota; kingdom Viridiplantae; phylum Streptophyta; class Magnoliopsida; order Asterales; family Asteraceae; genus Ambrosia; species Ambrosia trifida. The sequence continues at coordinate 122,105,326 of CM054122.1, forward strand.
TAACTCTTTTGCCGGTCCCGTGCCGCCGCCAACCGATTACGAATCTGTACGATCTTTTCCGAAGTTTCGTACACTAGTTCAGGCCCAGTGAGTTGACTCTCACCCACTTCAGCCCAACAAAGAGGAGAACGGCATTTCCGCCCGTACAGTGCTTCGAACGGAGCAGCCTTGATGCTCGTGTGATAACTGTTATTGTACGAGAATTCTACCAACGGCAGATGAGCTTCCCAACCCTTGCCAAAATCGATCACACATGCCCGCAGCATGTCTTCTAAAGTTTGAATCGTACGCTCACTCTGACCGTCAGTCTGTGGATGGTAAGCCGTACTCATGTCTAGTTGGGTACCCAAAGCCTTGTGCAAAGACTTCCAGAAGTGAGAAGTAAAGTGGGAGTCACGATCCGAGATAATAGAAACTGGTACCCCTGATACGCGGGTGAAAACTCAAGGTTTGTCATGCTTAATATTGCATGTTTCATGTGATTTTATAGTCGTGAACACACTACTTTGATTAGATTTTGTATTTTGCAGGTTAATGAGGCTTAAGGTGTGTTTTGGAGCATTTTGGGAACTTTATACGGAGCTAGATGGTCGTGGAATAAAGAAACAAAAGTTGTTCAGCGCGTCGGCGACTCCACTACAGCGCGTCAGCGACTCAGAGGATCATGAGTCTACCACTTCGTAGACAGTGAGAAGTGGAGTCAGCTACACAAGCGCGTCGGCGACTCCTGTCCAGCGCGTCGGCGACTCCATAGCGTCAGCGACTCCACAACATCGTGTCGGCGACTCAGGTCACTGGTCAACAAACATGGAAATTCGAATTTAAGCTATTTTTAAGGGACTTTATGATTGGTTTGACCAGGATTTCGATGAGAGAGTGATAAAAACATATATTGGGGATCATAATCTTTCATCTTTGACTCCCAAAATCACAATCAATATCACCCTATTACACCAAAATCATTGAAGATCATCATTTTTCATCATATCTTTCACTACCAATCCATCCTATCATTGAGGTTTTCAAGATTCAAGACCCGCTTATTTGAAGAATCAAGCTCCATGGCCATGAGTGGCTAATCTCCTTGTATCACGCCTAGGAAGTAAACAATTGAAGCTTTAGGGTTTAAACATTTGGGTATTACTTTAACTTTTTAATTGTGTGATTGTGTGTTTGAATTAACTGTATTAGATTGCGATTAATCTTATGTTGAATTCATTTTAGTTAATTGATCTTGTGCCAATTTCTAGTGTCATGAACATGTTTTCTTGCTCTAATATAAACATAGGGTTGTATGTTCTAGGTAATGAAGTGTAGTTTAGTCCATCTTTGATGTTGATGAAACTTGACACCTAAGCTTATTGAACAATCACCCCGTTAACACCAATTGCACTACATTTGTTTGACCCATTTGTGAAAACCTTAGACTTCATTTGTTAAAACCTAGGTGTGATCCTTTTAATTAAATTGCTTACAATCTAAATTGTTTACTATTTTTTTCTATTACATTTCTATTTCAATTTTTATAAATTAAAACTCCTTCCAACTAAACTTTCTTAAATGAACCAAATGCAATCTTCATAAGTTATATAGCATCTTCATAAGCAATAGTTTCCAATCAACTAAACAATATTCACTGACCACATGCTCCTTGGATTGATACCCTATTTACCCTAACTACATAGGTTAATTAGGTTTTGCATGACCCTTACGACAGGTCATCAAATGGCGCCGTTGCCGGGGAGCTAGTGCGCTTAGTGTTTATTGAGTAGTTGATATTGTGATAATCTGTTTAATTGTTTGTTTGGTTTATTCTCTACTTTTCCTTGTTACGCGGGGTGTGTTATTTGTGCAGTTTACAGGTAGTGCATGCGTACACGACATTCGGGGAGGACATCTCCTTTAGTGTTTGAACCAGAAATCGAGAGAGTAGCAAGAAGAAATCGACAACACCGGTTAGAGGAGCCGATTCCTTCTAACTCCCAAACACCACCCGTACGTCAACCTTTGTCTTTTGAAATCGTTCAAATGGCAAGTTCAAACCCAATTCGCCGTTCAGGTGAAAATAGAAGACCACCCACTCCACCTCATCCAAATCAAACCCAACAAAACCCACCTCACCAACCAAGTCACAACCGAAATCCCAACACCCGAAATGTAAACCAAGGTCCCTCCATGTCTAACCGTGGCAATCCCATATTTGATCCGGTCAATCGGTACAATGAAGCCGGATATGAAGATTATGTTGAGAATATTGAAGAATTGAGGGCGAACATTAATGATGATGACCCATTCAGTGTACCAAGTTATCAATCATCAGACAGAGTTAGTGTTCATTCCTACCACTCGAGAGAAGATGAATATTCTGAAAGGGATTACAATGAGGATGATGAGGATTGGGGCTACAGAAATGTTAGTGATGATTATGGGGATGAGGAAGAGTATCACGGTGATAATAGTTCTAACGTGGGTGCAAATCGAAACGGGGGTAATGACGGTTATTACAATCACGTCATTAATAATCATCAACCAAGACAAAACCCAAGAAGGCATCAATTTCCCAACATTCACCAAAACCGGGGTGAAAATTTTATGGGTCGAACAGAAAGAAGACCTAATGAGGGAAGACAACCTAGAGGTGAAGAAGTTAATGCTCCAAGACGAAGGCCCCCAGTTCCAATGCAAGGAGTCAATGGTCGGTTTAGACCACTTGCATCTGAGAACGAATCACCTATTGTACCACCACCTCCAGGGAGAAGATCCTTTGATTGCAAGCCCAACTACATCAACATCATTCCTCATTTTCATGGAATGGCTAATGAAGACCCATATGATCACCTATCCGAATTCAAAGCAATGTGTGGTACTATGGGAGGTCATAATTTTTCATTAGATGAAGTACAGTTGAGGTTATTCCGGTTTTCTCTCAAGGATAAAGCAAAGACATGGTTCCTCACTTTACCCGCACACAGCATCTACACTTGGGGAGAAATGCAACAAGTATTCTTGGATGAATATTTCCCCAGTTTTAAAACAGATGCGGTGCGGCTAGAGATTCGTTCTTTTCAACAGTTACAAGGGGAACCACTTCATGAAGCTTTCACTCGTTTCAAGGAGTTAATTCGGAAATGCCCGCACCACAACATCGACCTTTGGGAATTGGTTAGTAGTTTCGTGAATGGATTGAGCAAAGAGGAAAGAAAATATCTCAAGTCTACTAGCAATGGAACATTGTTGTCTAATCCGGAGCAAGAAGATTGGGATTTTTTGGAGTTAATGGCGAAGAATTCAAAATCGGAGGAGGCAGCTGATCGAAGAACTAAACACCCGGTCTCTAAATCTCTTCCCGATGCAGATTCAAGTTCTAAGGACCGGATTGCTCAATTGGAGAAAGAGTTGGCAAGGATGAGGAAACGGGAGGTATCATCAGTACAATACCCTGTTTGTGATAATTGTGGAGATTTGGGGCATAAGGCTAGTGAGTGCCCCAGTGATATGGGACAAACCACCGAAGAAGTGAATCAAGTGTATGGGGAAAGGAAGTATGACATGAACTCCAACACTTATCATGCGGGCTTGAGAAACCATCCTAACTTTAGGTATGGTAATCCTTCTAATCAAATGAACCCGACTTTTCAATCGGGTAATCAAAGTGGTGGTGGGCAATATCAAGGTCGCCAAGGTGGTAATCAAGGTGGTTACCAAAGAAACAACTACAATCAAGGTGGTAACCAAGGGTACAACAATAATTACCAACGGGGTTACAACCAAGGCGGCTCCTCAAGCAATCAAGGAAATTCGTCGGGAAGTCAAGGTGGTGATGAGTCCTTGAGTTCAAAGTTGGATGCACTAATTAATATGATGAAGGACTCCAACAATGACATCAAGGAAATGAAGAAGGTGAATGAGGTGAGAGATAAGTCTCACGAGGCCTTAACAAAACAAGTGGGTCAATTGGCGGAAGAAATGGCTCAATTGAGAGGAAGCGCTGGGAAGCTTCCAAGTGACACAACAATAAACCCACAACATCAAGCATCGAGTTCAAAGAACACTCAAAGCGTACACATAAACGCGGTAAGTTTTATTTCGAATGATAAGGTTGTGGGTAATGAAACAACTCCACCACAACAATTTGTTGATGGTGTGGTGGAGGAGGTTGATAGTGATGATGAGCAGGAAGAGGAAAATATTTCGCAAAATAATTTTGAAGTTAAAAATTATAAAAAATCTTTTTGCGAAAAGTGCTTAAATGAGATGACTACTAAGACAAGTGTGGGGATGGAGACTAATACCATCCCATATCCTGCAGCTTTAGTAGACCCAAACAATGTGTCAAAGTGGAGCCCACCAAAGGACGAGAGGTGGGAAAATTTTAAACAAGTCAAAATAAATTTACCACTTATTGATGCAATTGAAAAAGTTCCTGCTCATGTTGAATGTGTGAAAGAGTTGAGCAACCAAAACAAGCACAACGAGTTGCCTAAACATTTAGGGGCACATGTTCGTGCTGTTTTGTCGGATGCTCTTCCCCCTAAACTTCAAGATCCAGGAGCCCCATTGATTCCAATTCAGGTTGGAGAGCTTAAAATAGAAACGGCGCTCCTAGATCTTGGAGCATGTGTGAGTATATTGCCTGGGAGTCTGTTTGACCAATATGACTTTGGTCCAATACATGAAATTAACACCATGGTGGTGTTAGCTGATCATACTCTCACGCATCCAAGGGGGATGGTGAATGATGTGTTGGTGAAAGTAGAGGATTTCTACTACCCGGTTGACTTTTTGGTGGTAGACTATGTAAATAGTGGGATAAACACACAACCCACCGTTATACTGGGTAGGCCGTTCTTAGCAACTGCACATGCTAATATAAATTGTGCTAATGGAGCGGTAAGCATGAAATTTGGTGACTGTGAGCTCTGTTTAAATGTATATCCAAATTTGTCTAACTCGGTTGTTGATAACAAATTTCCCAAAAATGACATTTTTGATAGTGGTGACCCTCTTGTAAAAGAGGATCACCCAAAAGAGGATTTTTGTGTGGTTGGCAGGTTTGGAGCAGTCAAGAATAGGACAATGAAAGGAAGGAAGACGAAATGGAGGAAACCGCCTGATTTGGACAATGAAACAAGAATAGAAAAGATGGTTGACCCGGTTAGGAACACCTTAAAGGACATACCGGAATGTAGGAGGGTTGCATCTTTAGAGGCGGAGGGAAGAAGACATCCCACTCGACCACCATGAGGGTGGTGTATTCGGTCTGGCTGAAGACCCTTAAACTTAGCGCTTCCGGGAGGCAACCCGTTGATCAGGTCCATGTATTCTTTCCCTTCTTATATTATTCATGTGGGCATGATCATTTTTATTTATGTTGAGTGTTTTGTATGTGTGCGTGAGTTGTGTATGTTTATGTTTTAGTCTAGTATGTTTGTTTTGTTGAATAAGTACTTCAAATGCTTTCTGATTGATGTCAAAGAGAAGGGTAAGAATTGATGTAGGTGACAAGAAAAGAGGAGGAAAGAAGCTTTCAGCTTGGACAGAAAAGGTTGAAGAACGGGCATTATTGACTACTAATCAGGTGCACTCCGTTCCTTTAATCAAAAAGTTGTGTGTATGTTTGTCTTTGAATGATAGGAGTTGAGTTGTTTTGGATTGATTGTTCACACCCTCTACAAAGTTTTTTCAGAATAAATCTTTTAATAAGTATCAACCTTCAATTTTGAAACATTGAGGACAATGTTTATTTTTAAGTGTGGGGAGGGGGAGAAAAATATACAATTCTGAAAAAAATGTTTGTCCTTAGGTGTTACTTGAGTTTGTGAAGCCAACAAAAAAAAAAAAAAAAAAAAAAAACAAAACGCGTCGCTGACTCCAACTACCTGAGTCACCGACTCCATTCTGCACTAGACTCAACTTCTTGCTGTCTACAAAGTGTCAGACTCCAAACTTAAGGAGTCAGCGACTCCATGTCACTGAGTCACCGACTCGGGCTGCAACAAACCCACATTAAAATCTGATTTTAATTTCAAACAACAACCAAATCCCATTATCTCAACAAATAATAAACCAGCAACCCTTAATTTCTTTTGTGAGAAGCATGCTTCTATACATTTGTGAGTTGTAGGTTCATTCACAATGGAATGGAGCATATTGTTGAAAGCGAAGAACATGGAGCTTAAAAATCAAACCAGGTGCACCTCTCCTCATTTCTCTATTTTTGGTTCTTTAGTTAGGAATAAGTGGATTGTGTACTATTTTGAACTAGGTGAATCTTTGTGGGTGGTTATCACATTCCCGTGCATGCTTTTAGTCTCTTCCTACACATTGAGGACAATGCGGCCTCTAATTGGGGGAGGGTGAGAAAATTTAAGCATTTTGAAATCCACCATTTAAATTCTACACATTGAGGACAATGTTGGACTCTAAGTGTGGGGATGGGGGAGGAAATTTGAAAAAAAAAAAAAAAGTCCTTGTTTAAGCATTCTAAGAACGCAAGTAACTAAGTCAACACGGGATAGTATGAACCATTTTGGTCTTTTGTCATGGTCAGGTTCTGAAAAATTCGCATGATAACTCTCAACTAGTTTTGGTAAAAAGAATTATGGGTGGTTATTTAGGAGTAGTTTGCTTGAAAGGTCGATTTACTACACATATTTCATATACCTACCCATCTTTCCATGTGAGATTTTGAGCCACCACAACATGTTACACTTTATAAAATTCTATCTATTTTGCATGTTGTGTTCCTTTGAATTGAGTGTGCCATTATATTTGCATACGGTAGAACTTGCACCTTTAATACGTTTACCGCCCTAGACCAATTGTGAACATAAGAATGATTAAGGCATTAGGTTAAACCTTTTTATTTTTAAACCATTTTCATCCCTGACCCGTTTCAATATCCCTTAGTTAACCAATCTTGATCCTTAAACCTTTTTCATTTGACCACTCATTTCAACCCAATTAACCCGTTAGCCTTTTTATTTTCAACCCGAGTGATGAAAACTCGATTGTAGGACGTTGTTTTGTATTGTAAAAAAAAAAAAAAAAAAGAGAAAAAAAAAGAGCTTGAAAAGCATAAAAAAAAGAGTGGAAGTTATTATAGAAAAGTACAAAAATATATTGTAAATAGTCATTGAATAAAAAGGCGTAACATTGCCTTATAGTTGAGTAGTTGTTTATTCTTTTTGATTAGTTGTTTGATGTTATAATAGTCGAATTTTCATCACTGTAGTCACTTTTAAAAAAAAACATCCCATTCCACACCCTTTGCCCAGCCACGTTACAACCCTTTTAAAGACCTTTTGACTCGTGTTCGCTTTTGAGAAATTTGGGGAAGTGCGATTAAGTTGCAAGCATATACCAATATGCATTATAATCGGTTTTGAGAGTACCATATATATTCTAGTACATCAATACTAGTCAATTAAACCGAGTGGAGAGAATATTGTGAGGGATATGTGTGTGGTTTGTTTACTTTAGAAGGTAGGCTAATCTTGGGTAACCACTTGCATTTTGAAAAGATATTCATTGGAAGTTGGGTAGTCTTGATTGTAGAAGGCATAAGAACCGGGTATGACATTAGACCTTAACTCTTTGAGAATGGGGAATATGTTTTGTGTTTGGAATTGTGAAAGTGAAATAAGTTTGCTTGAGGACAAGCAAAAAGATAAGTGTGGGGATGTGATACGCGGGTGAAAACTCAAGGTTTGTCATGCTTAATATTGCATGTTTCATGTGATTTTATAGTCGTGAACACACTACTTTGATTAGATTTTGTATTTTGCAGGTTAATGAGGCTTAAGGTGTGTTTTGGAGCATTTTGGGAACTTTATACGAAGCTAGATGGTCGTGGAATAAAGAAACAAAAGTTGTTCAGCGCGTCGGCGACTCCACTACAGCGCGTCAGCGACTCAGAGGATCATGAGTCTACCACTTCGTAGACAGTGAGAAGTGGAGTCAGCTACACAAGCGCGTCGGCGACTCCTGTCCAGCGCGTCGGCGACTCCATAGCGTCAGCGACTCCACAACATCGTGTCGGCGACTCAGGTCACTGGTCAACAAACATGGAAATTCGAATTTAAGCTATTTTTAAGGGACTTTATGATTGGTTTGACCAGGATTTCGATGAGAGAGTGATAAAAACATATATTGGGGATCATAATCTTTCATCTTTGACTCCCAAAATCACAATCAATATCACCCTATTACACCAAAATCATTGAAGATCATCATTTTTCATCATATCTTTCACTACCAATCCATCCTATCATTGAGGTTTTCAAGATTCAAGACCCGCTTATTTGAAGAATCAAGCTCCATGGCCATGAGTGGCTAATCTCCTTGTATCACGCCTAGGAAGTAAACAATTGAAGCTTTAGGGTTTAAACATTTGGGTATTACTTTAACTTTTTAATTGTGTGATTGTGTGTTTGAATTAACTGTATTAGATTGCGATTAATCTTATGTTGAATTCATTTTAGTTAATTGATCTTGTGCCAATTTCTAGTGTCATGAACATGTTTTCTTGCTCTAATATAAACATAGGGTTGTATGTTCTAGGTAATGAAGTGTAGTTTAGTCCATCTTTGATGTTGATGAAACTTGACACCTAAGCTTATTGAACAATCACCCCGTTAACACCAATTGCACTACATTTGTTTGACCCATTTGTGAAAACCTTAGACTTCATTTGTTAAAACCTAGGTGTGATCCTTTTAATTAAATTGCTTACAATCTAAATTGTTTACTATTTTTTTCTATTACATTTCTATTTCAATTTTTATAAATCAAAACTCCTTCCAACTAAACTTTCTTAAATGAACCAAATGCAATCTTCATAAGTTATATAGCATCTTCATAAGCAATAGTTTCCAATCAACTAAACAATATTCACTGACCACATGCTCCTTGGATTGATACCCTATTTACCCTAACTACATAGGTTAATTAGGTTTTGCATGACCCTTACGACAGGTCATCAACCCCGTGCTTAGAAACAACTTCCTTCAAGTAAAGACGAGCCAAACGATCCATGGTGTCGGTCTCCTTGATGGCAAGAAAATGGGCTGATTTCGTCAACCGATCGACAATCACCCATATCTTGTCGTTCCCGCTTGGTGATTTAGGAAGTTGTGTGACAAAATCCATAGTAATCCGTTCCCATTTCCATTCCGGAATTTCAGGTTGTTGCAGGAGACCCGACGGTTTCTGGTATTCCACCTTGACCTTAGCACAGGTCAAGCATTTGCTCACGTATGAGGCTATGTCCGACCTCATGTTTGGCCACCAGTAAAGCACCCTTAGATCTTGGTACATCTTATCCGAACCAGGATGAATAGAATACCGGGACTTATGAGCCTCATCAAGGACAAGCTCCCGTAGTCCCCCGAACAAAGGAACCCATATACGTTCTGCGAAATAGTGCAGGCCATCAGGCCTTCGCTCTAGGTGCTTGTCGGCACCGTGCATAGTTTCAGCTTTAAGGTTTTCCTCCTTCAAAGCTTCCAATTGGGCAGAACGGAGTTGATCAGGTAACGACGAATGAATGGTGAGCTGCAACGCCCGAACACGACGAGGTTTAGTAGATTCCTTCCTGCTCAAGGCGTCTGCTACAACATTCGCCTTGCCAGGATGGTACTTAATAGCACAATCATAGTCGTTCAAAAGTTCGATCCAGCGACGCTGCCGTATGTTCAAGTGTTGTTGGTCGAAAATGTGTTGGAGACTCTTGTGATCGGTGTAGATGGTGCATTTGGTACCGTACAAGTAATGTCTCCAAATTTTCAACGCGAATACCACGGCACCCAACTCCAAGTCATGGGTTGTGTAGTTCTTCTCGTGCACCTTAAGTTGACGAGAAGCATACGCAATCACTTTCTCGCGTTGCATCAACACGCAACCGAGTCCATGAATGGAAGCGTCACAGTAAACAACAAAATCATCAGGACCCTCAGGTAAAGACAAAATAGGAGCAGAACACAGTTTAGACTTCAGTTCTTCAAACGCTGACTCTTGTGATTCACCCCAGTCGAACTTCCTATCCTTCTGAGTGAGAGTGGTGAGGGGTTGAGCAATCTTCGAGAACCCCTGAATGAAACGACGATAATATCCCGCAAGGCCTAGGAATTGCCGCACCTCAGTTGGCGTCTTTGGTGCTCCCCAGTCCTTGATCGCTTCGATTTTAGCTGGATCGACATGAATCCCTAGTTCATTAACCACGTGTCCTAGGAATTGAACTTCGCGTAACCAAAAGTCACACTTTGAGAACTTGGCGTAAAGTTGCTCCCGTCGCAAAAGTTCCAAAACTAGCCGCAGATGTTCCCCGTGTTCGGTCTCGTTCTTGGAGTAGATCAGAATGTCATCAATAAACACAATGACAAACTTGTCCAGATACGGTTTACAGACGCGGTTCATCAAGTCCATGAAAACCGCCGGTGCGTTCGTGAGACCGAAAGGCATGACCAAGAATTCGAAATGGCCATAACGTGTTCGAAAAGCAGTCTTTGCAACGTCAGCCTCCCTGACGCGCAGCTGGTGATAACCGGACCTCAAATCGATCTTGGAATAATAACTAGAACCCTGAAGCTGGTCGAATAGATCATCAATACGTGGAAGAGGATAACGGTTCTTGACGGTCAATTTGTTCAGTTCTCTGTAGTCTACGCACAACCGGAAACTCCCATCCTTCTTCTTAACAAATAAAATCGGGGCTCCCCAAGGGGAAGAACTTGGCCGGATGAAACCCTTGTCCAAGAGTTCCTGTAACTGACTAGACAATTCCTGCATCTCGGGAGGTGCAAGACGATAGGGGGCCCGAGCAATAGGAGCAGCCCCTGGTACAAGATCAATACCGAACTCGACTTGACGATGAGGAGGAAGACCAGATAAATCATCGGGAAAAACATCAGGAAACTCGCGTACCACCGGAATGTCGTCGATCTTCTTTTCATCACCAGAGGAAACAGATAAAAGCGCCAAAACAGCTGGATAACCCTTTCGAAGACACTTAAGGGCTTTCATGCTAGAGATGATGTTTAGCAGAACACCACCCTTGATACCGTACACAGAAAGAAATTCTCCATCAGGGAGAGGAATCCGAATAACCTTATCGTAACAGACAATCTCCGCGCGATACAAAGATAACCAATCCATTCCTACCACAACGTCAAAACTACCCAAAGGTACCGGCATAAGGTTGATGGGAAACGATATACCCGACAACTCTAACTGACACTCCCGAAGGATACTAGTAGCTTCAATCGTTTTACCGTCAGCCAACTTAATAATATACTTGGTCTCTAATGGTACAGGTACTACATCTAGCAGTCGACTAACGTCCATGGATACAAAACTCTTGTCGGCACCAGAATCAAATAACACGCTAACAGAACGATTATTGAGAAGAAACGTACCGGTGACTGTGTCAGGGTCCTGTCTAGCCTCAGCAGCTCCAATGACGAAGGCACGTGCATTTCTGCCGCCGCCCCCGTTGTTACCATTCCCATTGTTCCCACCCTGCTTCAGTTTTGGGCAATCCTTCTTGTAATGCCCAGTGTCACCACAGTTGTAGCATCCTTGTTTCCCTGTAGTCCCCTGAGTAGTCGGAGCTGAACTGTTAGTCGGAGCCTGAGTCGATGGAAGTGTAGCCCGACAATCCTTAGCATAGTGCCCAGTTCGCTGGCAGCGGTGACAACGGTTACTATCGCAGTTCCCTTGGTGATGGCGTCCACACTTGTTGCACTTGGGCAGTTTTCCCGCATAACCACCCTGCTTATTACCCGAAGAAGATGAACCCCCATTATCAAACCTTTTACCCTGCTGTGCAGACCCAGACCCTTTCCCGTCATTTTCCCACTTGCGCTTATTGTTCTCTGGAGCCTTAGCAGTCGAACCTTTCGCCGGCAAAATCCCCTCATTCACTTTTAAGTTGGTCATCCTATGGGCCGATCGAACTACCTCCGCATAAGTAGGATGATTCCCAGCAGCCACTAACCCTGCAATTTCCGGCACTAACCCCGAGACATAGTGTTCAATCTTACGATATTCTGGCACGTGCAGATCGGGACACAGCACGGCCAACTCATTCCGTCTCACAGTATACTTCTCGATTTCCGATCCAGTCATCTTGAGGTTCCACACCTCATGCTCCAGCTTCTGCACCTCTTCCCTCGGGCAATACTCCCGCTTCAGCAACTGCACAAAGTTCTCCCATGGCATAGCATATGCCTCCCCAATACCCATGTTCTGGGTGATGCCATTCTACCAAGTCAATGCCACGTCCTGAAACAACGCAGCAGAATACTTCACCCGATCTTCTGGGAGACAGTTACACATCAGAAATACCGACTCCACTTTCTCCAACCACCTAAGCAAACTGACCGCACCCTCAGTGCCAGAGAATTCCTGGGGCTTGCAGTCCCGGAACATCTTGTAGGTGCACATGGGTGGGGGTGGGTCAACAGGACCACCACCACCGTTGTGCCCTAACTGAAAGGCAGCTTGGAGCAAGTTGTTCAGATCAGCCTGTGATAGATTAATTCCTCCACCACGACCACCAGCACCACCGCGACCACCACCACGTCCACCATTGCGACCACCTCCACGTCCTCCACGCACTCCAGACATGATTCTGGCAGAAAGAACGAGAAAATTTAGTTTCGCAGTTAAAGTTAACCACTAATGTTCACAAGATCCAAGCCAGATCCAATCCAGGACTATCCCCTCAAACCCAGAGCTCACTAGGGCTTCCATGCATTTCGTTTTATGATTTTGTGTGCACCCAAAATGATAAAACGCTCTACATGGTCCTCCAAGTGTTCTCCTAGTTCAAAGTTCAAATCACCGAACATAGACTCTTAGCTATACACCGTAATACTACGGTAGTTCATGACAAGTGTTTCTATTGGATTGCGAAAGGGAGATGTCCGAGCCTTGGACAAATCTCAAGAACACACGAGTTACTCCAACAGACCACACTGCCTAGAAAACAGGTAACCCAACCTAAGATAGAACGGATGATGTAACGTAGAAAGACCAACGATTTAGAGACACCCCGACAAGACCATACGTAACCCACTATAACGTTTAGTACCATGTGATCGTCTAGTGTGTGCGACTCGGCTATAGACTAGACTCTACATGCAGTCCTAGTTCACTATAACCATTGGCTCTGATACCAATCTGTCACACCCTCAAAATCCACTTGCGGAGTTTTACCGCGAGGCGCATGACAAACCAGGATCCAAACCAACGATCACAATAAACAAGTCTAAATGAATATAAATGCAATTTCAAAACATAGTTTAAAATCCCGTTTACAGCGGAAGCTTATTCAAAACAATTATTCAATAATAAACCAATGTTCAATGTTTGTAAAACATGCAACTCTAGCTAGACGCCGTGCAGACGCGTGCGCCCTAGTTCCATTCGTGCTACCTTAGCGACCTGAGAAAACATGTAAAAGTTTACGTCAGCACAAAAATGCTGGTGAGTTTACAGGTTTTGTATCCAAGTACCAAGTCCACCTGTCCATACTATAACAAATAGAAAACCAGTATACGCTAGCTAGGCGTACGTTTTGTTACTACCACGATTGGAAAACCATTACTAACGCGAATACCAAAAGTATGCCCGATGTAGTTCCTGTTGTTCCTGTTGTTCCTGTTTGAGACAATATGCACCCGCCGACCCTCCAAGTCGACGAGCGGGGTTGGTCACTCCCAATAGCGCTATTCACATTTCCCCGTTGTGCAAACCCGCACATTCATGGTTCCCCCCGGGACTTCCAAAGATCGTGTAGTATACAGTGTAAACCCATAGTATGACAGTAATTACCAATTAATCGTTTTAACACATGTTTTCTCCCCCGAAAAGTGTAAACCAGTTTAAAAGAGGGGCCGTAAACTCACCTTAAGTTCCGTTACTCCTTAACCCGAGTAAACTCAGCTGCTATGCTAGTCCCGTAAAGCGGCGACCTAACATACGACAGTTACAAGTACTTAGACTAATAACCCGCAGGTTAATTAGTCCCTAGATGTCCAGACCATAACCAAGTTCGTTTGAAAACACCGTGACTGTTTAACCGACCCAAAGTACAAGACTCGACATCCCATTGGTGACCCGAGACTCCCCGTGTTATGTTTACGCTCCAAAACATACAATAACACAAGTACACTTAACATACGTTGACGCACAACAAGTTATAGCACATAGTTCACGTATCACCGAAATACATCCAAATATATGTTACCAAGTTATTAGACATGTTACGGGGTTCCTAGCAGGTTACTACATGTTAAATCGGGTCTCGGAATGCTAATTTACACTTACAGCAGCAGTACACGCGATTAGGAAAAGTCAACTAGCATTTAGGAAAGTCAACTAGTGATTAGAAGTCCTATTCGCCCCTACTATAGGCGATTAGGGGCTATTCCCCTGAACTTACTAGTGATTAGGGCTATTCCCCTGAACTTACTAGTGATTAGGGCTATTCACCTGAACTTACTAGTGATTAGGGCTATTCACCTGAACTTACTAGTGATTAGGGCTATTCACCTGAACTTACTAGTGATTAGACCTCTACTCGCCTCTGTTATAGGCGATTAGCACCCTACTCGCCTATAACATAGGCGATTAGGAATGCTACTCGCCTGTAACCTTGCTGTTCCGGTTTTTCGCGCGTTTAACGCTCCAAATCAGATCCAGAACGTGTGTAACTACCCAATATCATCCCAAACACTATCCTAAACATGTTTAACCCAAAACCCTTCGTTCAACCTCGTATAATCAGTCCTGCATGCAACCAAGTAATCCAAACACCAATTCACATAGCATGCAACATCATACAAACACGCGTAATCATAACACTAATAACCGATTACTGAGATTTCTAGCATCATAATATCAATATCAGTTCTGACCTAACATAATAACACATCAATCCATCATCATGAATCATAAAAACCCTAGCTTTCTAATCATACACACCCATAACGCATGTATATTAGTTATAATCCGATTAACAACCCTTATTGACGATTTTCAGAAAGCTTTTTCGTTTATGAACAGGTCTGGACCATTAGGGATTGATTAAAAACGTTTACAAAGTGTTATGGATGAGAATCAAACCTTAGGATTATGAAAGAATGATGGTTAGACCTTGAAACCTTGTGTTTTTTATCAAAATCGCCTTCCAGAGGTTGTTTATGTGTTTGGGGCGGTTATGGGACGACTAGGGTTGGTATTAGGAAGTTTAGGAGGTTAAGTATTGTATTTATAGGCGTTTCTAGTCGTCCAGCACGTTACTAGCGAGTATGCAGCAGTTCAGGCGATTAGGGCTTGTAATCGCCTGAAAGTTCTAGTGATTAGGGCCTACTCGCCCTTATGTATACACGAGTAGGGCCTACTCGCCCTTAAGGGCTCCCTACTCACCTCCCCTATAGGGGAGTAGACCTCCTACTCGCCTATAGGGTTTGGTCTTGTGTGTTTTGCGCGTTAAACCCCGTTTTAACATATGTTAATGCATAATCACGTACCGACAAGTCATATAATGATTGTAAACACATAACACAAGTAAATACACATATTTACACTCGTTCACCAATTCCCGGGACTCGAGACTCGTACGTTCCGTATGCCCTGACGATCCTACAAATCGTCACCGTTTGTACACTTGGTTAAGGACTGACATCTAACGAACCTCTAGACCAACATCCAATGATCTTCTAGACTAACCAATAGTTCCCGAATCATAACCCGACTTAACTAACCCAGTTAAGTACAATATACGCGTGACTCGCTAAGGTAGACTTTCATCTAGACAACGTTGTTAACCAGAATTTGTCGGGTGTCACACAAAACGTTCCGGTTGTGGGTTTGGTAACAAAAAAGGAAAAGGGGTAGGGTGGTGTGTTTTGTCGTCGCCGGCCATTGGGTACAGGTCACCAGAGACGAAAAGGGTGACCGGAGAAGAGAATGTTCATCTTTCTCTTTCTCTCCTTCTGATTCATTTGTCATTCTCTAACTTTCTCTCTTTCTTTCTTATATGTTTTAAACATAAAAAATACAAATAAGCAAAATTACTAAGTTGGCCTCATGTGCAAGTCACATGACCGGACTTGACTGAAAATTCTTACAGAGTTAGTGCTAATGGACAAGAGTTGTAAGATTTTACAACATAAAGGATGATTCTCATCAATTTTGAAGTTAAAGGACAACAATTGAAAATTGCAGTAAATATAAAGGACGATTTCTGTAATTTTTTCAAAAAATATGTGTGTTCCTGAGTTTTTTTTTTTATTGAAGGAAAGAAAAGGAAAAGGTGTATTCCAGATTTTTCCTCCTTTCTTTTCTTTTCCTCTCTTTAGTTAACGCGGGAACACAGCGGTAGAGTAAACAAAATTACACCTAAGGTTAAAGACTAAAGTTAGGAATACTAAAAGGGCAATTGCCTAAATGTTTAGGGTTATCAATAAATTGAACGTTTAGCGAACAATTAATAAACCATTCAGCAGTAAGTTCGTTTAGGAATTTTCAAAAAAATAGTAAGTTTGTTTAGGTTTTTTAATTAAAAATGAACAAATATGAACATGATATTTTGTATGTTTAGTTAGTATGACGAACATGAATATAGGTCGTGTTTGTTTGTTTTTTAATTCGTATATATAACTTAAAACTTTAAATTCCCACTAATTATATATTTAAAATATCGGTACATTGTATATTACATAATATTTAATTATAAATGTATTTATGTACCGTGTAAATTGAACAATGTTTATCGCAATGGCAGGTTTGTAATTCTTGGGGTTTTGAGGGCTAATTGGGTCATTTTTATGAGTTATAAACTTGTGTATCAGATCCACCTCCTCCACCTCTCACTTTTGTCTGACTCTCTCTCTCTCTCTCTAAATCTCTTCTCACCTCTACACAAACACACGTCTCTCTCTCTCTCTCTCTCTCTCTCTCTCTCTCTCTCTCTCTCTCTCTCTCAGAACAAACACATGAACAGATGAACCACCACCATTCACCATCACCGATCCGTCAGCAAAACACCACCATCGAACCTATCGAACCACCATCATCAAAACCCACCGTCGTTTTAGCCACGAAACCTCCTCCCTCCGCCGTCCCCCGTCATCTGTTCATCGGTTTCATCACCCCATCTATTCATCTGAAACCCATCGAATCACCATCATCAAAACCCATCGTCGTTTCAGCCATGAAACCACCTCCCTCCGCCGTCCCCCGTCATCTGTTCATCTGTTTCATCACCCCCTCTGTTAATCTGAAACGTGGGAGGTGGTTTCGTTGTGGATCTGAAACGTGGGTGGTGGTTGTGGATCTGAACGTTGGGGTTTTCCAATTAGATTCAAGTGGCTATGGACTGATCCACCATAGATATTTTAAAGTTTGACGATGTCATTACCATGGAAGCAAAGGCCACCAATAAGGGTGATAGGAGTAAAAATAACAAAAATAACCATTTTCAGAGATATTAACTTTTATTACATTTTATTACTCATAGAAATAATTCTCCAGAAAATTTGAGGTTAAAATCAATTAAAATGAAATTTTCATCAATTAACTATGATTAAAAAAATTAAATGAAGAAAAATATCAAAATAATGTATTTTCCAGAAAATAAAAATATGATAATTTTCTTTAGGGTGTCAAGATGTTTCCCCTAAATTTTCATAATTTTTGGAGTAAAAATGAATTTTCTAGAAATATTATAAGATTATAACATATATATATATATATAATTAAAAATAAATAACAATAACAAAATAAAATAAAATAAGGAAAAGAGGCAAAAAAAACGTGGCTGGAGAGGGACTCGAACCTAGGGTCCTTGTTTGCCAACAAACACATACAACCATTAGACTAAACCCCATTTTGTTATTTTTTTTCAAACCATGTATTTTTTATAAAACCTTCCAACTTCATCTTCTTCCTCATCCTATAACCCTAACCCTAGATTTTCTAAGACCTTCAATTGGTAAAGATTAGAACCCAATTCAAGAGGTCTTTTAAAGATTATGATTAGAGGAGTAAAATGGCATAAAAAATGGACTCACAATGTGTAAAACGATCGGAATCTAAGCTTCAAGAACCGAACAAAGTTTCACGAATTGGAGCCTTTCAAGGTGTTTTTTTAGTGGATTTTGAAGGAAACGAGCATTAGATAAATTATGAAAGTTACATCTTTATATATATATATATACACACACATATCACAATGATATATGTTACATGATGTTAATACTTCATAATTGCCATCAAATGAGACTTATTATATGGCAGTTTCAAATGATTGAGACAAACATAAAAGAATTGAATGTGGGTTTAAATTGTTGGTGGATTTTAAAAAAACATATCAATTCTTTTTCTTTGATACAAAACTTTTTTTTCTTTATAAACCAAAGGTATCATAAGTTCATAACTATCGATTTGTTTAGCTTGAATAAAAGAACATCTTAAATCAAAATTCAATACAATTTATTATCTCATTTATTATAAATCACTATAATGTTTAGTATTTCTAGAACCAAATTGATTAATTAAGTTATGATTTTTTTTTGTAAAGTAACTTCCATTAGAAAACGCCACAGACGGTCCTCAAAGCAAGGACCTCTGGGCCAAAAACGACCGGAACATCAATCCAAAGGGAAAATACACCACTTATTCCATTCGACAACTTTAATTCTAGACCTATGGCGGACCCAAAAAAACGAGGTTGACTTGACATTCTCCAATAACTCGATAGGTCTTCTGGTTTTGTCTTTAAAAATGCGAGCGTTTCTTTCGTTCCAAATCACCCACAAAGTAGTGAACACAATCCCGCGCAGAATCAACTTCTTTTCCTTTGGGAGCTGTTGAGACTCTACAAGATTCAAGATATCCGCCACTTCGAAAGCAAAAAAAGGGACTTAAACGACACCACTGACTAACCCGGTTCCACACTTCCATCGAAAACATGCAACCAGAGAAGAGATGCAGGGCTGTTTCGTCGCTTGTATTGCATAGAACGCACGAAACTTCCTGCAAAGGGACCCCTCTTTTCTGCAACTCCATACGAGTTGGGAGCCGATCTCGCAACGCTCGCCAAACCATTACTTTGCACTTAAGAGGGACCCACCCTTTCCATTTGATCGTCGGGGCTCTGTTGGTGCTGTGGACTGTAGCGTATATCAATTCTTTTGCTGACTTAACAGAAAAACAACCAGCCGCGTCTCCTTCCAAGACCAAGTATCTTGTCCACCTCAAAACTCGAAATCAAAGATGTCCGTCAGGAGCTGAAACAACTCTGCTATCTCATCTGCAGCTGCTGGATTGTATCTCCACCCCCAAGAAAGCGTTTTAATCCCACTAACTACTTTCCCTCTATCTCGGACAGAAACCCATTTATTAGTCTCAATCCAAAAAAGATTAGGAAACACCTCACGTAATGGTTGGTCATACAACCAATTATCACCCCAAAACAGAATGTCTGACCCGTCACCAACCGTCCCCTTAAAGAAACTATTGATCGAATCACCATTTGGTAACTTCATATCCGCCATTCGAACTATGTTTTTCCAGCAACCGCTAGACGAATAGGAGCACGACATCACATTCCAAGATCTGGACGACCCATTGCAGCCCAAAATAACCTTCTTCCACAAACCATTTCCTTCACATTTGAATCTCCACGCCCATTTAAGAAGGAGCGCCTCGTTTACCACTTGAAGTTTTGATAAACCAAGGCCCCCTAGTTTTTACGAAGTGGTAATCACATCCCACGCCACCCACGGAATCTTTTTTTCCACTATGTTACCCCCCATAAGAATCTTCTCATCAACGACTCTATAGCTTCAATGACGGTTTTCGGAGCTCTATAAAGGGATAGATAATAAATTGGGAGGTTTTCAAGAACCGACTTTAGGAGGATAAGTCGACCCCCTATAGAAAGTGCTCGAGCCTTCCATGATTCAAGTCTATTTTTAATAATCTCTACCACCGAGTTCCAATTACCAACCCGGGACATATTTGCACCCACTTTGATACCAAGGTAAACAAACGGGAATGCACCCTTCCTACATCCCAAAATTTCCATCATATTCTCCACTTCCCCTTCTCCCGTACCTATCCCATACAAATTAGATTTATGAATATTGATACGAAGGCCGGAACATATATGAAAAATACGAAGAATTCGCGCCGTGACTTGAATATTCTCCCGAGACCAATCACCAAGGATCAATGCATCAACCGCATAAAAAAGGTGGGTGATATCCGGCCCATTATCCAAAAATTTTAAACCTTTCAGCTCGTTCAAACCATTTGCCTTATTTAATAAACAGGAAAGGACTTCCATGACCAAAAGGAACAGAAACGGAGACAGAGGGTCCCCTTGACGAAGCCCCTTTTCACACTTGAACTCAAAAGTAGGCGAGCCATTAACTAAAACCGAAGCTCTAGCTGAATAGAGGATGTCTTTGATCCACATGCACCAAGTAGAAGAAAACCCCATCTGAGCCAGAATAGACAATAGAAAACTCCAATTGACATTATCATAAGCTTTTTCGAAATCTATTTTTAAAATAAACGCCTTTCGTCGCCTTTTTTTCAACCATTCAAGCATCTCATTGACCATAAGAGGGCCATCGATAATAAAACGATTAGCAAGGAACGCCGATTGAGAATCCGAAATAAGCTTACCCATCACCTTTTTGAGCCGGTTAGCAAGAATTTTTGAAATAACTTTACTAACCATCCCAATTAGAGTACTGGGTCGATAATCTTTAAGTCCCAAGGGGGTTTTAACCTTTGGGATTAAAGTGATAAAAGAAGAGGCACAACCTGTATTAATGCAGCCAGTAGCATGGAAGTCTTGTAAAATTCGAAAGAAGTCATCCTCCAACATATCCCAAAAACGTTTAACAAAGCGGAAATTGAACCCGTCAGGGCCCGGCGCCTTGTTAGACCCACACTCAAACACAGCCTCTTTAATTTCCTGTTTCAAAAAAGAAGAGGTTAAAACCAGATTATCTTCAGCCTCGATCTTCTTCATGTCAGGACACATAAGGATCGGCCGGTCTTTCCACTCTTCTTTAAAATGCCTACGAAAAAAACCCATAACTTCTTTCTTGACGTGAGTAGGCTTAGAGATCCATTCCCCATTAATCATCAAGCCAGGAATCCCATTTCTCGCTTTTCTACCATTCACCACATTATGAAAATAAGTGGTATTTTCATCCCCCCATGACGCCCAATTAACCCGAGATTTTTGTTTCATATCCTTAGCCTTCAGAAACTGGATGTAACACCCCAACCGATGGCGGAAACATCGAGGTGTCACGTAGTGACGATTGTTCAATAGCTCATGGACTAGAAATGTAAATTTGAATACATTGAATTTAGTAATTTATTACATTAAAAGAAATACAACAATTACGACTAGCAATATAAACTAAGATATAGTAATCCCAATCTAAGTCTATGTTCCAAACGCTTGGAAGTAATCTCATAAGAACCTGAAACATGTATGAAAATGATTTGGTCAATACAAAATGTATTGGTGAGCATACCCTGTTTGAATAAATATAGTTGGAAAAGTGTTTAGCAATTCATGTGCGGTACCATTTGCAATTATGTAATAAGTAATATCCGTTCAAAATCAACCCTATGTAAAGAAAAGCAGATATATATAGTATGCGCTAGTAGTAATGTAATACATAGCAATGACAAGGACTCTCAACAGAGTCACAAGGGTATATACCATAGTACTATTCATTGAAATGCCAGGCCCTCAAAGGTTAATGATTTTGACAAGTCATAGACACACAAATTAACATAAAGCAAACACACATGAGAATTGCATTTAGTAAAATGAAGTAGAAACTTGATAATAAGTACATGAGTCACCCCAAAATAGTAAAACAGTAAAAAGGGGAAAGATATACTCACAGTTTGCGAAAGCGATCAAAATCCACTTAAGCGGTCGTGAGCTAAGTAATGGGAATTCCGAGGAATTCAACCTATAATGTGTAAGCATACTAATAAGGAAATGTCTAAAAAGTCTAAGGTAACTAGGGTCTAAGGCATTAGGGTTTGCTAAGTCGTTTTGGGGAATTAGAGTTTTTATGATAAATCAAATTATTATAGAAGTTGTATATTAAAAATAATATACCAAGTTTGTAAATATGGTTTAGGTAATATAATTTTTATCAATTAAATATTTAGGTCAACATATGTTTAAATAATTAATACAAAATAATTTAGTCAATTACTTTAACTAATTATCGTAAATAAATACAATAATCATCAATATTGAATTAAATATTTATGAGTTACACCATGACCCAATAATGATAATAAAGACTTTCAAACTTAATAATTTTTCTGTTTTATAAGCAATGCATTTATAAAATAGAAGTTAAGTAGTATAAATAAATATATAATTAATTATGTCTAATTAAACATAATTAAGTCTAAAATTACAAGACATGATCCAAAAATGTTATTCCTACAGAAAATGGATACTTTCTGAGGTAAATTGATGAAAATAATTTTCCCATAATTTTATAAACTTATTTATATTTAAAACATATTTAATGAGATTAAATAATGTTTAAATGATTAAAAATAGGAAAATTAATAAAAATAAGTGTTTTCTGAACCAATAATTTTTATTTTAGCTTATTATGATTAGAAATAATTTCTCAAAAAGTTTGAGATTAAAATCGTTAAAATGAATTTTTAATCAATTAATTATGATTAAAACCATTTAATTCAATAAAATATAAAAATAAGACAATTTTCAGAACATAAAAGTGGGGTAATTTTCTATAAGGTGTCAAGAAGCTACTCCTAAATTTTTATAATTTTTGGAGCAAAATTGAATTTATTATGAATTATTTGGTATTTATGATTTATATAAATAAGGAAATTTAAATAATATGATATAAAAAAACGAAATAAAAAAAATGGGGCATGGCAGATTCGAACCCGAGTGGTTCTTGTTGTCATCTCACACACATACCACTAGACCAAGCACAATATTTGTTAACTCAATTGAAATGTAATAATATATAAACAATAAATAAAATTGATCTTCTTCCCCAATTATTAGCTCAAGAACCCTAACCCTATACCAAATCTAATAAACCCAATACAGATACGATTATACATCTGTTATAAGGGGCTTATGTTCAGAAATGTATAAGAAACAAATTGGCAATAAAAATATTTACTCACACGATCGCAATGAGGGTCGAAGAAGAAGAAAGAGGACCGATGGGTTCTGACCGATTTGTTGACCTTCTGTTGATGATTAAACCAATTTAAAAGTGGGTTTGTGTTGTGTAAGGGTCGTTGAATGATTAGAAATAGTCTATTTATAGGTTATAGCACGAATTGTAACATATGATTTGGCTTTAAATTTTGGGTAATAAAGTCGACAGTTTCAACTAAAAATCATTGATTAATAGTTATATACATGATTAAAACGTATGTCACTGATCCATCTTGATTCGAAACTGATGGAGAATAAAAAAAATGGAATAGAAACGGTTTAAAAACGCCTAAACGGGATAAGTAATCGTTCACCGGAATCCACTCCGGTGGCCGGTCGACTGATCGGAAAAGTGAATGAGGGACAGAGGAGACAAAATCTGATTTGCTTGAAAGTTTTGATAATTGGCATAAAAGGTCCCTAGATTTTATCTTGGTTAAGTTTATTATAATCTAGTTAGCTTTTCCTTTATAAAAAATTACTTAGTTAACTAACTTAACTTAAAAGTTTTTAAAATTTGATTTTTTTTTATAGAATCTTTTACGAATAGGTTTCAACATACGCATTTTAGTAAAACTTACACCCGATCCATAATAAATATAAATGATAAAACTTTAGTTCGCTCTAAAATTAAATTTGTAAAAACAACGAAACTTACAGGGACTATAATGGAAATTTTTTTTGAAGGACTATTATTGTAAATCGGATGAAAGACGAGGGTAACGGATGTCACACTGGATCTCTTCGATATTTTTAGAACATTCCGACCAAACCCATAATTCTGTTTCATCCAAATCTTTTTCCTCCATAAGCATTTCCATCTCTTCTTTTTCCATGTGAAGATTAGCTTCTGCCTCTTTTTCTGTGACTTTAACCTGCTTATACCAAGCTTTTAAAACCCCACGAAGCTTCTTAAGTTTGTTCAAAAAATTCACATCGTTTGGCCCTTCATCAACCCATCCCGAAAAAAACTGACTTGACAATATCTTCACAACCTGGTCGCTCTAACCAAGAGTCAAACCAACGAAAAGGTTTTGCTCCAAAGTTAATATCAACCACCGTGAAAATAACCGGAGAATGGTCCGATAACTCCCTGTTAAGGGCTCGAACACAAACATCCGGCCATCTAAATTACAACCTGATTTACAATAATTACAACCTACATTTGCTCATCTAAATTTATTAGCTTCTTTAATATAATAATAATAATAATATTGCATTTAAATATTATACATATGAATAGTTGTAACCTTTTAGTAAAATATGAACACATATTATTTGAAGTACGTCAAAATGTTTTCAATTAAAATGTAGGTACTTCAAGGCAAGAACATTAAAATTAAGTGAAACTCAAGTTTTTTTTTTTTTTTGTAAATTGAGCAAATGGAATTTACAAGGACTAAAATTGACAACTTTCTAAAAGATGAAGGTGACGGTTGTCACAGTCTCCCCTACTTTAGAAAATTTCGTCTTGAAATTTCTTTTAAGTGGAGGTTTCTATGAAACAAAAGGCATTGCAAAAGTTAAGTAGGTTTTTTTTTTAAAAAAATTGCATCAGTCATGATTTGATAAAATTTAAAGTAGTTGGCTAATATCCAAAGTAAAAGTTTCAAAATTTTACACATTTGACCCAAGGTTAGAAAGTTGAGAGTTTACAATGAAAAAGGATTGGGAAAGTATGTAACTGGTGAGGGCAGGGCGCTGATATAGCAGTCTCCCCTACTTTAGAAAGGTTCTGACCGAACTTTATTAGAGTATGCAACAAGATTCCAAATAATCGAGCGTGTGTGTATACAGGAATTAAACCTTTTGTGTGTGGTAAAAAAAAAGATTCCAAGGAAGACGAATTGAAGCACGTACAAAAACGTTCTTATCAAAATGATAGTCGTTGGTCAACGACGTATTAAAGAGGTCGGGCCCAACGCTATTAAATAGCCCAATATGCAATAGAGAATAATGGGTAGGTTCTTGGTCAGACTCCTAGTCCGCTCCCGCAGTATCGTTAGTGCTTATATATAGGGCGCAGCTAACCCACCACACTCCCGACACTTTGGACTCGTATCGATTGTCTACCTACAGCCTAAATAGAATTACACACTACCCTCATGTACCTGTAAACCCATGATTGCGTTCCAGACCGTAATCATCGATTTACCTTACACTAGGGTGTTATGCTTTTCCATAACCCTAACAAGAACAAATGCGTGCAACCAAAATATGTTAAGTAATCGATACTGCAATGAAACAATGAGATGGCTAGAGGTCCTTCCCTTTCGGGTTTACCCTTTAACCGTAATGAGAATAACATGTAAGTATAAGACATGGTTAGAGGATCTTCACCTTTCGAGTTCGCCCTTAACCGGTAAATTTTTGTTCACATCGTTGGGCTCTAAACACCCATATTGATAAATTCCGAGAATTTCACCGTTCCCCTCGGGTTGGAGAATTCTAACCCGAGTCGTACGTGGGCACTGGCTTAGATCTCATACGAGTTATCAACTAGTATGCTCATTGGCCATGATGATGAACAAAATAATGTAAAGTATAACAGGGTTTTGCTCAAAACAGGAAAAAAAAAATATGCATACCAAATATGCGTTCATGTAAGTATATAAGTATAGCATAAAATTTCGATTGAAAGAATAATATAATATAAATCGAGTAAATCGCACAATTTTTACAAAATGAAAGTAGACGAGTTAAATTAATGCTCAAAACCAGTGTTGTAAAAATAACTACTAATAACTAGTGCGAGAATAGTTGTGAATAACGCGTGAGAATAACCACCGATAAAAGAATAATACGAGAATAATAAGATAATGTGCGACCGTAACTATAAATAGAATGGTGTAAGAATAAAATAATGAAATTTACTGTAAATGAAAGTGTGTAGAGCAGACGTATAGTCTACTGGCATGAGGATAACTTTTTAGAAACCGAAGAATGTTTTAAGTTCAAAACAGGTTCACTTGAAAAGATTTCGTAGGTACACATTTTCATGTGTTTACGAGATGTCGAGTTTGAAAAGTGTTATAAGGCATATTATTAGTTGCAAGTTTCTCCCGAAAACATATATTGGATACGTCATATGAAAACAAAAGGTTTACATGTGACTTGTAAAATATGCAATACAAGTTTATAAAATGCAAAATAAAACCATTTCATGAAGTATGTGTAAATCTAATGTGTTTTAAAATACCAAAATTTAAAATGACGTGAATGATAAAAATCAACGTATGTAATAAGAATAGATTCCCAATATTTAAGAAAATTCATAATTTATTATTTGAGTCTTCAAATGATAAACAAAACATAAATATCAATATCATAAAACATTGAGATTGTTTCCATATGAAACTTTGACTAACCCAAGTATTTGAAATTTCTAATGACTGTGGAGGCGTACTTTAGCCTATAAGTGAATGCTCATCCCAAGAGTTCCCAGTTAGGTATACGGGTCCCTCGTCTGATTGGGATTTATACGAAATACCAGACCTAGACAGAAAACTCAGGATACAGGCGCTCACCCTTCCAGATTGCACGTGCCCCGTCACAAATAAATTTCAAAACTCTAGCGGAGCTTGAGATGTGAAAATAAATCCTTAAGATGTGGATTTCACTCCTAAGTCAAAGATATACTTCAAAAAGTGAAAATACGATGGAGTGAAACTGATCACTAAGATAAGGATATCACTCCTAGCTTAGTGATTAAGTTTCTTTTGGAGGGATAGATTCCTTGAGATTTGGACGTCTCCTATCTCGAAAGGAAAATATTCCAAGATAAATAAAACATATAAAGAGTGAAACTATTCACCAAGGTATGGATATCACTCCTAACTTGGTATTTTCGTTTCATTTGTTGAATATGATCTTCTTTGTATATAATAAAAAGGAAAAGGAGAAAATCTATCTAAAGAAATATGAGGATAGAAGGAAGCATATAAATGGTAGCTTAGTTATAGTCTAGGTCAAAAGTATTTACTAATAACCTAATTCCCTATAACCATGGCTCTGATACCAATATGTAACACCCCAACCGATGGCGGAATCATCGAGGTGTCACGTAGTGACGATTGTTCAATAGCACATGGACTAAAATATAAATATTAATAGCAAACAACTTTCATTATTTAAAACGAAATTCAAAGAGTCTCAACAGAAATTTCAAACATAGTAGAAAAAAATGTTCAACTTTTATTTAAAGCACTAGGTCCAGCCTAAGCGTAAAAAGCAAGCAAGATCAAACTTCACCTGAAACATGTACAAAATAATTTGTCAACATATATAATGTATTGGTGAGTATATCCTTTTGGTATATATAGTAAGGTTAGAGACCCGTGAACTTCACGGGTGAAGAAATTTTAAAATAAAACATCTTATCGACTAAATAAAATTAAACAATTTTTATAAGGGCAGTGTTCAACTAAAAGTTTAAAACATACGATGAAAGAAAATATAACATGAAAAACTAATATTCTATCCAAGTTATTAAATAATTATATGTTAAAGTATGACGTAATATATATTTTTAATACTATATATAAGAAAAGTTATAAGAAAGATAATACATACCCAATAATTTTAAGTCTATTGGAAGCTTCATTGTCAGTATCATATATGTATAGCTGATAAAATTTTGGTTTTTCTCCATGTGTAGGTAACAAATTGTCTAGTATTTTACCCGTCCGTTGTACGGGAACATCAACACCGTAATGACAACACTATATTCTTGTTAATGTTTAGTGTAGTTGTTTGCTTATGACAAAACATTTGACTTAAATAACCATAAATGATGCAACAAAGACTCATACGTCACACAAGAAAAATGATACCAATGTTTGCCTTTCATAATATATAAAAAAATGAAAAGGTAATACACAAATAATAACCCATATTCAAAATTCCACAAAGTAAAATGACATTGGAATTACCCTTCAAAGACGATGCCTTTTATACTACCATTAGACAAACTATACAACCATGATCAACAATTCAAGGTTTTTTTAGTCAAATGGGTCAAAGTAGGCACATCCAAAAGTAAGAACATAATAGCAAAGGCATAGTTTTTTTTTTTTTTTTTTGAACGGCCAACAAAATACCATTTCATTAAATCACCAAAAACGGCTAGCCAAAGGCTAGCGAAACAGTCACCAAATAAATATACGACCATACAACGAATAAAACACAACCTATCTACATATTGACAAGACTTCACTTTGTAATACACCAAAAGATATTTGTGACCCATGTTGTAGACAATACTTCTTGTTGCATCAAGGATGTTGGATTTGTTTAAGTCTGGTTCCATAAAATGAGCAATACAATGGCGTGTGCTGATGGCTGCCATCTAACTTTCCAAAAGAGAGGTTTTACAATGAGCAATATTTTGTGACTTTACAACCTATAGTTATAAAATGTGATAGATATACTTCTTATAAACAACCAATGGGAAATGATTGAGAAGATAGGTTTTACAATGTGCAAGATTTATAATTGTAAGTATGGGTGTACGCAGTAGGGTGGGACCTAAAATATATACCATAAAAATGATAGATCATATGAGTAGCCCAAAAAAATAACACAACACCAAGAAAACAGATGATTTGCAGCAATAAATAGCAAAATAACTTGTTTGCATCAATACAGCAACAAAGTCTTTAAAAAAATATCCGCACTATTCCACCCATGAATGTTCTTGGATCCGGATAGTTTCCTGAAAACTGGGTCTGAGAAAGGTCAAATCCCGGGTTCTGTAAAGTTGTAGCAGCAAGAAAAAAGTTAGCTCATTGTGTTGATGATATCATGATATGCATAAACTACAGTTTAGTAAAGATCCTTGTATATCTTAGAGATAATTAACTGATCGGACACGCTTATTTTCACGCTATTTGAAGTTAAAATCTTGGTTTAAAAAAGCGCGAACTTAACATAAAAACGCGCCTTTTTTGGCAAAAACTTGACTCCGGGGCGCGCATCTCATGTAATTTCCATGTTCGCCTATTCAAGTTGTTAGGAGTTCAGCACAAACATATGGTTATAGTTGGGTAATGATTTCTAAAATACTGAAATTAGTGTGGGTTTTAACTTATTTTCTGTTTAAAACATTAGTTAGTTGTCATATAATAACAATATATTGGCGTTTGATGAAATGGAGTTATGTGATGATCATGTAATGGGTACCTGGATGAAGACAGTTGTTTGATCTTTGCTCAACTCACTTCCGTTGCTCCACATCATCACCAAGACTGGCTGCTGTTACTTTTACCAACAACCGAAAAAGTCATAAACAATTTCAGTGGACCAATTTCAGCACTGGAATAAGGTTTTTTTTGTCATTGAACCACAAATGAACTCCTCGTGGGTGTGTGCCTTGTTCAGTACCAAATGATAAACAACTTTGGGTTTTGATGGGCAAATCAGGTTACAGAGTTGCTCCAAAATGAACTGCAGAATTAACTGCATTTTAGTTGTGAATGAGCAATTAAACATTTACCTCAAGGGAAAAAGAAAGCATATTCTATAACAAAATGCCAGAACAAATTTGAAGGTTATTTTAAGTAAACGGCCAACTGTTGTATGCAATTGGTAACAGGTTGTGCCTCAGGTTCTTTTAGGATTTCGGATATTAAACATTGAATAGATTTCTGTAGCTTGATATGTATTTAATTCCATATCAATCAAGACCATAATTTAACAATGATGATAAAGAAAACTGTCAATTAAAAGTAGTTTTGTAATAACACCAAATTACTTGCCAACACATGTCAACCCTCATCAATGGTCAACCAAGTCAGCAATAATTTCAAAACCTCAGCTTTTGTTCAGAAGATAATGTTATTATTCATCTCTACCAAATTTATACTTTCGTAAGATTTGTATCAATTTCTTTACGGTAACTCCTGGTATATATTTGTACATGTTCTAGAAATCAACAGTCTTAGAGACAAGGAAATAGATTTTGGTTCCATTAAGATTTAAAAACATATTCGAACTTATACCCAATTGAAAAGAATTTTTTTAACAATAATTCTGACATACCAAATTAGACCGTCCTCTTTTGTCCTCCCCATGAGTCAGCAGACCACCAATACTGCAGGGGTGGTTTGTGGCGACCAAACCAACACCAAACTCGCTGATACCGTCAATGCATACAAACTCTCTGCCGCCTCATTCGCTGCCAAAAACGTCAAACAGCATCTAACCCACAATGAAACACATAATTTTCCATTAAAGAACTAAACAGTAACAATAATATTATTTGTACTACTACTCATCTATCTTGAAAGATTATACACAACAGAAGACTCATTTATCTGAGTACATAAAGTACTATCCAAGTATTTAATCAATACAACATTAATCAAGCAACACCAACAACGTAGATTAATATTTCCATAGGGAAGATGTACCTACCTGGCAAGACCCAATACGACATAGTGATGAGACAAAGAATAATTTGCAGGGCTCCAATTTCCATAACTTGAATCGTTTCTCCAATACCAATCTTCCCGTTGAAAATGTTGATAATATTCACATTAACCATCATCCTTCCACGTCTCGTATCCCCTGTGCTTATTCGTCTCCCTATTGAACACACTTTGCATACGCCTTATACGCTCCTATAAACACAAGATCAATGTCATAGACATCAAAAACTAAAACCATCGGTTCATCTTTTATACATTCTTGGTACAATCGATAATATATCTTTAAAACATAGGCAAATTTAATTTTAATAATTCAAAGTATACCCATTGGTTGATAAAAATTCATACTAACCATGTGACCAATGACACTCCTAACTTTCATTTTCGTTGTTGATAAAAATTCATACTGACCATGTGACCAATGACACTCCTAACTTTCATAAAAGTAACCCCCTCTCCTCTTAATGAACAACCGTTTGTTTTCTT
This sequence comes from Ambrosia trifida, assembly GCA_028751855.1. NCBI lineage: Eukaryota > Viridiplantae > Streptophyta > Magnoliopsida > Asterales > Asteraceae > Ambrosia > Ambrosia trifida. Next base: position 122,136,517 of record CM054122.1, read on the forward strand.
TAATCCCGATAAGAATGTTGTAAATGGTTTTGAAACGACTTGAGTAAAAGTTAGGGGCATCATCGGTCACATTACCCGAATAAATCACTAAAATCAAATTTGCCTATAATGTATATAAAAAGATACACACTACTCTATCCATCTCTGCTTCATACTCCTCCCGCAAGCGGCGCGCATACCTTCTCCTAGCTTCATCTTGACCTCTTGTTTTTTAATAACCGCCACTCGCCTCGCCTTTAAACGCTTCCTGCGACATAGCAAGCTTTCACAAAAACAACAAAACCACACACACACACGCATCACTACATCAGTTTCTTCAAACAAATCAAAAAAAATTCCAATCTAGGTCGCCAAAAGATCAAATCTTTAACATAATAATATTTTTTAACCGAACACTAATCGTTCAATATTATCAAAACACCCAAATTTGCCTGACACAAAAACACAAGGGGAGGAACTCAAAAAAAATTGAGATTTGAACTTTTTATATGTTTTGAACGACAAAGGCATTGCAAAATTGTTATTATGCAAAGTAGAGTCATACACATGGTTTGTTTATTTCAATAATAGTCTCAAATTATACTTGTAATTTTGGAATGACCATGACCAGATGCTCAAATGAATATGGTTATATAAAATAAGCTATGAGAAAGAAAGATAAAGAATCAAATTAGTGCAGACATTAACTCATGAATGTTTATCAATAAACAAAACGATTTTCGCAGGTTAGTTAGTTCTATCTTCTCTTTGGTCTCAATTTGTTTTCAGTCATGTATACGGAACCCCAATCTTAGGCGAAAATCAAAATGATTTGTTTTACTTTTCTTATTCGGTTTTTGAAGGTCTTTGATTGGAAGTTCGATCCTTAGCTTTGACCTTTTTTTTAACATAACTATATATATATATATATATATATATATATATGATAATATATCAAATAACCCTTCATTTATGTTATATGAAAACTAACTTTTGTAAATATCTATACTATATTAATAAGCATATAGGAAGGGCAGAAATGGTCATTTGTCACATGTACAAGCCTTGAAAGCATGTTGTACAAGGATCAATGCATAAAACCCTTAAACTTTTAAAGGGTGCAAGCTATAATGCATCATGTATAAGCCTTCAATGCACAAACGTATTCCAAAACAAACCCCGGATACAATTCATTCCAACAAAGCAGATATGAATTTAGGGTTTCAAACCACTCATTCCATTCATCCACCTCCATTATCTCTCTCTCTCTCTCTCTCTCTCTCTCTCTCTCTCTCTCTCTCTCTCTCGAAGATATTCTGATTTAGAGTTTTTTTATTTGAAGAACCAGCTTTCCAATCGTCATGTTAAGTATAAGAAGCAACTCTCTAATGGTGGTTCTTTGTTTTGAAAATAAAACATTGGGGAATATAGGGTAACATAGAATGGAAGTGGTGATTTGGATGGGGTTTGCGGGTCTACAGCGGTTCATTTTTGCAGATCTTCACCATCGTGTTGCAGATCTCGGGCTAGGTGCTAGGTTTCAACTTATTCAAGGTTTCTTTCTTACCTACCTCAGAACTTATCACGTTTGTGAGTTTTCCGATCCCTAATTTGTTGTTATTATTTATATTTTTGGTTGAGTTAATGCATGTTACGGTTGAGATATGTGATTTGGAGAAATTTGGTTCAGATCTGTTGGTTTTGTGTGTTTTTGGTAGAATTTGAAGAGTCAAACATGGAGCCTATGGATATTTTTTGCAAGACCAAAGAGGATGCTTCATTATCGAAAGGCTTATGTGAATCTATGCTTTTTATATATTAGAAGTTGAAATATAAAATTAATCATATGAATGTATGTGCTCAACTAGCGTATTTGCTTTTAGTTATCAACTATTCTAATATTCCATCTACGGTGTTTGCTCTTGTTACGATATTCTGTGCAGAAAGTCTACATTGGCTTTACAAGGTTTTGTTTTCATATTTTTGTTGTTTACATGATATGGTTTATCTTTTTTTTTTGGGGTTATGTATATTCATTATTGTGTATGCGTGTGCTTATATGTACATATTTATTAAGAGTGTTAAAAAATAGTGAAACCAAAAACACAAGATCCATACCAGTTTTTTGGTGAACCTTTTATTGTCTCTCCTCAAAACTTCTGGTATAGATTCATGATTTTAGTGTTAATCCAAAATATATATTAGATAAAGTTAGTTGGACTATGGAGATAAACTACCGAAATATAAGTTACTTTTTGCAATTGTCTGATTTTATCTTGGTTTTATGATTTTTTTTGTTTTATTACTAATAACATCAAACTAAAAAGCATCAACGGTTTAAAAGTTGCTGATATGAATTTATAGTATCTCAAAAAGTAAATAAAGGTTTTTCATTGAAATATTACGAGATGGATATATGTTTTTGGAGTGTGATGAGGTTGGAATATAAATGATATATTGGAATGATCTAATTGCACAAATAGGTGAGGAAGTTGGAATTCTTATTGAAATTGTAAGAATAGTGGTGGTAAGTAGAAATTAAAGAAGGGGGTGGGTAATAGAATTCAAATTAGAAGTAATAACTTGTGTACTTTTTCCTCATGCGCTACATGTTCTTTTGTAACTGATTACAGTTTTTTATGCAAGGGATGACATGGCCTAGCTGATACAAGAAAACAATATGGTAGTTTATCACCTGGCTGTAAGGAGAAGTTAGATCTGGCTGGGACAGGCTCGTTTTACAACGAAATGGAAGCGGATATTGTTGTTCAACATGTTCTCTCGCTGATATATGTAGGTACATATTATTGGTTTTATTTTAAAAATTAATGTTTTTTTGTCTAACGGGCATGGTTTAAAAAAACGGGTGAGGCGTGCGCCTTGAGGCGAGGATCTGAGAAAACGTCTCTGAGGCAACACCTCATGAGGTTATTTTGTACGTGCGCCTCGAATGGCCGAGGCGCTAAGAAACCTTGCGCCTCGAGGGGCTGTGTGTGTGTTTTATATGTGATTTTGATGTTTTAGACTTTCTATGTCAATTATTTTATTTTTTATGTGTGTTTTTATGTTTTAAACTTTCTTTGTCAATTATTTTGTTTTTTTATATGACATATAATTTTTATATTTATTTTTTAATCCCGCCTCGGGCTTGCGCCTTGGTTTGCCTCGAGGCTTACACCTCATAAGACGAAGGGAAAACACCTCGAGGCTCGATTTCTTTCTTTTAAACTTTGCTAATGGGGAGTTACACCAATCTTGAAGCTTTTTCCGTGCAATAGAATTCAAACCTTTTTAGTTTTGTGAAAAATGGATAAAGGTGTATAAAACAGGTGCAGGTTAGCTTTTAGGTGGAGCAGAGTGGTCAAGAATAACAAATTTTAGATTTGGCAAAATGGATGATGGATAACGAGTCAAAACCTTTAATCTTTAGTGTGGTCACAGAGAGTTGTGTTACCCGGAACATTTTTGGCAAAAGTTTTAATTAGTATGTAGATAACATGCCTCATTTCAATAATCTATTTTTTTATTAAAATTGTTTTAAAGGTTATATGCATTACATTACAATTTTTAGTGACATTCAACCTGTTTTGTTTAAGCACTTCTTTTTTTTTTTCATTTCGCTCCTTTTTTTTATTTTGAATCTAGTTCATGGTGTTGTTGGAGAGAGAGGGGATGTGTGTACTTGTGGTGTCCGCCAAGTTCTTTCAGGTAGCAAATCATCCGTGTGCGTCTCAAACCTCGAATCTATGACTATATTTGGTTACAGCTATAATGTTTTCCACTTGTGTTTGATTTTATAAATGTTCTATGACTCATCCATATTGACTTATTTATATTTCAGATTGGATTCTTGTAGGGGCTGGAACAAATGATCAGTTGCTCATTCTCTGTTGGATTGATCTGGTATTCTGCATAGGTATGGATTCAATTACCAAACTTTGGTTTGGTTGCTTGATCTGTTTTGGCTGATTTTGAGTGATGGATTCAGTTTTGGTATTTAAATGTGAATGAAATGAAATGATGGAATTGATGTGTTTTTGTTAGGATCTGAGTTTGATTGTTTTGATTTGTTTAAGTAAAATGAGAAATAAATGAAGTGAGTATAAGTGGAAAGTGCAGCGGAATAATAAACTATAATCAAAACAAAGGAATAAATGTTTTTCAATCGAATGCTTTCATAGACTCAAATGATTACAAACGATTATACAAGTACTCCCCCTCAGCCTGATCACTCTGTGATTGTTTGTCTGAGAGAATGTTGTGAGTGATTGAATAGAACAGTACAGGCATTGTTCTATTTATAGACAAATCTAAACCACTGATGATCTAAGCTGACGTCACCTAAGACAGTTACTTCTAACAGAATAACAACATAAAACATCTGCCCTATACAAACTACTGTTACATTGCAAAGCACTGTAAGGTAAACTACTGTTGAGGAAAGCTCTGATGGTCTTGTATCATCTGTTGGAGCCTAAGTGCTGTTGGCTCCAACAGACCTTTAGTCTTTAGCACTTGATCAGCAGTTGTTCTCTATCAAACCTTTAGTCAGCAGTTGTTCTCTATCAGTTGTTATCCAGCAGTCCTTTGTAGCAGCAGTTGTCATAGCAGTTGCTTGGGTGGAACAGTTGTTAGGGTCAACAGTCTTTTGGGAGGAGTATGTTGTAAATGTTGTTTATTAATATGGATCAACTGTTAGTATATTTTGGCTTTTCAATCATATGTTCTTCTTCAAGTCAGCAGACCCAACAATCTCCCCCTAGAACAGATGATTCCAAAACTAGACTTTATTCTTGATCTTTATTCCTCATCAGACTTTCTCTGATTTGACCTTTGAATTGTAACTCAAAGTTCAAAGAGTAGAGGTCTTCTGCATCTCTTTCAAGCTCAAGGTTCAGCAATGTTTGGAGGTCATCTGCACACAGGCTATATGCATCATCCATGCTTGGTTTTGGAGCCTCTCCATCTGATCTATGCAAACTCAATTTATGGGTGTCTTTGTTGACCTTCCATTTTAGAATTTTTTAATCAGAGGATTTGCTGAGACGCATTTTTATTCTGGATGAGTTTGGTGATGGAGGTCTCCCAATGAGTTCTCTGAGTTTTTCAGTAGTGGGATCTGAGAAAAAGTATATTTGATTGTAGAGGCCCTCTTTTATAAAAGTATCAGCAAACTTCTTCTGATCTTCTTCAGACATTTCTTTCTTCTTTTTGAATTGTCTTCTTGCAGCAGCTGATAGATCAGAAGTATCAAGTAGGCTGTCTAATGTAAAAGCCTGTTGAGGTCTCTTCATCAAGGGTTCATCAGGGTAGACAGGTTTTCTGGGCAAGTTAGGGTCTTTCTTCCTGTTTTCTTCCTACTTCTTGTAGGTTTCAACCAACCTCAGCTCTGACCATCTTGCAACAGACTTCATCTCCCCATAGTCAGCAGCCACAATTTCTTGTCTCATTCTTTTGAATTTCAAGGCTCTGGCTGGATCTCTACCTTTACTAGAAATCAGGGGCAGAGACCTTGGCTGGGGGATTCTTGACCATGTCCTCAATTCTTATGAGTTCTTCTCTGAGAGCATGAGTGGTCCAGCCTGCAAACTGTTTTTTGTTTGCTTTATAAGGCATGGTTGCCAAGATCTGTTCAAGAAGAGATTCCCTAACCTCCCTTTCCATGTCACTCCTGAGAGGCATGGTAGACATAGAGTTGCTCAGGGTCTTAGCAAAATCTTCAATCCTTCTCAATTTGCTAAGCTCTGCTGAATGGATGCCCTGAGCACTCCTGTCATCTTTCCCTTTGCATTTCTCTTTTATGATGGCATCTGCCTGTTCAGCCTTGTATTTTAGATATTTGTCTATGTTTAGGGGAACAGGAAAATGTGGAAGAGATGGGAAAGATCTTTCAGATGGTTGTTCAGCATTGTAGAAGGATTGCATTTCCCCCTTGAGTAGATCAAGTTCAAGGGGATACTGAACAACCAATGGTGTGATGGTTGGTGGTGGTCTATGGGATGTAAATTGTGAGGTGTGTGGTGAGAATGATGAAAGTGGAATGGCAGATATTGGTGTAGATTGTGTGGTTGAAGTAGTAGGTGGTGATGTGTGAATGTTTTCATCCTGTACAACAAAGGTAGATTTTCTCTTCCTTTTGTACTGGATTTTTGGTGATGGTGGTGTAGAGGCAGTGGTTGTGTTAACATATGTTGGCACTTTTGTAGAACCAGCAGATGTTTGGGATTTAGGTGGTGAAGTGGTTGTAGGTGGTGTATTGGCGGTTGTGATGATAGGTTCAGTGGTTGGTTTGGTGGCTGTGCTGATAGGTTCAGATGTTGTGGTGGTATCAGTGGTTTTGGTGGCAGTAGTGGTTTTGGTAGCAGTGGTTTTAGCATCAAGTTTGGAAGGTGGTTTTCTGACATGTTTGGCAGGCATTTTCTTCCTTTTAGAGGAGCCCACATCTTCAACTTCTTGTTGTTGTTCCCTTTTCTTTTGTACCAAAGCCTCTGCCTTGACTTGGAAAGTATCAGCCCTCTTTTGCTTTTCTTCAGCAGCTTTTTCAGCTTCCTCATTAGCAGAGGTATCAACTTCCTTTGCTTTGCTGATTTTGGCAGTTTCAGTAGCAACAGAGGTTTGAACATTTGGTTGTTGTTGTTGTTGTGGTGCTGTGTGGGTGGACCCTGGTTTGTTAGTAGACTTTGATTTTCCCTTTTGTGAGGGTGGACAACCATAGGGATCCAGCTTTGGCAATCTATCTCTGCCACTCTCCCCCCTTTTTGGCATCATCAGCAGTAAAGTCATCATCTTCATCTCTTAGAATTGTGGTAGGGGCAGAGCCAGTGGTCTTCAGCAGATGGTCTTTAATGGCTTGAATGTCAGCATGGGTATCTTTGTACCTAGCATCTACCATATTTCTGATTTCAGCCATGTAGGTTTCATGAGTCTGATCTGCTAGTTTTCTGTGAGCTATGATGATCGGGGAAACAGACTTCCTTAGCTCACTAGCAATATCTTCAGTGGATGGTTGACTCTTGGTGAGAGTAGCCAATGATCCCAATATTGTCTTGATATCTGATTTGATATCAGCAACAGAGGTTTCAATGGACTGTACTCTAGCCGTCAATTCTTGGTATTTTAACCCATCACCTAAGTTAATAGGATCATCTGAATTCCTACCAGTGGTAGTTGTAACTGGTTCAGTCCTAGGAGGTGAGTCCAAAGGATGAGAACTAGATGCCCCTTTTTCTTGGTTCTGGGGACTTCCAACTGATTTTGGGGACACTATAGTGGCCTCATCAGTTGTTGCCTTCAAGGAAGTCTTAGCTATGTAACCACTGTCCTGTTGTGAGACAATGGTCTCTACATCAGTAGTGGTTGCTTCACTTGAAAACTCACCTAGAGCTTCATTGAACTCTAGGGGTGTAACCTCCTCTTCTGTTTGTGGGATGGCTGGTTGATTTTCCTCAGTCCCAGTCACTTGTGGAGGTATACTCTCATTGATGGGTGAAGGAGAGGAACTGGGATTTTCCTAAGTTTTCTCAATAGCCTCAAACAGAGGTTGCATGTCTTGAGGAACATGTGTTGGTGAAAGTGGAGGAGTGAAAAGAGAATTAGCCCTGGGAGAGGGGCTTGTGAACATATGGCCAAGTGACTCATATGTATCATGAAGTGTTTCCCTTTGGCTTACAACATGATCCTTTTGTGAGGATTCATGAGGAGTTTGGTCAGATTGAGATATATCCAACTGTTGTGAGGAAGTAACAATAGTGGTTTCTTGTTGCTTTTGTGTTGCAACAGGGTTTTCTTCTGGTATCTCATCTTCCAGAAGTCCCCTTTTTGGTTTAGTGGTGGTTTTTGTGGATGGACGTTTTCTTTTGGAGGTGGCTGGTGTGAGTTTCACAGCACTGGATGTAGTGCCATGATCACCAGGAGCAGTGGGCTCAACAATAGAGGTTTGGACAACAATTGTTGTCTTAGTCCTCTTTGTTTGTGTTTTGGAAACTTTTGACACTTTTAATACTTTTTCTTGGGTAGTTGAACCCAACATTCTTGTGAAAGTTTCATCAGTTAGACTCTTCATTTGAGTAGACTCACCCTTTTTGAAATCTTTTTCAGGTAAAACCTTTTGAAGTATTACACTCAAAATTCTTGGGTAAATCAGAAAAGCATTATTAGACCCAGACTTTATGGCCTTCACATTTGATACTAAGTCCATAAACAGTCCCTGGGATAGATTGAAGTTAGAATCTGACAACATAGCATAGCCCAAGTACTGAATCCTCAATGGGATTTCATTAAAGGAAGTGGACTTAGCAGAGACACAGAGAAGGAGGGTATGAAAGAAAAATTTCATGACTGGTGGGAAAAACTTTTTGAAAAGGGTTGACCCAGTCATTTGTGCATCACAACCTCTTTCCTGAAACTCTGTGTGAAGCTCTGCCTTAGGGAAAGAGTCTTTACCTGACAGGTCATTGAGTGAGAAGGTTGTGGATATTAGTTCAGGGGTAATGACGATACTTGTCTCTCCAATTTTTGAGATAATGGATGTAGGCTTTTTGCCTTGAAGAAGAAACTCAGCATTCAACCAAAATTCTTGGAGGGTATCTAGATAGATAGGGGTATCAGCGGTTAGGATTGTCAGGTATTTTGATTGTAAGATGATGTCGATGGTGGAATGGAATGGAACATTTTCATCTGTTTTTACCAGATATGGGAGATAATTGTGGGTGGCTTTTGCTTGAAGATCCATTGTAATGGATTCCGAGTGTGAAGGTGAGTGGAATTGAAGTAAGGGTTTGAGGAAGAAGAAGGCGGTTTCAGTATTTTGAATACAATGAGACAGTGTAACGACTGTTGTGGTAAAACAGGGTTTTATAGGCTCTGGTGAAACCGCTGATGTGGCCAAAACTTTGCTTTTAGGAGCAGACGTGGCAAACATCTGGTGGCTAAACATCTGGTGGTATACAGCTGTTGCCAAAGATCTGATGCAAACAGCTGTTGTTTACCAAAGTGCTGATGCTAACAACACTTGATATTTTTTTTTAATATAGATAGATATATGTATATATATGTATATATATATATAGATAATGAAACAGTTGTTTTATCTGATCAGAGGTTTGAAACAGATTTTTCAACCAAGCAGTGGTTGTTTTATCTGATCAGATGTTTGAAACGGATTTTTCAACTTAACAGTGGATAGAGTGGATGAAAAAGTGGTTGTTTTATCCTTAACAGATTTTTCAACCAAAAAGCTATTTTTAAGGATGGATTTTGATTTTCTGAAACATTTTAAGGTTTTTATTTAAAACATTTTTGTTGTTTAATCCATGTTTAGCATACCAATTCTAGAAATCAGATTTGTAAAGGTAGATGTGTCTAAAGCTTTTGTCAACACATCTGCCAACTGATCCTCTGTTGGAACATGGTGTAGAGAAATCAAACATTTTTCATAGCTATCTCTGACAAAATGATGTCTGATGTCTATGTGCTTTGTGGTTGAGTGAGAAACTGGATTCTTGATGATATTTTCAGCAGCTTGACTGTCCAACATGAGTGGAATCTTTTGTGCAGTTATCCCAAAATCCAGCAATTGATTTTGAAGCCACATGAGTTGGGCTGTACAGCTTGCAGCAGCAATGTATTCAGCCTCAGCTGTTGAAGTTGAAACAGCTACTTGCTTTTTGCTTTACCAAGAGACTAAGGCATTCCTTAGAAACTGGCACCCTCCTGATGTAGACTTTCTTGTGGTGTGGCAGCCAACAAAATCACTATCTGAATAACCTGAAATCTCAATGTTTCCATTAGCAGGATACCAGATACCAAGTGTGGGAGCACCTTTTAGGTATCTGAATATCCTTTTCACAGCAATAAGGTTTGACTTTCTGGGTGAAGCTTGGGATCTTGCACAAACACAAGTGGCAAACATAATGTCTGGCCTAGATGCAGTTAAGTATAATAAAGACCCAATCATGCATCTGTAATGTGTTTGGTCAACCAGTTCATCCTTGTCATCAATAGTGAGTGGCTTGACTGTACTCATGGGTGTACTACATGGCTTACAATCATTCATCTCAAATCTAGTTAATAAGTTTTTCACATATTTGTTTTGATGAATGAATGTGCCATTTTGCAGCTGCTTCACTTGGAGACCAAGGAAACATTGAAGTTCACCCATAGCACTCATTTCAAACTCTGCTGTCATGAGTTCCCTAAACTCTTCACACATTTTGTTACATGTGGATCCAAAAATGATGTCATCCACATATATTTGAACAATCATTAAATCTTTCCCTCTCCATTTCAAAAATAAGGTTTTATCAATTTTACCTCTTGTGAAACCAATGGATAAGAGAAAGGTGGAAAGAGTTTCATACTAGGCCCTAGGTGCTTGCTTGAGTCCATACAAGGCTTTATTATGCTTGTAGACATGATCAGGATGGAATGTGTCTTCAAAACCAGGTGGTTGACATACATAGACCTCCTCCTGAATTTTGCCATATAGGAAAGCACATTTGATGTCCATCTGATACACCTTGATGTTGTGGTTGACAGCAGAGGCTAGAAAGAGTCTGATAGCTTCTAACCTTGCTACAGGAGCAAAGGTTTCATCATAGTCTATCCCTTCTTCTTGTCTGAAGCCTTGAACCACAAGCCTGGCTTTATTCTTGACAACTATACCCCTTTCATCAGTTTTGTTTTTGAAGACCCACTTTGTGCCTATTGGACAAACATCCTTAGGCCGGTACAAGTTCCCATACTTGTTGTCTTTTAAACTGAAGGAGCTCTTCCTGCATAGCTTCTACCCAACTATTGTCTTTTAGTGCCTCTTGGTACTTGACAGGTTGTGTGAGAGATAGAAAACCTGCAAAAAGACAGATATTTGAGGATTGGCTTCTTGTTAGCACACCCTCTCTGATGTTGCCAATGATTTGATCTGGTGGATGAGCTCTTAGGTAGATTAGATCTCCCTGATATGGTATGATGGCATTTTGAGCTGAAGGACAGAGGTTTGGTGACTCTGTTGATGTAACATCTGTTTGCACTTCTGTAGTGCCAACAGAGGTTTGAAATGGAGGTGGGGGAATGGGTCCAAGTGGTGTAAAACTGGACTGACTTTTGTCAACAGATGTTTGACTTTTGTCAACAGATGATTGAGCAGTGGATGTAAAGGGTGAAGCAGTGGTTTGAGGGTAAGACTGACCAACAGTGGCTGACTCAGCTGTGACAGAGTTTTGACAGTTGTTTTGAACAGCTGCTTCCTCTGATGCAGAATAGACTTTATAGTGACTTGGAATCAAAACATCTGTTCTGTAATCTTGTTGTGGAGATTGTGGAGTACCTGCATTGTTAGTTTTGACAGTAATATCTTCAAATTTGATTATCTAAATCAAACAACTCAGCAGGATTTGCTGGGATTTTTAGGGATGAAAGTTCATTGAACTTTACATTCAAAGTTTCTTCTATTGTCCTGGTCCTTGTGTTAAACACTTTATAGGCCTTGGCAGTAGAAGAATATCCCAGAAAATATCCACAATCTACGTTGGCTGCAAATTTTGAAATGGAGTCTTTAAGATTTAAAATGAAACATGGGCAGCCAAAGATTTTAAAAAAATGAGATTAATGGTTTGATTTTGAACAGAATTTCATAAGCAGTCTTTTGATGTCTTGGGTTGATCAAAACTCTGTTTTGAACATAGCAAGCAGTGTTTACAGCTTCTGCCCAAAAGGACAGTGGCAAACCAGAATATGCTAGCATGGTTCTTGCAGCTTCAATGAGAGTTCTATTTTTCCTCTCAACCACCCCATTTTGCTCTGGTGTTCTTGGGATGCTGTACTGCCTCACAATCCCTTTTGACACACAAAAGTCATCCAACTCCTTATTTTTAAACTCTGTTCCATTGTCACTTCTAAAGACTTTTACTGGCAAGTCATATTGTTTTTCAACTTTGGTGACAAAGTCCTTCAAGATACTTGCAGTCTCATCCTTAGAGTGTAAAATGTAAGTCCATGTAAACCTAGAAAAATCATCAACTATGACAAGACAAAATCTTTTTCTTCTTAGACTCATGATTTTAACTAGGCCAAACAAGTCCATGTGCAACAATTGTAGACATTGACTTGTTTTGGACTCATCAATGGATTTGTAAGAGCTTTTATGTTGTTTTCCTTTTAAGCAGGAAACAAATGCTCATCACATTTGAATTCTTTTGATGGTAAACCTCTGACAAGGTTTTGTTTGGAGAGTGAGTTGATAGTTTGAAGGTTGGTATGACCCAGTCTCCTATGACATAATTCTGTCTCCTTTGTGGAGGCAGCAGAAAACAAACAGACATTTGCCATAGGATTGTCCTTCAACATATCAACTACATACACATTACCACTCCTATGAGCAACAAGTTGTGCTTTGCTCTTAGTAATGATGGTGTCAATCTTTTTCACCACTTCTGGCCCAATAATCTTACAAGTTTTCTTAGTGAAGAATGAGCCATAACCTTTGTCACTCATTTGTGAAACACTAAGCAAATTAAATTTAAGATTATCAATAAGATTGACATTTTCAAACTTGAGTTTCCTAGCTTGAACAGTCCCTGAACCCAACACCTTACCTTTTGAATCATTACCAAAGGATATATCACCCCCTCCATGAGCTAAGTAGTCCATAAGAAGGGCTCTACATCCTGTCATGTGCCTGAAGCCTCCACTATCTACGTACCAAAGACTATCTAAACAAGCAGAAGCTCCCTACACATGAATAATGAATTAGTTTTGGTGAGTGTCCAAAGCCAAGTTGGCTTTGGATGGGTCCTCAGACTTTTCAGCCTCAAGCTTGGGAAGGTGATCAGTGGTTTGAACTAGTTTTTGAATCAAGTTCAACAACCGTTGCTGACCATTTGCCAGTGCTTGAATGTCAACACTTGGGGCAACAGTTGTTTGGTCACTTCCTGACAGATGATAATACCCATAGGGATTTCTGTTCACTCTTGGTTTAGAAGGTCTTTTTGGTTCCTCATAAACATGTGACAGGCTATGACATGGTGGTTGTCCATATCCTCTTGGGTACTTGCTTGTGGGTGGAACATCTGTTACTTGGATATCCCTGGGAGCAGATGTTTCAAGACTTTTGGTAACAGATGTTTGAACTGGTGTAAAAGTCTGTTTGGGCTTTCCTTTTGAAGTACTCACCACTTGACTTGCAAGAGTTTTAGCCTTGTACTCTTATATTTTGACATCAAAATTTTTGAGATACAGACACTCTTTGGTTTTGTGATTCTTTTTACCACATATTGAGCATGTTGCCTTGGAATCACATACACTTGCTCCTTTGTTGATATCATATGCTTTTAGAAGAAAACAGTTTTTAGTAACATGATTCTTCTTCTCACAAAAATCACAGAACAAGTGGACAGTCTTTTCTTTCTTTTTCCCTTTTTCAACTTTCTTCTCAACAGATGTTTGAGCATCTGCTGGAAGGTTTTTCAAGGGAGTTTTGAAATTAACTTTCTTCTCCACAGGCAAAGGTTTAAATTCATAATTTTTAAGTTCAGTGAATGATGAGGAACCTTCTGGTTTTTCAAAAACAATTTTCTTGCCATTAGGTTCAGTGATTTTAATCTCTTGACCCTTCAAATTAGTTGGTACTACCTCAACTAACTTTTGATCCCTTTTGTCAGTGTTTTCAAGAGCTGGAGCAGTGGTTTCAAAACCAAAACCAAACTTCACATGACTCTTGGTCTGTTTGTTGAGTAGCATCTCAAAACCTCTACATGATTCCACCCATTTCTAACATTCAACTTGGGTGGACTCAAGCTCACTTTTGCAACTATGATATTTAGTTATCATAGTTTGGAGCTGGTCTTTGGTTATAGTTGCTTCATGTTTTAAACTGCTTATTTCAGATTCTTTTTCAGTTAAATTTGTTTTTAATTCTTTTGAAAGTTTCTCAAATTTAACTTCATCATCTAAAATTTTCTTTCTAAGAATTTCATTCACCTCTTTGATGTTAGCAAATGCTATTACACATTTGTCAGAACACAAATCTTTAAGGATTTGAGGAGATACCTTAGCAGCAGCCATCAATGCACAATCACACTTGCACTCACAATCATCAGATGCACCCCAGGGATCTGAGAGATTCACAACCTCTTTTTTAGATTTTTCACCTGTAACTAACTCATCAACAATATCATCAGTCTTAACAACAGATTCAGTTACCACTTCCTCAGAATCAACCTCTTCTACCATAGCCATGAAACATAAATTTTCTGGTTCATTTTCAGCTTTGGCAACTAGTGCAAAATTTTCATCTGCCAACTCATCTGGTAGACTGCTCCAATCAACAAAGCCTTGTGTGAAGAAACTCCGTTGACTGGTTTCTGCAGGTGCAGAGGGTGAAGCAGCAGTCATTGGCACAGGTGCCTAAGAAACAGGGGTTTGCACATAATGGATCTGAGGAACAGTGGTTTGGACAAACTGGACAGGAACAGTGTTTGAGGACTGTGCAAAATGAGCAGTGTTTTGCACATTTGGTCCAGGGGCATTATAGGAATTTTGATAAGTATTGGTCTGTGGCCTTTGATTTGGATAGGTAATCATAGGTGTACCATGTTGACTCCTACATTCCCTAGCAAAATGACCAAGTCTATGACATTTATAACACTTTATCTTTGATTTATCCAACCCCACCTTTGACCTGCCAATTAACCCTGGAAACCTTCTTCCAGTTTTCTTGTAAAAATTGTTAGTTCTTACACTGAGAAGGGCCAATTGGTGCATAATGTCCATTTCTTCCAAATCATCAGGGTCAAAATATTTTAGGTCGTCATACTCAAAGGATATGTTATCAGATGCCTGGATATCACCACCACTTGTTGTAAAAGCATAGTTTGGTGAATAAGAATCAGAGTTAAAACCTGAGTTAAAACCTAAAGTTATGTCAATGAAATGATCATAACTCTGATCCTTACTATTACCAGGCACCTCATCATGACCTAGAAGTGTTGTATTACCAAATACATAGTCATCAGACACTTTTCCAGAGTCCTGGAGCTTCTTTTTCAGGTTAAGCTCTCTCTCATAGGTCAAGAGCTTACCATGAAGCTGGGTCAGTGATAGGTCCTTGAATCCAATTGAGTTTCTCATAACTATAGCAATAGTGTCCCATTTATCTGGTAATGATCTTGAAAACCTATGGTTCAAAGTTGAATGAGGGTAAGTTAGACCAACCAGTTTTAGTTCACTAATGAGACAATTAAACCTCTCAAGTTGTTGAGTTAATGACTCTCCCTTAACGCGACTGAATGTTTCATATTGTTGGTTAAGTATTTCACGGTTGTTTTCAATAACCTCTTCAGTCCCACCAAATTGTTCTTTCATTGCATCCCACAACTCCTTTGCACTGTTACAGTGTAACAGCCCAGCATATATATCATTGGGTAGAGCCATGGCCACAATACTGAAGGCCTTAGCATCTAACTCAATTTTCTGAAAATCCTGGTCAGAGTAGTTTTCAAGTTTCTTAGGCTCCTGAACCTTGGGATCTTCGGTACTCGGCACCATCGGAACATGTGGTCCGAAGATAACCGACTTCCAACACCCAGTGTTCTGTTGAGCTAGAACATGGCTCATCCGACGTTGCCAGATATTGTATTCAGATCTGACAAGCATCGGTGGCTTGTTGTTCGTGCCAGTGTTGTGTGGATCGTGATTGATTGAAGCCATTCTCTGATTTTTTTTTCGAAAACAAAGTCTGTTCAAAAACGGTTGAATCGAAGATAAACTATTACTCTGTTTTCAATCCGACAAACAAACGATATCAATAATTGTGAGCTGATCTGTTTATATTAAATTGATTTGTTAGATCGAATTTATTTGACCAAGCTCTGATACCAATTGTTAGGATATGAGTTTGATTGTTTTGATTTGTTTAAGTAAAATGAGAAATAAATGAAGTGAGTATAAGTGGAAAGTGCAGCGGAATAATAAACTATAATCAAAACAAAGGAATAAATGTTTTTCAATCGAATGCTTTCATAGACTCAAATGATTACAAACAATTATACAAGTACTCCCCCTCAGCCTGATCACTCTGTGATTGTTTGTCTGAGAGAATGTTATGAGTGATTGAATTGAACAGTACAGGCACTATTCTATTTATAGACAAATGTAAACCACTGATGATCTAAGCTGACGTCACTTAAGACAGTTACTTCTAACAGAATAACAACATAAAACATCTGCCCTATACAAACTACTGTTACATTGCAAAGCACTGTAAGGTAAACTACTGTTGAGGAAAGCTCTGATGGTCTTGTATCATCTGTTGGAGCCTAAGTGCTGTTGGCTCCAACAGACCTTTAGTCTTTAGCACTTGATCAGCAGTTGTTCTCTATCAGACCTTTAGTCAGCAGTTGTTCTCTATCAGTTGTTATCCAGCAGTCCTTTGTAGCAGCAGTTGTCATAGCAGTTGTTTGGGTGGAACATGTAACATTTCGCATTAAAATTCTTGTACGTTACGATTATTATGAATAAAACGTCAAGTTTCATCATTTATCGTCTTTTAAAAATATTTCGTGACGCATTTGGACCCCTAATACTATATATATATATATATATACATATTATACATATATATGTGAAATAATTATCAAAAATAGAAGGCCTGGGCCGGGATTCGAACCCGAGCCCAAGGCCGGTTCAACAAACCAACACCAAGCAACACAACCAGCTGGTCTACATAACACACTTGTTTAATTTCCAACACATATTAGTTATATAACATACTGGAGTATTAACAGTTGACTTAGAAAGTCAACTGTGACAACGATTTACCTTAATTAAACCATTCAAACACGTTTTGAATCCTAATATGGAATGATTGTGATTGCCTTGACTGTTTTCGCATCAATTACACGATCAATCCTCATCAAAACATACCTAATTCGTGTCAATTAACGCGTCATAGGTTTTAACACGGTCAACTTTCCGATTCGTCAACCCGAACCCTCACCCTATAAATTGATCACTTCCTAACAATCTCTACTCGCCGATACATCTCTCTTCATCTCCAATTTCTGATAATAATCACTTCTTAAGCTTCAATTCATCACGTGTTTGACTTTCTGTTTGACCAAGCTCTATATACGAATTCGTTTTTGTAAGTTCAATTTTTTTGATGGGTTATATTCATCGGCCCTTACACAACAATAACCCTATGATCAATTGGGTTATTGTTGTGTAAATCAGTGTATTGCTGAAACTAGGGCACGATTATTTCGAATTGGGGAAGAACACGAGCAGACATGATAATATATTTAAAACAGAAACAAACCAAACACAACCACTGATCTAGATCAAGTGGTTGTGTCTGGTTGTTGTGAACGAAGGGACGCGGGTTCGAGTCCCGTATCCCACAAACTTTTGCTTTTAAATTTTTAAAGGATTATAAATCAGATTTATGTATAATATATAATTAATTTCGAATCCAGTTTATTCGTTCTCAGGGTCTAGCCCAGTTGGTGGCTAGGCTTGTGATTAAAACGTGAACCGGTCCCAGACCCGGGTTCGATTCTCAGCATCAACAAAACATTTTTTTTACCATTTAAGCTTATATATATTCTCTTGTATTTTTAAAATTAGTTTTAAAATACTAAAACTCTTTTATAAGTTCTACAAAAATTATTTTATGTTATTCTAGTAGAAAAGTTTAACATACAATTTTTAGTTTTCCAAAAATTATTTATTTAATATATATAATAAATATTTCAAATTTATTCTATTTTATTTATAAAATTCTATAAAAATATCAAAACGATTATATAAATTTCCAAAAAAATTATTCTAAGTTTATATAACATTAAACATTTCTGAGATGATTTTATTTCTGAAAAATCATTTATTTAATATTTTTAATCAATTTTTGTTAGTTTTAATCATAAATAAATCATAATAAATTCATTTTTCAATATTTTTGCACCAAAATTTTATATAAATTATTTCTTTTTATTTAGAACAAAAATAAAATTTTTAATTTAAAAATTCTTTAATTTTAATATTTTCAAATATTAAAGTTATATTTTGACAATTTGAAATAAATAGATTTAATATTCTATTTTTAAGAAAATAATTTAATAAAAATTAGTTTCATACTTAAAACTTTATATTGTGACCATCTTTAATCTAAAGTTTACAAAAAGACTTTTGTTTATTTATTTATCGAATTTCTTTTATTTATTAAACAATTTGGTTATTAATCAAACAAATACTTATCCCCAATTCGAAACCCTAGAAAATACTGGTAGACTAGAAAGACTTAGACTTATTTGTTACCTTATACATAGGGTAATACTTGGCAACTTTGGGGCTACACTTATACTTTTTCTCAAGACTTAATACTTTGCTAAGGTGAGTTTACGTAACCATGTTTATGCAATTCTTTATACTTGCAACATTATACTTAAGCAATTCTACATACATGTCTAGTTGTAAACTTTAAATGCCTCATGATTTAGACAACAACAACAGTTAGACTCGCTTCAACAATACATAATCATTAGCTATGGCCAAGCCGGCGATACTCAATAATAGATCTATTGGATTGACAATCCCACCTAGATTCGTTGACCATCTTTTATGGGGAGCGCGGGTGATTGTTATCGTTCCAACATAATATTAAGGTGAACCGTGGATGATGGGATGGACCTAAACTAGTCGGAGGTTTGATTATGTCGATTCAACACTTCATGTTTATTCATGTAGACTTAAACTTACGATAGACATGTGAATTGCTCAACTTTTATTCTTAAACATAATTGTTTGACATGGCTTATGTATTCTCACCAACTTCTAGTTGACCCCCCCCCCCCCCCATTTTTTACAAACTCAACAGGAAATACTGATGCTTGAAGTCTAGAGCTAGCATGAGGAGATATTTGAAGTTTTAAGCTTTGTTTGATTATTTGATGTAGACTTTAATGTAATTCAATATTGTAATGATACAAAGGATTATTTAAACATATGTATTACCATGAGCTACTGAACAATCATTCATACGTGACACCTCGATGTTTCCGCCATCGGTTGGGGTGTTACAGAATAATTGTTAGGGTCAACAGTCTTTTGGGAGGAGTATGTTGTAAATGCTGTTTATTAATATGGATCAACTGTTAGTATATTTTGGCTTTTCAATCATCTGTTCTACTTCAGATCAGTAGACTCAACAGTTTTTATATGATTGTAGGTGTTATTATGATTGTTCAAATAGTGTTTTTATAATTGTAAGATGAATCTTTAAAATGACTATTGTGTTATAAGGTGTTTTTATCACTTTTGAACATTTCAAGTAGACAATGTTATCTGTAAGGACAAAATAGATACACTCACCTTGTTTGAATTCATACCTTTTTAACATCTATCGTATTTCTTTAACATTTTATTTTTGGTTGAGAAACATGCAGGTTATCAACTTATCATTTTCTCTGCCATTACTCCACCTGAAAATAGATGTCATAATATGTCACTTAAATATTGAATTTAGGTTGTATTAATCTCCTTTGTGTCGGCGTGACTTCTCTAATTATTATTAATATTTAAATGTTTTTGAGCCCCCCCTCCCCCCAACTTTTGCTTTATCGAAATCATTTAGACCCATTTTAAGCTTTTTATCTGTGTTTCTGTTTACTCTTTTCTCTTTTATTTACTCTTTTCTCTTTCACAGGAACCAAAATGCCTTTCCATACACCCAATGGTTTCCAATATGATTGATAAAAAGGAAAGAGAAAGAGTCTGCTCATCCTCTGTAGATAGCAGGTACCTCCCCTATAATATGTATATTTTTGCTTTTGCTGCCCCGTTACAGCATACTACAAGAATATGAAAAATGGTCAAAGGGAAAGTGTAATTACTTTATTCAGAGACTAGGTTATTGTGACATCCGTCACCCTCGGCTTACATTCAATTGTCAATAATAGTCCTTCAAATATTTTCATTATAGTCCCTGTGAGTTTCGTCGTTTTCAAATTTAATTTTAGAGCGAACTAAAATATTTGTCAGTTATATTTATGGATCGGGTATGAGATTTAATCGATCGCGTATGTTGAAACGTCATCCGGAATGGATAGTATAAAAATGTCAAGTTTTATAAAAGTTAGAGTTTTAAAAAGTTAAATATAGTTAACTTGGTTAAGTCTTTTTAAAAGGAAAACTAACTTAGTTATATAGAAAACTAACAAGGTTAAACTAGAGGGACTATACTTGCCACGTGGTGAAAGTTTAAAAATCAAATTGTTTGTCTCCCTCTCTGATCTCGTTCCGGCAGTGAGGCTCGCCGCCGGCGAGTTTCCGGCGTACCCAAATCACGCTATTAATGCCTTTTTAGCCGTTTAAATTAGTCCTCATGCGTTTCTTCACTTAAATAATTAAGTTTCTGTGATTTATTGGACCATAAAGCACGAGTTTAATGAGTATTAATCGGATTAAAGTGGTAACCGACCGGAAACTTTAATACGACTCAAAACGCAAATTTTATACCTCCATTATATAAACAATTGATCTCATTCAGTATCTGCGTTCTCATGCAACTCA
Organism: Ambrosia trifida; assembly: GCA_028751855.1. NCBI lineage: Eukaryota > Viridiplantae > Streptophyta > Magnoliopsida > Asterales > Asteraceae > Ambrosia > Ambrosia trifida. The sequence goes on from CM054122.1 coordinate 122,157,058, forward strand.
AACCCACAAAAATTAATCACCTAATTCGGTCCAGAAGGGTTGGAATCGGATCAAGCACATCGACTTTTTCTTTTCTTCTTATACGATCGCATATCATTGTTTTGAGGTAATTCCATGTTGCCGTTTGGTTAGTCGCATTCCTATGAACAAAAGCCCTTTATTTATGCTCAGTAATATTTGTTAATTCGGGTTATTGATTTGGGTGTTAGGGTTAGGGTTCTTGAGTGCATTTGGGGAAGAAGATGAGTTTAAACATACTTTATAAATATAACCTGTTTCAATAATATAATTAGATCTGGTACTTGGTCTAGTGGTTAGTGTGGTTAACTTAGAAAAAAGCAACTCAGGTTCGAACCTGGTTGCCCCCATATTTGTGATTTTATTTTTTTTCCTTCATCTATAATTTATAATCATATTATAGATATTTATAATACCTATAAACTTAGAATATTCATAATAAATTCATTTTTGCTCCAAAAATTATGAAAATTTAGGTGTAGTATCTTGACACCATAAGAAAAATTATCCCACCTTTATCTTCTGGAAAATGTTGTACTTTTATATTTTATTGAATTAAATTGTTTTAATCGTATTTAATTGATTAAAAATTCATTTTTAATGATTTTAATCTCAAAATTTTTGATAAATTATTTCTAATCATTATGAATTGAAATAAAAATATTTGTTTCAGAAAACATTTATTTTTATTAATTTTCCTGTTTTTAATCATTTAAACATGATTTAATCTCATTAAATCAGTCTTAAATATAAATAAGTTTATAAAAATTATGAGAAAATTATTTTCATTTATTTACATAAGAAAACATCCAATTTCTATAAAAATATTATTTTTTTGGGTCATGACTTGTATTATTAACATTATTTGTGATTAATTAGACATAATTAAACATTTATTTATTTACACTATTTAAACATCTATTTTATAAATATTTTTCTTATAAAATAGAAATGTGTTATGTTTGAAAATCATAATTACCATTTGTTGGATCATTGTGAAACTCATACTTATTTAGTTATACATTTATGATTATTGTATTTATTTACAATAATCTTGTGAAAGTAATTAATTTACTTTGTCTCCAAAACATATTTCTATCTAAATATTTAATTGGAAATAATTATATTATCTAAACCATATTTACAAACTTTGATATATTATTTTTGACATACAACTTTTACATTAATGCAATTTATCATAAAACTCTAATTCCCCAAATCAACCTAGCAAGCCCTAATGCCTTAGACCCTAGTTACCTTAGACTTTTTAGACACTTCCTTATTAGTATTCTTACACATTATAGGTTGAATTCCTCGGAATTCCCATTACTTAGCTCACGACCGCTTAAGTGGATTTTGATCGCTTTCGTAAACTGTGAGTATATCTTTCCCCTTTTTACTGTTTTACTATTCTGGGGTGACTCATGTACTTACTATCAAGTTTCTATTTCTTTTACTAAATGCAATTCTCAGGTGTGTTTGCTTTATGTTAATTGGTGTGTCTATGACTTGTCAAAATCATTAACCGCTGGGCGGCCTAGCATTTCAATGAATAGTACTATGGTATACCCCCTTGAGACTCTGTTGAGAGAATCTTGGTCATTGTCTTGTTAATTCATTATTCATTTGGTTAGTCATGTGTTAGTCATTATTCATAGGCTTGGTTTTGAACGGATATTACTTATTACATAATTGCAAATGGTACCGCACATGAATTGTTAAACACTTTTCCTACTATATTTATTCAAACAGGGTATGCTCACCAATACATTTTGTATTGACCAAATCATTTTCGTACATGTTTCAGGTTCTTGTGAGATTACTTCCAAGCGTTTAGAACTTAGACTTAGATTGAGATTACTGTATCCTAGTTTAGATTGCTAGTTGTAATTGTTGTATTTCTTTCAATGTAATAAAATATTAAATTCAATGTATTCAAATTTACATTTCTAGTCCATGAGCTATTGAACAATCGTCACTACGTGACACCTCGATGTTTCCGCCATCGGTTGGGGTGTTACAGTTATGTACCCGTGTGATACACGGGTTGAACAATTTAAATTATATATCAATTATTATAATTAAATTTGAATTTATTGTATTAAATTAAATAAGAAAATGAGAAAATTCATGAGGGAGTGTCATATGTCCCTCATGTGTTTTCTTTTATTATATAGTGTAGATGTAGATAGTGTAGAAATGTAGATGTAGATATATAAGATCAAATATTGTAAAAAGAATCATGTATTTTCTTTTATTAATGAATTCAGTTACAACTATGATTATTAATATAATTAATAAAATTTAATTTAATAAATTTATAATATGCTTTTGCAAATCAATTATTAAAATTAAATTTGAATTTATTGTATTAAATTAAACAAGAAAATGAGAGAATTTATGAGGAAGTGCCATGTGTCCCTTATGTGTTTATATAGTGTAGATGTAGATGTAGATTAAAAGGAGATTCTTTATCAATATGAAAGTAACTTTATTTTTTCATAGGAGAACCATCAAATTGAGTTCATGGGTTAATGCATTTATTATTTATATGGCTTATAGATATTCAAGTTTGTGTGTTTGAAATATTATAAAGTCAATATCCCCACCTATAGCTCAGTTGGTTGTTGGGCCGGTTGTTCTCCTTGGAGACACCGGTTCGACTCCCGGGTGTAGTAAATAGGTGCGGGACGTCCCAATGAAGAAAAGAACCTACCGAGGCATGGTTCAATTCGGAGGGCAACCCGGTTTTACCCAGCTATTTACCCTAGTGATTTATCGTGTGGGGGGTAGTATGGTATCCGGGCGAAGTTCAGACAATGCGACGGCCGGGGCCCGATAGAACATCACGACGAGGATGCGGATCTGACAGGTAATCGTCTTTAAGGAACCTGGTGAGCAATTCAGTCCAGTACATAAAAAGTCACCATTCAAAAAAAGGTCAATCAACGCTAAACATAATGGCATGAGCATTACAAAGGTTCTTTAAATAAAATAAATAAAATATAGGGAAAACATTGGTTCATACTTTGTTCCATATGCCTGCAAAATACAATTTTATTATCAATCTTTTGAACTTACTTTTTATATTAATATATTTATCACCAACCTAGAACACAGGTTTTGTGGATTTCAATTTTAAACATAAAAGAAATCAAAATAGAATTAAAGGGCAATATGCCTATTTGTAAATATTAGAAACACGTTTTTTAATCAAAAAATGAAAAATGCATACTTACTAAAACTTAGAATTTACCCCCTCCCCTCTATGGTTTATGACATATAATAACTCGACATACAAACTACTTGACTACTAAAGCAAAAAAATTTGAAAGCCCATTTCATATGTAAAAGGTGAATAAGAAACAATATTACAGACAAGTTTTTATTTAAAAAAAATGTAAAATAAAAAATTATCTCAATATTGTAATTTATGACGAAAATAAAAATAAAAAACCCATAAACCACATAAAACCAAGAGAGCTAATTTGTCCCAAGTTTATGAACTTACAAAAAAATATATTGGAATTAGGGTTTAATAAACCGAACAAAAATTCTCCCCTTATATGTGAGATGAGATTACAAGCCAGAAATGTAAGCAAAAGAATAAACACAACTTTCTATCTGGTGATTATGTGTCATTGTCACACCCTCAAATTACCACTTGCGGGGTTTTACCGCGAGGCGCATGACAAACCAGGATCCAAGTCAACGATCACAATAAACGACACTATATGAAGTACGTAACCCAAAAACATAAATTTCATAAGCGGAAGCATTTAAAGAATTTAATCTCTACAAAACAGTGTTCCCAAGTATCCAAGACACTTATTACAAAACGTGCACTAATATCTAGACGTCAATGCAGACCCGTGCGCCTAGTTCCGTTCATTGCTACCTTAGCGACCTGAGAAAAACATGCCAAAAAGATGTCAACATATAATGCTGGTGAGTTCACAGGTTTGTTCAAAAATGTTACCAAAGTGTTACCATGTCCATACTATATCAATGTTACCAAGTACGCTAGCTAGGCGTATGTTTCATTACTACTACGATTGGAAACCATTACTAGACACGTTTAGCAATGTTCAGCATGTTTAAGCAGCCCGTATGTTCAGCATGATACCAATGTACCTGTTCGAGACAATATGCACCCGCCCGGCCCTCCAAGCCGACGAGTGGGGCAGGTCACGCCCAATAGATCTATCCACATTTCCCCCGTTGTGCAAACCCGCACATTCATGGTTTCCCCCGGGACTTTCCAAAAGATCGTATAGCAATAATAAGTTAAAACCATAGTATGACATATGTTACCAAAACAGTTTAGCGCATGTTTTCTCCCCCAAAAGTTAAAGCAATAAAAGTGGGGTCGTGAACTCACCTTAGATAGCGTTCTTCAAATATAAGTAAAGATGTTTAGCCCTTGATAATCCCTCTACCGGAGATCTATCAAAATGTTCACATAAGTGTTCCGACTAATAACCATAAGGTTATCTAGTCCCCGATTGTCCAGATCGTAGCTAAGTATGTTTTAAAGTGTGTTTAAATGTTTAACCGACACACTAGACCGACCCGACATCCCGTTGGTGACCCATTACCTTAACTAATCAAGTACACATAGATTACACGCAAGGTTCAAGCATAAAACACTTAGTTTGTATCAAAAATCTCATTTCTGCATCAGAACGGTCGAACCAGTCAGTTTAAGGTCTCCTTCGCACCTTTTTACTCTCCTTCGCCCGTTTTACCTCTCGTTCGACCGTTTGATGCTTCCTTCGCACGTTTTGCCACGTTCGCCCACTGAAAATCCTGGTTCGACCCTGGGATTCCTCCTTCGCACCTTCGACTGGTCGAAGGAGGCCAGGTTCGCCCCTGTTGTTCTATTTTTGCCTAAAAACGCTTAAAACACATTCAAAACGACTCGAAACATCACCAATCACAGCAGTCAAACATGATTATGTTATTCTAACAAAACCCCACTGATTTTGCCCCAAACCATATCCGTTTCAGCCCTTTCCCAAAATGGTAAAAATTATGGAAACGTCACTTTCATGCATGAAATCTTTACCCAATTTGGAAACTTTTGAAATCGACTCATGTTTGACTTAAAATTCTCAGTTTGTCGATCATCCGATCATCCCTATGGGTTCTATTGATTGTAAACACCACATGTTACGTCTAGATTCGTCAAAATCCCCAATTTACATATAATATCATCATCCAGTCGATTCTAACCCTAAACAACAATCAATCAGTATTAAAAGCAATCCTACATCATGTCTCTAACATAGATAAAGCAGCAAAGCATTGAATAACACATTACACCACATAATACTCAATTAACACATGTTATTTATTATGAGAACTCATGTTAAATGATAGGGTTTTGTTTTAGAAAGATGTTTGAAAGGTTTTTAATCATAAAAACACCCTTAAAACAGATCCGGACAATTAGGGTTAGATGGAAATGAATCAAAATGCTTTAAAAAGGTTTAGGATTATGAACACACCTTGGATTCTTGTTTAGATGATGTGGATAGGTTAGATTATGAAAAAGAAGAGCAAAAACTCCTTCCTTAGCGTTTTAGGTCGTTTGAGAGTGTTTGGGGACGGCTAGGGTTTGTGAAATGATGAAAAATGACTAAGGTTGGTATTTATACTGGTCCTCCTTCGCACCAATTGATTGGTCGAATGTGGTCTCCCTCGCCCCTTTCACAGGGTCGAATGAGACTTGTCCAGGTCGAAGGGAACTCTTCAACTCCACTTCCCTGGTTCGCCCATCCAATAATGGGTCGAACCAGCTGCAACTTCTCCTTCGACCACTCGATGGTCGAACCAGAAGCCACTTTTACAAGTTTTCCAGTTTGTCGTGTTTAACGCATTCTAACACATCTTAACACATAAGCATGCATCCATAGTCTATAGTTAGCATATTTAGGCACGTATAATCATTTGTACATCGTTTAAACACATCTATGAATATAATCCACCACACGACCCATAATCTACACATATACTTAATTAGTTCATGTAATGTCACCAACAACGGAACCCGGTACTAGTGTATTACCAAAACGACTCCCAATGATCCTCCAGATCATTGTACCCTGGACAATCCTAACTTGACCCGACTCAACTAACCCAGTTAAGTTTGTTTATAAACGTTTCTCGCTAAGGTAGACTTAGATGTTACTAATATGTTTAAGCCGAACATGCCGGGTGTCACATCATCCCCACGTTGAAAGAATTTTCGTCCCGAAAATTGCGCAACGCCCCAAAAAGAAAGAAACGAAAAGAACCGAACAAAAAGAAACTTACCGGATGTCACATCATCCCCACGTTGAAGGGAATCTCGACCCGAGATTCATTCCGCTTCAGCAGTAACATGCCTCGATTCAAATGCGCGCTTCGGAAAGAGATGAGGATACTTAGATTTCATTTGATCCTCCCGTTCCCATGTGAACTCCGGTCCACGGTTCGAGTTCCAACGGACTTTAACGATGCGGATTTGACTCCGACGAAGGCTACGAATCATGTAGTCGAGAATCTCGACAGGTTCCTCCACAATGCGAAGACGATCATCAACCTTGATCTCTTCCAATGGTACAATGAGAGATTCATCAGCCAAACACTTCTTCAAGTTAGACACATGGAAGACGTTGTGTACACTACCGAGCTCCGCCGGTAAGTCAAGTCTGTATGCCACCGGTCCAATCCGATCCAAGATTGCGAACGGTCCGACATAACGAGGGTTAAGCTTGCCACGCTTTCCAAAGCGTATGACGCCCTTCCATGGTGAAACTTTCAGAAGTACTTTGTCCCCAACCTGGAACTCCAAAGGTTTTCGACGGCGATCGGCATAACTCTTCTGACGATCCCGTGCAGCAGCCAAACGTTGACGGATCTGTACGATTTTCTCCGAAGTTTCGTACACGAGTTCTGGACCAGTGAGCTGGCTCTCGCCCACCTCGGCCCAACAAAGTGGTGATCGGCATTTCCGTCCGTAAAGAGCCTCGAACGGAGCTGCCTTGATGCTAGAGTGATAGCTGTTGTTGTAGGAGAACTCTACTAACGGCAGGTGGATCTCCCAACTTTTGCCAAAATCGATAACACATGCCCGGAGCATGTCTTCCAAGGTTTGAATCGTCCACTCACTCTGTCCATCAGTTTGCGGATGATAAGCCGTACTCATATCCAACTGAGTACCCAAAGCCTTGTGCAGAGCCTTCCAGAAACGCGAAGCGAAACGAGAATCACGATCAGATATAATAGAAACAGGCACCCCGTGTCGAGCAACCACCTCCTTAAGGTAAAGTCGAGCTAACCGCTCGAGTCCATCGGTTTCCTTAATAGGTATAAAACGTGCCGATTTTGTCAGCCGGTCAACAATCACCCAAATCATATCATAACCACTAGGTGACCTTGGCAGCTTGGTGACAAAATCCATCGTGATTCGTTCCCACTTCCATTCCGGAACCTCTGGTTGTTGCAGGAGACCAGACGGCCTCTGATACTCCACCTTGACTTTAGCACAAGTCAAACATTTGCTGACATAAGAAGCTATGTCAGCTTTCATGTTCGGCCACCAATAAAGTATCTTCAAATCCTGATACATCTTATCGGAGCCAGGGTGAATAGAATACCGGGACTTGTGAGCTTCATCCAGAACGAGCTCGCGCAATCCCCCGAACAATGGGACCCAAACACGCCCCGCAAAATAGTGCAAGCCATCAGTCCTGAGCTCAAGATGCTTGTCAGCACTGTGCATCGTTTCAGCCTTAAGGTTTTCCTCCTTCAAAGCTTCCAACGGTACAGAACGGATTTGGTCAGGCAATGACGAATGAATGGTGAGCTGTAAGGCTCGAACACGGCGAGGGTTAACAGACTCCTTCCTGCTCAAGGCGTCCGCCACAACGTTCGCCTTGCCAGGATGATACTTGATGGCACAGTCATAATCGTTCAGGAGTTCAACCCAGCGACGCTGCCGCATGTTCAACACCTTCTGGTCGAAAATATGCTGAAGACTCTTGTGATCGGTATATACTTCACACTTGGTACCGTACAAGTAATGTCTCCAGATTTTCAGCGCAAAGACTACCGCACCCAGCTCCAAGTCATGAGTAGTGTAGTTCTTCTCATGAACTTTGAGTTGTCGAGAAGCATAAGCAATAACCTTCCCGCGCTGCATCAACACGCAACCGAGACCACGAATAGAAGCATCGCAATACACAACAAAGTCATCCGTACCCTCAGGAAGGGATAAGATAGGTGCAGAACAAAGTTTAAGCTTCAGCATCTGAAATGCTGATTCTTGTGGTTCATTCCAGTCGAACTTTCGGTCCTTCTGGGTAAGAGTAGTGAGGGGTTGAGCGATCTTCAAAAATCCCTCAATGAAACGACGATAGTAACCCGCAAGACCTAGGAATTGCCGCACCTCAGATGGCGTCTTTGGTGCTTCCCAGTCTTTAATAGCTTCGATCTTAGCCGGATCGACATGAATTCCCAGTTCATTCACCACATGTCCTAGGAATTGAACTTCACGCAACCAAAAATCACACTTTGAGAACTTAGCATACAACTGCTCTTGTCTCAAAAGTTCCAAGACCAACCGCAGATGTTCCTCGTGATCCGCCTTGTTCTTGGAATAGATCAGAATGTCGTCAATAAACACGATGACGAACATATCAAGGTAAGGCTTGCAAACGTGGTTCATCAAATCCATGAACACCGCAGGTGCGTTAGTGAGACCAAAAGGCATGACCAAGAACTCAAAATGGCCATAACGAGTGCGAAAAGCAGTCTTCTGAATGTCAGCTTCCCTGACGCGCAACTGGTGATAACCGGACCGCAAATCAATCTTCGAATAATAGCTGGAGCCCTGAAGCTGGTCAAAGAGATCATCAATGCAAGGAAGAGGATAACGATTCTTGATGGTCACTTTGTTCAACTCACGATAATCAATACACATACGAAGACTTACGTCCTTCTTCTTCACAAACAAAATAGGAGCTCCCCACGGGGAAGAACTCGGTCGGATGAAACCCTTTTCCAAGAGTTCTTGCAACTGGCTGGACAACTCTTGCATCTCAGGAGGTGCAAGACGATACGGAGCTCGGGCAATAGGAGCTGCGCCCGGAGTGAGATCAATACCAAACTCAACCTGACGATGGGGAGGAAGACCAGGTAAATCATCAGGAAACACATCAGAAAAGTCACGAACCACCGGGATATCCTCGATCTTCTTCTCATCGTCAGAAGAAACGTTAACAAGTGCCAGAATGGCCGAACAGCCCTTCCGAAGATACTTACGGGCTTTCATGCTAGAAATGATACTCAGCGGAGCACCGCTTTTCTCGCCACGAACCGAATGAATCTCTCCATCAGGGAGAGGAATCCGAATGACCTTGTCAAAACAAACGATCTCCGCGCGATACAATGATAACCAATCCATTCCAACCACGACATCAAAACTACCCAGAGGTACCGGCATAAGGTCAATGGGGAAAGACAAACCCGACAGTTCCAAACGACATTCCCTAAGGGTGTGTGTCGCTTCGATTTTCTTACCATCAGCCAATTCTATTAAGTACTTAGCCTCTAAAGGTGTGGGTACTATATCTAGCAATCGACTAATATCCAAAGATACGAAACTCTTATCGGCACCAGAATCAAACAAAACAGAAACATAGCGATCATTAAGAAGGAACGTACCGGTAACTGTGTCTGGATCCTGCCTAGCCTCTGCAGATCCAATGACGAAAGCACGTGCAGTCCTGCCTCCGCCGCCATTGTTCCCGTTACCGTTCCCGCCCCTCCCATTATCGCCCTGCTTCAGTTTGGGACAATCACGCTTGAAATGCCCCGTGTCACCACAGTTATAGCACCCCTGCCTCCCCTGAGTCCCCTGAGCAGCAGGAGCAGGAGCAGCCGCAGGAGTCTGAGTTGGGGTGAGCGCCACCTTGCAATCCTTAGCATGGTGCCCCAACTGATGGCACCGATGACAACGAGCCCTATCACAACTCCCCGAATGATGGAAACCACACCTGTTGCACTTGGGATGCTTCCCAACATACCCACCCGTCTTCGACCCAGAAGAAGACCCAGATGTATCAAACTTCTTCGCCAGCTGAGCTGGCACCACACTCTTCCCCACACTCTCCCACTTCCTCTTGTTCCCCTCAGCAGCCTTCACAGTAGTACCCTTGGGTGGCAAAACGCCTTCCGCCACCTTCAGGTTAGTCATCCGATGAGCTGATCGGACAACTTCAGCAATAGTGGGAAGATTCCTAGCAGCCACCAATCCAGCAATCTCGGGCACTAGTCCAGACACATAGTGCTCGATCCTCCTGTACTCGGGTGTGTGTAAGTCAGGACACAACACCGCCAGCTCGTTCCTCCTCACAGTATACTCCTCAATCTCCGACCCAACCATCTTGTAACTCCAGACCTCATGCTCCAACTTCTGTATCTCCTCCCTCGGACAGTACTCACCTCTCAAAAGCTGCACAAACTCCGCCCAAGGCATGACAATAGCCTCTCCCAACCCCACGTTCTGAGTAGTAGCGTTCCACCATGACAATGCAGGCCCCTCAAATGTCGCAGTAGCATACTTCACCCGGTCCCCAGCAGGACAGTTACACATGACAAACACAGATTCCACCTTCTCTAGCCATCGGAGCAGTCCCACCGCTCCCTCAGTTCCAGCGAAGTTATGGGGCTGACAGTCCCTAAACATCTTATAAGAGCACTGAGGTGGGGGTGGATTGGCACCAACACCTGAAACACGGTACACGAGTAAAACACAAACGAAAGGATACGAAACCCAAAAATGAGGCAAGGTCGACAGAAATCAACTCACCACCCATGGCATTAATCCCAGCCTGGAAATTAGCCATAGCCATGTTCACTTGCTGCTGGAGCAAGTTGTTCAGTTCGGCTTGGGTCATGTTGATGTTCCCACGACCACCGCCTCCGGCACGACCACCGCCGCCAGCACGGCCACCGCCGCCAGCACGGCCACCGCCTCCACCACGACGTCCACCACCGCGAGCACCAGACATGATCTAATAAACCAAGAAATCGAGGGATTCAGATTCACTTCCAGTGTCAACCACTAGAAATTTACAAGAGTTAACCTAGGGACAAATTCAGGACTATACATCCAAATTCGAAGTCCATCGGGATTTTCATGCATTCCAGTTTATTATTTCGTGTGCACCCGAAATGATAAACCGCTCTACATGGTCCTCCAGATGTACCCCTAATTTAGACCCCAGTCACCGAACATTGTCGCCTATGTGGCAATAGGTGCAAGTGTAAGAAGGCATGTGTGTGCTAGAACCAACAAAGTAGTCCTTCCTTCTTCAATCCAGAAGAAGAAAACAAGAGTAGGTAAGAACCCAAATAAAAGCGGATGATGTAACGGAGAAACATGATGATGATGTAAGGACACCCCGACAACGTTAGTACGTATCCCACTAATAGACCCAAAGTATGTGACCGTCTAGTGTGTGCGACTTGGCTATAGACCAGACTCTACATGCAGTCCTAGTTCACTATAACCATTGGCTCTGATACCAATCTGTCACACCCTCAAATTACAACTTGCGGGGTTTTACCGCGAGGCGCATGACAAACCAGGATCTAAGTCAACGATCACAATAAACGACACTATATGAAGTACGTAACCCAAAAACATAAATTTCATAAGCAGAAGCATTTATAGAATTTAATCTCTACAAAACAGTGTTCCCAAGTATCCAAGACACTTATTACAAAACGTGCACTAATATCTAGACGTCAATGCAGACCCGTGCGCCTAGTTCCGTTCATTGCTACCTTAGCGACCTGAGAAAAACATGCCAAAAAGATGTCAACATATAATGCTGGTGAGTTCACAGGTTTGTTCAAAAATGTTACCAAAGTGTTACCATGTCCATACTATATCAATGTTACCAAGTACGCTAGCTAGGCGTATGTTTCATTACTACTACGATTGGAAACCATTACTAGACACGTTTAGCAATGTTCAGCATGTTTAAGCAGCCCGTATGTTCAGCATGATACCAATGTACCTGTTCGAGACAATATGCACCCGCCCGGCCCTCCAAGCCGACGAGTGGGGCAGGTCACGCCCAATAGATCTATCCACATTTCCCCCGTTGTGCAAACCCGCACATTCATGGTTTCCCCCGGGACTTTCCAAAAGATCGTATAGCAATAATAAGTTAAAACCATAGTATGACATATGTTACCAAAACAGTTTAGCGCATGTTTTCTCCCCCAAAAGTTAAAGCAGTAAAAGTGGGGCCGTGAACTCACCTTAGATAGCGTTCTTCAAATATAAGTAAAGATGTTTAGCCCTTGATAATCCCTCTACCGGAGATCTATCAAAATGTTCACATAAGTGTTCCGACTAATAACCATAAGGTTATCTAGTCCCCGATTGTCCAGATCGTAGCTAAGTATGTTTTAAAGCGTGTTTAAATGTTTAACCGACACACTAGACCGACCCGACATCCCGTTGGTGACCCATTACCTTAACTAATTAAGTACACATAGATTACACGCAAGGTTCAAGCATAAAACACTTAGTTTGTATCAAAAATCTCATTTCTGCATCAGAACGGTCGAACTAGTCAGTTTAAGGTCTCCTTCGCACCTTTTTACTCTCCTTCGCCCGTTTTACCTCTCGTTCGACCGTTTGATGCTTCCTTCGCACGTTTTGCCACGTTCGCCCACTGAAAAGCCTGGTTCGACCCTGGGATTCCTCCTTCGCACCTTCGACTGGTCGAAGGAGGCCAGGTTCGCCCCTGTTGTTCTATTTTGCCTAAAAACGCTTAAAACACATTCAAAACGACTCGAAACATCACCAATCACAGCAGTCAAACATGATTATGTTATTCTAACAAAACCCCACTGATTTTGCCCCAAACCATATCCGTTTCAGCCCTTTCCCAAAATGGTAAAAATTATGGAAACGTCACTTTCATGCATGAAATCTTTACCCAATTTGGAAACTTTTGAAATCGACTCATGTTTGACTTAAAATACTCAGTTTGTCGATCATCCGATCATCCCTATGGGTTCTATTGATTGTAAACACCACATGTTACGTCTAGATTCGTCAAAATCCCCAATTTACATATAATATCATCATCCAATCGATTCTAACCCTAAACAACAATCAATCAGTATTAAAAGCAATCCTACATCATGTCTCTAACATAGATAAAGCAGCAAAGCATTGAATAACACATTACACCACATAATACTCAATTAACACATGTTATTTATTATGAAAACTCATGTTAAATGATAGGGTTTTGTTTTAGAAAGATGTTTGAAAGGTTTTTAATCATAAAAACACCCTTAAAACAGATCCGGACAATTAGGGTTAGATGGAAACGAATCAAAATGCTTTAAAAAGGTTTAGGATTATGAACACACCTTGGATTCTTGTTTAGATGATGTGGATAGGTTAGATTATGAAAAAGAAGAGCAAAAACTCCTTCCTTAGCGTTTTAGGTCGTTTGAGAGTGTTTTGGGACGGCTAGGGTTTGTGAAATGATGAAAAAAGACTAAGGTTGGTATTTATACTGGTCCTCCTTCGCACCAATTGATTGGTCGAAGGTGGTCTCCCTCGCCCCTTTCACAGGGTCGAATGAGACTTGTCCAGGTCGAAGGGAACTCTTCAACTCCACTTCCCTGGTTCGCCCATCCAATAATGGGTCGAACCAGCTGCAACTTCTCCTTCGACCACTCGATGGTCGAACCAGAAGCCACTTTTACAAGTTTTCCAGTTTGTCGTGTTTAACGCATTCTAACACATCTTAACACATAAGCATGCATCCATAGTCTATAGTTAGCATATTTAGGCACGTATAATCATTTGTACATCGTTTAAACACATCTATGAATATAATCCACCACACGACCCATAATCTACACATATACTTAATTAGTTCATGTAATGTCACCAACAACGGAACCCGGTACTAGTGTATTACCAAAACGACTCCCAATGATCCTCCAGATCATTGTACCCTGGACAATCCTAACTTGACCCGACTCAACTAACCCAGTTAAGTTTGTTTATAAACGTTTCTCGCTAAGGTAGACTTAGATGTTACTAATATGTTTAAGCCGAACATGCCGGGTGTCACATCATCCCCACGTTGAAAGAATTTTCGTCCCGAAAATTGCGCAACGCCCCAAAAAGAAAGAAACGAAAAGAACCGAACAAAAAGAAACTTACCGGATGTCACAGTCATATTTCTTGAAACACTGCTTGTCCATTGCGGCATGGAGTTTGGTATATTATGCTATTTTGTTTGGGTAAATTTTTTATGGTCCGCCACCGATGAAAGAAGACTATTCCCTATATTGCTTGATAAAAATGTACATCTATTTATTTCATTATTTCGGATTTAATTAAGAATAAGTACGCTTATTGGATATATTAGTTGAGGATTGATAAGTTTACTTAATTCACTCGTAACAAATTACACGGATATGAAAACTAATTTTATTATTAAACAATATAACACGAGACGATTGATGAACTAACGGAGTACGAGTACCGTGTTGAAAATGTCGTCGCCGCAACATTGCGCGGGTTCCTTACTAGTATATATATATATATATATATATATATATATATATGTTTAAATAATCAAATTTTAACGCCAAGACAATTAAAATAATAAAGTTTCAAGGATAACATTTAAATAAAAAGAAATACAAAGAGTCTTATTCAATCAATTGAGAGATACACTAAAAGAATCACAAACGAAAAGTACGCAAGGTTACATTAAAAAATATAAAAAAATATTTATATATGTCAATATGACATATTCTACCTTCTAACAAACATAAACACAAAAACATGATTATAAAACACCCTTAAACACTTAAAAAAACATTCAAAACATAAGAATAACCAAGCACATAGTCATCTAAATTCAAAACACCCCTAAAGATGAAGACAACATTAAGTAACTTAACATTAAAGAAGAAGAAAAAAAAAGAACATCAAAATATAGGAACGAGTTTGAACTTTGAACTAATTTCCTAGTCCCTACAGCTTAATATATCATTTAAAATCATCAGAATATGATTCATACCAATTATCCAATGCTTGTGATATAACAATCAATACTTGAAAAACAACACAGAACAATCCAAAACAACTTGGGGGTGCCCCTTGGCGGGGGTCAAGGGCAACCCCCCCCCCCCCCCCCGAGCAGGGTTCAAAGGGCGGAAGCCCCTGGCGGTGGCGGGGTCCAAGGGGCAGAGCCCCTGGCTGGGGTCGAGCTGATACGAATCAACAATTGATAAATTAGCAAGTAATTTAGGGTTGGAAAATTTGGTATAACAATCGATAATCAACATAGAACAATCCATAATACGAATCAATATAAAACTTCACTTGCTAGGCTAAATAGAATAGGCAAAAAATGGTTTTTGGGCTGAGGTGCTATTGAAGCGCCAGGCTTAAAGCGCCACCCCAAGAGCTTCATGTATCCCAGGGCTTTTCGACAAAAAATGATTTTTTGGAGCCTTGCGCCTCAAGAGCTTAAAGCGCTCCCGAGGCGCTATTTTTTAAACCAAGATAAATACTAGAAATGGTGTGTATGAAGATGACCCACTACTGGTTACCTGTCATATATAAGTATATCAATGTTTGTTTTTGTTTTTGTTTGTCTATCTTACCCATTGTATCCATACTATGACATAGTTTATATTTTATAAAACTGTTTGACTAAGTTTGACCAAGGTTGACGTGACGGCCTGTTGGTGACCCGTTTAGCAAAGAGGTCGGTTCATGCTTGTTAAGTCTAGGATATGCAAGTAAACACTTATATATATATATATATATATATATATATATATATATATATATATATAGGGAAGGGATATTGTGGAAACCCTCCTTATATGGTAAACCTTGGAAACCCAATCTTGGCCATCCATCTCATTAGATCTATGGATGAGATTCATTGTGTGTACTTGATGTGACTTATAATATTATTTTAATGCTCAAAAGTACATGCAAGGGTATTTTGGTAAAGTTGCTTTAGGGTCATGTCACACCCTCTCTCCTACTTTTTCAAAGTCAACATCACCATTCCCTCTCCTCTCTCCTACTTTTTTTTAAGAAAATATTATTATAATAGGTCATGTCACATTATCTCTCTCATCTCTCCTACTTTTTGTTTAAAAATATTATTATAATGAGTAATGTCACACCTCATCTCCTACTTTTTGTTTAAGAAATATTATTATAATAGGGCAAGTACAAATAATGTGTTAATGTTGCATACGAGGGTAACATGTGTTAGTTGGTCATAAAGGGCTAACATGTGTTAATCCAATCTGATAAAAGTTAAACATGTTGCCCCCGTATACCCATGAGAAGATCTAACATTTGTTAGTGTGTGTGGTGTGGTAACATATGTTAAACTTGTTGCCCCCATATACCCCTATAGTTTTCACTTCATAAGTTTACTGAGAAAATAAAGCACACAAACTATTAACACACGTTATTACAAAGTATCATTACAAACTATTGAACTGCATGGAAGGTTAACATGTGTTAGTTAGTCAAAAAGGGCTAACATGTGTTATCTAATCTGATAAAGAAAATATTATTATAATGAGTCATGTCACACCATCTCTCTTCTACTTTTTATTTAAGAAAATATTATTATAATGGGACAAGTACAAATAATGTGTTAATGTTGCATACGAGCGTAACATGTGTTAGTTGGTCATAAAGGGCTAACATGTGTTATCTAATCTAATAAAGTTAAACCTGTTGCCCCCATATACCCATGAGAAGATCTGACATTTGTTAGTATGAGTGGTGTGGTAACATATGTTAAACCTGTATCATTTGTCAACCTTTTTGTCTTCTTACCACTCCTGTTTTCACTTCATAAGTTTACAAAAGAAATAAGTAAACATAGCATACAAACTATTAACACACATTAGGTTAACACATGTTATTTGGTAACACGTGTTATTACAAACTATCATTACAAACTATTGAACAAGAGATAAACCTACCCAAGACATTCAAATCATAAGTTTACTGAGAAATAAAGCACACAAACTATTAACACACGTTATTACAAAGTATCATTACAAACTATTAACCACTTTAACAAAATAAATCTAGTAACTTTATACATTGAGTACAAAAAATAAAACGTTATTAAAAAGTTTTTCTACATATTTTTCTCGGCTTCCTTTGACTTCGTTTGTTAACATATGTTAACCAGTGGGGGTCTTCGTTATCAACTACAAAACAATAGATGAGATATTAACCGGTGTGACCAACTCATCATCTAACATACTAAACAGGAGTAACACTTGCCATGGTCAGATCCGACTTACTAAAAAAATCAAGGTCAGATCCTTTTCTAATTAGACCACATAAATGACCAACATGGTTTAAAAAAATGTGAGACCTGAACGCATAATAAAAATCTACTGAATCATTTGGGTGTTTGTTAACTCGGGTGTGAGAAACAAAAAATCTAATAAATCATATAAGTGAAACAAAAAAACATTCACCAAAACAAAAACTTTAAAAGTAGAAAAAATGTGATTTTGGAGTAAAAAACACTACTATAACATAAAAAACATAGACAAAACCAGAAAATCATGACGAGAACCTACATAAAGCCAAAACTCAAAGAAAAAAATACTATTAAAAAGGTATTAGAAAACAGAAAAAAAAATTACCTTCATCTTCACCATGTAAAGAACCTTCAAAAGCAAACGACGATGGCTGTCCATCTTCGACCTCTATATATGTAGCCATACATGTAAGAAATCATTTAACAGATCATACATTTAAAAAAAAGGAAGAACGTAAAAAAAGATGGTTGTGAACAAGACCAATGTAACTATACACACTTGCCACAGTAACATCTGATGTAAAATTGTTGAGTATCAAACCACGTGGAGGAGATGAAAATGACATGAACAAGCTTGAAGGTGGAACCTCGATGTTCAACTCCATGGGAAACAAAAGTGAAAAAAAAAATTAAGATGTGAAGATTTAGCTTAGATTTTCATGGGGAAATGGTGTGGGTGGGTGGGTGGGTTGGTGAGAAAGTTGTACAAACATGAGGGGTGTGCATGTGAAGTGACCTTCTTGTACTTGTCTGGAAGAGTTTCTAGGGGGTTGTAAAAGATGTCAAAATGTAAAATTACCACACTAACCTTGTGCTATTATTAAATTGTTTTTTGGTTGGGGTGATGTGGCTTGATTGTAGCCACATATAGGGTCTCTAAGGTTTACCATATAACTAAGGTTTTCTATATATACTCATACTATATATATATATATATGTGTGTGTGTGTGTGTGTGTGTGTGTTTAACTGAAAATATTTTTTTATTAGTGTTTCAAATGGTTATTTTTACCTTTCAAACTGTCATATTTTGACCATATTCACGAGTATGTGTCCCCGTAAATCTTTATCCGGACGCTTATCTATAAGAATGTGTGTTGTGGCCCGCGAACACCACGACCCTCACGCATTAACAGTGTCGTGAGCGAGCAAACACGAGCCTGCTCGCGTGGGCTAGCGAGGAAATGAAAGGAAGAGTTGCAGGTGGGAACGATGGCGCGAGCGAGCATGCTCACCTTGAGCCACAACAGGGTCAAGTGAGTGAACTCAAGCTTTATCAATTGACATGTCAGCGTTGTAGGATCGAGAATGATCAAACCAACAACAATCTCAACGATATGTAAACCGAAAGGTGCGGAAACCCTCTCGATCTAGCAAAATGATATAGAACTAGTAAATCACGCACTTGATTTCATTTTCAACGTTTATCATAATCATTAGAAAGTTTAATAACAATTACAGCTTTGAAATATGATAAACAGATCAATCTAGGTTTTCAAATAGAGAATTAACGCTAATACTCATTGACACAAAATGACCAAAAACTCGAACAACCTCTAGATCAATCTCCTATTTATAGATACTTCCCATTTACACCATCGAAGGTGCGGATGTGTCCATTCTACCTTTCATTCATGCATATGAGTCCTAAACTGACTCATTCGTACACTACCAAAACTCATTCACATACACAATCATGCGAATAGATCTTTACAAACAAAACATCAAACATAACTATGACAAACTACGACAAACTAAACTTGATCGACTGACTCGAAAGCTACAGACATATGAATATGCATCTACAGGCGTCCATGTGACTTGAATGATAGGATAATATTTGTGCTCACCTTAAACCACAACACATAACCTAAGGATGACCAGTGGCGAAGCTTGACCCGAAGGTTCGGGGGGTCGGAAGTCACTAGTTTCGGGGGGTCGAAACCCTATATTTTCAAAATTTTCTATACGAATACTATATAATCGGAACTTTTGCGCGAAAATCCGGGGGGGGGGGGGGGTCGGTCGCCCCTCCCCGCCCTTACTATGCTCCGCCAGTGAGGATGACGGCATGTTTACTTCAACATGTTGAAATAAACAATATCATCTATACATATAATAAACCAAAGCCATTTTAATGACATGGCATTCAAAGAAGGTATTCTCTTCATTGAGTGTGCCATGTGTCATCCCATGTGGCAAGGGCTTTATTTTAGGAAAATTATAATTTAAAATTTAAAAACAAAATTAGATTTTTATCTCTAATCTTTCCTCCCATAACTTTTAAACGTTAATATCTTTTATATACGAGATTTTTTAAAGAAAAAAATTACACCAAATTAACGAGCGTTTTATTATCTTTCCAACGAGTACCATAGTGCTATATAAAAAACGGAGAAAGAAAAAAACGACTATTTTTTTGTAACCCGACAGGTATTGTGTCAGGTTTGGAATTAGTTTAAAAAATTGTGGATTTGGGCCGAGCCTGGGATTAGGTGATACCCGACCCAATTACCTTTTTTTTATATTAGAATATGATAACTTATGGCAGAGATTTGTTTAAAATAATAATAATAATAATAATAATAATAATAATAATAATAATAATAATAATAATAATAATAATAATAATAATAATAATAATAATAATCATCATCATTAATCATATATTGGCAAGTTGATACATAGATGTCATTTTTATAGTTTATATATTTCTAATTTTATTCACTTTACTTAGATTTTTCAACCCGGGACGCTCCCGGGGTATAAGCTAGTATATATATATTGTAAAGGGATTAATCCTACATGTCATACTCTTATGCAATCTCTCATTTGAGAGATGCCACATAGGATGTGATGTGGCAACTCTAGACCAATTAAAAAAAAGGAATAAATATGGTTTAACCTAATCTATTAAATAACTAATCTACTAAATATAAATATTAAACATTTATTATTTTCTCTCTCTCATGTATCCTCCCATAACTTTTAAACGTTAATATCTTTTATATACGAGATTTTTTAAAGAAAAAAAATTACACCAAATTAACGAGCGTTTTATTATCTTTCCAACGAGTACCATAGTGCTATATAAAAAACGGAGAAAAAAATGACTATTTTTTGTAACCCGACAGGTATTATGTCAGGTTTGGGATTAGTTTAAAAAAAATTGTGGGTTTGGGTCGGGCCTGGGATTAGGTGATACCCGACCCAATTACCCGAAACCACATACCCAAATACCCGAACTATATACCCGATCATATACCCATGAATTTTTTAACGCGTCACATAATCATTAGACTAATGCGTTCGATATTTCAATAAATAACTTTTTTTTCCTTATTTCATGTTAGTTCTTTTTAGAATGATCGATTAAAAACTTCCGAATTTATTTGACATTATATAATATTTTGTAATGGCACTAGATTTGTACCCCGGCACAGACATTCGTTTTTTTTATATTTGAATATGATAACTTATGGCAGAGATTTGTTTAATAATAATAATAATGATAATAATAATAATATTCATTAATCATATATTTGCAAGTCATTAATTGTGTTGTCATATTAGATATTTTATTATGTCATATTAGATATTTCAACCCGGGACGCTCCCGGGATAAAAACTAGTATAAATATATTTCGGAAAATATCTATCCCCCAGATTTTTTATTCGCAGTTTTCTTATTCACACATATTGAGAAAAAACGTGATATGTTAAAAAAAGATAATATTTGATTTATCATATTATATCTATATTAAAATGTAATGTCGGTGGATATTTTCTCACTGGGCCCTTCAACTTTCAAACTTTGTCATATTAAGTCTGTAATTTTACTTTGGTTTTATACCTTTAACTTTAAATAATTACAATTTAATTCTTTCAAACTTTGTCATATTAAGCCTGTAATTTTACTTTGGTTTTATACCTTTAACTTTTAATAATTACAATTTAATCCTAGACTACTACTTTATAACCCCTTCGTTAGCTATTTACTTTTTAAAAAAACTAATTAATTGACGTGTTTAAAGATTTTACGTGGGAATTTTTATATATTTGTCGTTATAAATACGTCATCTACGTTTTGATTTAAACTTTTTTCCTTTTAGAAAGTTTCGAGTTTACCCCTTTTCGTACCTTTACTTGAAAAAAACTATTTTTACGCGCGAATTTTTATATATGTGTTGGTATAAATACGAGTTGGTCTATTTTTCGACGTAAACTTTTTTCACTTTTGGAAAACAAGTAATGTCAAATGGAATACGTTTTCATGCTTATATTGTGTGCGCTACCAGTTGGTTCACGTTTCGTTGTAAATTTTATTCTGAACCGAGTTAAAAAATTGTGTTTTATACTTTTTAGTAATTGTCTTTTTATGCACTGTGTTTAACGAATTTTTTGTAACACATTGTGTCTTACGCATTTTGTTTTACACTTTGCGTGTTACTGCAATGTTCAACTCGCAGCGTGCCGCCGCAACGCGCGGCAACAAAATACTAGTTCTACTAGATATTAATGATATTGACTTTGATACATTTGATATTTATTATTTTGTCTTATTGTCTAGATCACTTAAATAATATTTGTTAAACGAAACATTTACTGCTTTATAAAAACGTTTATTTTATAAACTAAGAGGGCACCAACACTCACCAAGCCTACACCGTCACATCACTTTACTGATTTACTTTACTGAAACGATTTTTTAGAGGCACCACTTTACTGATTCACTTCACTAAAATGCTTGATTTTTTTAATTACTGTTTCATTAATAAAAAAATTACCGTTTCAATAAAATAAAAAAAAATACAGGAAACATCAATTAAAAAAACGTACGAATAAAAAAAATCTACTCATCATTTTCGTCGTCCACCCAATAACGATCTCAATTGTATTTCATCGCAATTTCTTCTTTTCGTTTCATACTGCTTTTGCCTCAACAATTTGCGTTGTTCATCCAAAAACGCTAATTTTTTTTTCTCCTTGTTGTGCTTGTAGGGTGACCAACTTTTTCTATGAAAGTAATGATAAAAAAATTAGACCGTTGCATTTAAGACTTGTCCTTCACGCCCATTAGATATAACCAACAAAAGATCCACAGAATTCCTATCAACACTATCGACGACAGTGTTATCATGTTAATAATGAGATACCCGTAAATAATTCTGGTTGTGGTTGTCCCTCTAATCTCTATGACTCTGGGTATGTTTGGCAATGAGCTTTTAAGAGCTTCAAACTTCAAGCTTTTAAGAAAAAGCTCATACTCAATAAAAAACCTTGTTTGATTGAATAGCTGAAAGCTTTTAGGTTAGAAGAAAAAGATATATAATGAAAAGCTACTAGTACTAGCTTTTAAGAAAAAACTCTACTAGCTACAAGCTTTTAATTAGTAAATAACACAAATACAAATTCTATTTTAAAAATAAAATAAAAACATTATTTACAAGTTTTTAATTGTACCCATTTTTGTCATTTTATACATTTTATTAAAAGCTCCAACTACTGTACCAAACACCAAAATATATTTAAAAAGCTTACAGCTACCAGCTTTTAACCAACAACTAGTTTCGCTAAAAATACCCTCTATCTCACAACCTCTTGGAATTCCACAATCGTACCATGGGAGCGTCGCAGAATATAACTCCTCGTATTATGTATGGCTGTACGTATCAGAGATCCCTATAATAATAATAATAATATTCTGCGTGTGTAAACAAACAGTACACCGTTGTTCTCGCAGTTGAACAGTAGAAAATCATACCAACAAATTATTTACAGTTATTTCATCCCATTCCAATTCCCTCTCTGCAAACCGCCATTAATAAACCTCAATCAATGCCTAGAAACAAAATGCCTCATCATTTCTCTTTCTAGATTCCATATTTAATACCCCCTCTCTTCACAACTTGTGTTATATATCATCATACTCTCCTACACTGTTATTATTATTATTATTATTAGAATAAAAAAATGGAACGGAAACATGGGTTTTTCTCCTCTCTACGACACGACTTGGTCCGAGGTTTATCTCCGGCGAGGTCACGTGCCAAAAGCCCGTCAATGAGGCAAGGTCACGTGCTAAGATCCGGGAGTTTGAATGGTGAAACGCTGGCGCCGTTGATGGAGGGACCCGATCCGGATGGGTCGGAAGTAGGAGAGTGTAAACGGGTCGGGTCGGGTATCGGGAACTGGGTGAAGGGGCATCTGTGTAGGGCTCCGTCGATGATGACGTCATCAATGGAGAGGTCTGATCTGAGGCTTTTGCTGGGAGTTATGGGGGCCCCACTTGGTCCGGTTAATGTTAGCTCCGGTGATCCTTTGCCTCACCTTAGTATTAAAGACACTCCCATTGTAAGCTTTTATTTTATTTTTGTATAGTTTTATTTTATCAGTGTTTATTTTCTTTTAGGGTTACTGATGATATCATTTTTCACCATTGTCGTTATCAAGTTGTTGTTGTTGTAATAAAATCCATAGTTGCACTAAAAAGTAATGTTTATGAAGGAATTAAATTAAGTCGGTGAGTCTATTCTACAATAATTGATTTGACTCTAAATTGTTACTGTAGAAGATCTGATCTAAAACATTTTCATTACCTTGAATTAGCGATTAAATTTTTGTTTGTTAATGTATTTCTTCAAAGTAAATTGTATAGTAAAGAAAAGATTTACCAGAGTACATGTTCATGTATTAGATTACATTATTATGTTGATTCATAACATAATAAACTAACATTGTTCATTTCAAATTTGAATATGAAAGTTCAAATATTTAAATATATTTTTTTAAGTCATAAAATAATTATATTCAACTTGATTATGTTCAAATATTTAAACTAACATTGTTCATAAGTTGACCTTTTCATGTAGGAATGTTGCTTAATTACTAGATCGATTTGGAAGAATCTGTATTTATGCTTTCGGGATATCTGACTTGATTGTTTAACTTTTCGCGTACTAGGGCAAACATTATTTGTTTCTGCGAAATGCAAAATATGCCGGATAGATCTGCTTTGCTTCAATAAAGACTGAAATTTTGTTTAGGACACTTGGTTATAAAGATTAAAGACTAGTTTTACTGACATATATATTGATAAAAGTTGTGATTTATCTTTCAAACTATTGTTATATTCTCTACAACACTAAATTCATCTGTTTTTTTTATCGTATATAGAAAAAGGTTTGTTTACTTATAAGTAGTTTATCTAGTGAAACAAGCTGTTATAAGCAACCACCTTTGTTTTGTTTACGATGATTTGAACTGGCTAATTGTGATATTGTTAGGTGTGTTTGAAAGGGAATGAATGATAATAGTGTTGCATGTTTAAGTATGCTATCTTGATGGCTGACTACTACTCTTTTCTTGCTTTAATTGTTGATTTTTTTTTTTTTAATTATCTATAGGAAAGTTCGTCTGCTCAATACATAGTGCAGCAATACATGGCTGCATCAGGAGGGCAAAAGCTTCAAAATTCAATTAAAAATACTTATGCAATGGGAAAAGTGAAGATGGTTGCATCTGAATTTGAAACCGCATCACGAGTGGTTAAAACTAAGCATGGTGCAAAAGCAGCTGAATCTGGTGGGTTTGTTTTGTGGCAAATGAACCCTGATATGTGGTATGTTGAGCTAGCAGTTGGTGGGAGTAACGTTCATGCTGGTTGCAATGGCGAACTTGTTTGGAGGCACACTCCGTGGCTTGGTGCTCACACTGCTAAAGGGCCTGTTAGACCGCTACGTCGTGCTCTTCAGGTGAGAACTGGTTTTTCTTTAAAACTTTCTAAACTTCGCTTGTCTTCCAATTAAACTGGTTTGCTCTGTTACTATTTTTTTCCATTCTTGCAATATACGCATTTGTCATGATTATAATTATAGTTAATTATGATTATGTTGTTTTATTTTCTGATAAAAGCATGTTGATCACGCAGGGTCTTGATCCTAGAACGACTGCAAGTATGTTTGTTGATGCAAAGTGCATAGGGGAGAAAAAAATCAACGGCGAAGATTGCTTCATTCTTAAACTAAGTGCAGATCCACAAACATTAAAAGCAAGGAGTGAAGGTCCAGCTGAAATCATAAGGCACGTGCTATTTGGCTTCTTTAGTCAAAAAACGGGCCTAATTATTCACATGGAGGATTCACATTTGACCCGTATTCAAACTAACGGTGGTGATGCTGTTTATTGGGAAACCACCATAAACTCGTTTTTGGATGATTATCGACCTGTCGACGGGATCATGATTGCACACTCAGGTCGATCTGTGGTGACCCTTTTTAGGTTTGGTGAGGTGGCGATGAGTCATACTAAAACCCGAATGGAAGAAGCCTGGACCATTGAAGAGGTTGCATTTAATGTTCCTGGTTTGTCAAATGACTGTTTTATCCCTCCTGCTGATCTAATATCTGGATCAGTTAGTGAAACATCTGATTTCCCTCAATCAGAAAGAGGAAAAGCTGGTCATCGCGCTAAAGTTGCAGCCTTGGAGGAACCACCACATGAAGGAAACGTTGTTTGGAAGACGGAATATTAATTATCAAGGGAAATCAAAGTGTTTATATAGCAGCAGGATGAATGGTAGTTTGACTAACAACTTACTACAAGTTTTACATGGTAGGAGATAGGTTTGAAAAAAGCTGGATCTTGGTGTTTTTTGGAGCTATTTTTAGATTAGCTTCCTTGAATGTGTGGTGAATTAAATGTTTATGTTTAGACTACACCAGAGCACAGCAGAGGGTTAGTTTGGTTTGATTTTTTCACCTACTGATGGTGTGGTAGGTGTTTGAATGAATGGTGACAAAGAACATGTTATGGAAAAGAATATTTTGTGTATCTTCTTCTATTATTTGTGTTGAAGTTAATAACATATTTACTACAATCATAGCTATCTATAGTCAGTCATATGCATATGACAGACAGCCTACTAGTTATTTCAATCTTTGATCTTGTTTGGTGACATGTTGATCTGTAAAAGATTCTTCACCATGTGTTTGGTCATATGTCATACCTTTTCAATTCACTTGATTTTACTAAATATGGTATTTGATATTAAGTTTTTCTTTATTTGAGTGACAGGATCTTAGTTTTAGTCTACAAATATTATTATTTATGTTTGTATAGAAAGGTCTACTCATAAGTTTATTATAAAACTTTCTTATACAAGTTATTTGATATGGTGAATGATGAATTGATTATGCATAAATGATTGCTCAACTGTCATTTCAAAGGTATGGGGTTCATGGTCCATTAGTAGTAGTAGTAGTAGGAGCTGCATTTATTTTAGTCACTGGCAGACGACTTCAATGTAAAATCTTCAACACATTATACATTAATTTTATAATTTTATTTTTATCAGTGTTAAACTGTGACCGGCTGAGCCCAGCCGTGGGCAACTTAAACTGGCCTGTTAGAAGGGTTGCACGGAGAAAAGCATGTGAGGTATCCTTCCGTATGCAGGGCTTGAGCGGGCTATGTTAGATGGGTTAACTTCTCTATTTTTTTGTCTCTAAGAATAAAAATATTTTAATTAAAAAAGTTCAAACTGTATCTAAGCCCTAAATACTAACGGCTTGTACAATAACCATAAATAATTTTAACAAATTCAAGGTTGTGAAAGGCCAATCAAATGTACCTGCATTTCCACACGCCCCACTTACGGTGTGCGCATATAATGTATATATGTGTTTCCCTTGGGGGGCAAAAGTAAAGTTGCAATAGTTTTAACGTTATTTTACTAATTTCGTGAAAATAACGTTATAAACGACGGACGGTTAATCATGCATCATGTGGTGGCGTGGATAGCCAAAAGACAAATGGGTACATGCACCGATCGGGTTTGTCCCGGTTGCTAAGTGTTCTCTGCCTTATGTCCAAGGCTTGATACCAAACCACATCAAGCCGGGGGTCTCACTGGAAGCAGCCTCTCTATTCTTAGGGGTAGAGGTAAGGCTGTCTACATCTTACCCTCCTCAGACCCTACCTTAGCTTTGCTATAGGTGGGATTAACTGAGTATGATGATGATGATCTACCTGCATTTCCAACACACAAGAACATCTGGTTCGGGTGAAAACATCTACTACACATTTGCTTCTTACACGCATGCTACCGCTTTCGACCTCAACGACAATAATTCTCTGTCAAGTAGTAGTTGATGCTGAAGGCAACAGGGAAATCATCTTTCGCCAAAAAAAAAAAGTCTAAGATCATTGAGGAATTAACCAACACAATGGAACAAAAATGGAATTCATTTCAAAGTTAGATAATCAAATGAGGGGGAGATGGGCTTGGTTTTTAATTTTGTAATATCTAGATCATGTTAAAAGAATTGGGATAGGTTATGCCTTTTGGGTATCTTGTAGGTTTTCTCTTTTTGGTGTATTGTACATATGTGGCCAGTATCCTGCTGGTCGTTTTGTTATTGAATAAAAGGTTCGTATTGACTGTTCAAAAAATGTAAAAAAATAATCAAATGAACCATTTCCTTGAACTGGAATAAAGAAATCGGTTTTCACCGATGCACAACACACATATCCTGGCACGTGTGCTACAACTAGAGAGAGCTAAATAAAACGTTAACATCTAGCTTGGTTTACGTAATGTTTGTAGATTTCAGTTGATGTAACATAGGTTGTCTATATTATGATTTATAATATGGTTAATTTTATTGCTTTCAATTTTTAAAAATTGCATACAATTAAAAAAACTTTAATAATTTATAAGATAACTTTTACATACAATTTATTAATATTCATAATACAAAATTTTATATGACAGATTAATATTCATAATACAAAATTTTATACGACAAATATGTGTGTTTAAAGTTTTTTTTAGAGGTTTGCATTGGATATGGTCTTAGAGCATTTCTCACTAGCTGCCCTACTTCCTGCCCTATTTTGAAATTATACGGAAAACCGAACAAATTATCCAAGTTCATTCATACATCAGAGCCCTATCATGTTCCTCATCCACCAAATTTTAAGAATTGCCACACTAAACCCCCCAATATTTATGGTTTCAACTTCGCCCTCCATCCCCCCCCCCCCCCCCCCCCCCCCCCCCCCCAACCCACCCACAACATCGAGCTTATTCCCTCTTTTTCACCATCATTGTTTTCTTCATCCATCATCATTGGGCTCATCAGTTTCAAGATAGCTTTTATGTTATTTGTAACAAAAATCCATTTGGATCCCACCTATCTATGCTTTCTTTGTAAAATACCTCTTACAACTACACAAGCACACCATCGGGTCGGATGTAAAAAAGAATTGGTGCATGTCCTAATTATGATTGCTTGTCGGTGGATAAGGAAAATGTAAGTAAGATTACAAATTACCATTGGGTAAATTAAAATGGTCTAATAGGGTAGTATTTTTTTTTTTAATCATAATTTTGATATCATTTCATACTAAAACCAACAAGAATTACAAGTGAGCGCGGGTAGACAGGCAACAAGCTGCGCCGCAACCCCTTTTTGAATAGCAAAGCCTACTCTATTAAATATAAAGCTTGTGTCCTTGGCCGCAGGAGAGTTACTCTGCACCATCTTCTGCACTCGATCTAAAAACCGGATTGCATCGGGAGCAAGGCCCCCAAATGTGTCAAAAGCGAAGGGCACAAAGACGTGTTGGTTTTCAAGACAAGCAGCTTCATGTTTGTCAACTTTCTTGGATTCAGCCTTTAAGACTGCTTGCCCTGCCACAAACCCCGAATCCCGAAGTCCCACCAAAGGAGACACCCATGTGAGATCAACGCACGCGTGTTTTCCCTGCGCCCACCCGAACACAAGGACATCCGCTGGTCTTAGGGTGGACCGCCCCTCAAGTGGATCTGTCAAAAAATTAACCGGGGCTTCTTTCCTAGCTGAAATCCCTGTTCTTCGTAAGACGTCCCATAAGACATCCCTGACCAGGTCATGTCTGTATTTAAATCCTGGCAGCTCCTTACAGTGAAGGGCATGCTCCCCAAATTTGTCTAAACATGCCTTTTTGCAAACTGGACACGGCTCATCAACTGGGAACATGGGAATCATGAGTCTATACTTAAGGATAGCCCGATATTCAACAGCCGACATGTGTTGTCCAAGCCCATCGATGGGAAGGGCAGTCAAAAAATCTTGGGCATGCGCTCCTTTAAGGCATTCAAGCACAGCTTTCTGGCACGGGGACATGGAAAACTTTTCTCCCATGGTTTGAAGGGTTTTACCGGTAAAAGCACTCGCCAAAATATTTTGAGGTTTTTTGGGGGCGGTGTCCTTATCCATAAACCCGCCCAAATCGAAGTCCGGGAGAGAGCTGCGAATGTTGTCCAAGGCAAGCTCATAATCCAAGTCCATCCCCACCAACCCACTATTCCTTAAGATGTGGTCTTGAAAGTCCCAGGACTGCACCCGAGAGGCCACAAAAGCATAGGCAGACACGTCCTCCGCCGAACAAAGACCAAGCCCTCCCAACCGAATCGGCAAAAACGCTAACCGTCATTGAAAATCCCCAAAGAACGCCCCTCCACAAACCACAATAGTATTTGACTGTGTAATTTCATATGACCGCTTTGTATATTTAGCTTCGTTTTTTCTAATAAAATCCCCGTTAAAAATATAAAGATGGATTGTTACTAACACAATGTATTTGTTAAGCTGGTGAATCCAAAGATAATTGTGAAAAAAATGAGTGGGCTAAACTTGCGAATCCAAAAACAAGTCAGAGGAAAGTATTGGGCTAAACTCACAAAAATGGTCAGAGCTGTTGAGGCCCCCAATAAGAGGCGTGCAGGTCATATATATATTTAAATTAAAAGAGGTGGTGGTCTGAACCAACGTTTAGCCCTTCCCTAAAACCCCCAATTCTCTCTCTCGAGTCTTATCTGAAAACACAACACACAGCCTCCATTCCATTCCATTCCATTTCAAACATGGCCATTCCTTTAGGGTTTCTCTCCACCTTCTCTGCAACCGCAACACCGTCTCTACTCAAGTCTCCGTCCTTGTCTCTTCAGTCGGTGTCCTTCAACCCTAAGCTGAGGACTTCAGTTACCTATGCTACAGCGTCGTCTGAGCCTGCGACGGAGACGAAGAAGAGAGCGCCTAGAGGCTTCTCCAAGCCGCGTCCTGTTTCACCCGAAATGAGGGACTTCCTTGGCGGTAGGACCGAAATCCCTCGCACTGAAGTTCTCAAGGTTATTTGGGCTCACATCAAAGAAAATGGCCTTCAGGTATATACATATATTTAATAATTATTTTTACATGCCTTTACTTTCATGCTTTTTATTTAAAAATAATAATATATATATGAAACCCTAGGACTGTGCTTTATTAATATTATTCTCAAATTCTGTTTAGTTTGAGTAACAATTGTTGTATTTCGTAACTTTAACTTGGAACTATTTATGTTTTATAATTTTCAACTGTTAATATGAAACCCTTGCTGCCGTTATAAATCCTAGCTTGTGTATTTGGTATGCGTCAGGGATGGTACCGAGTATACAACATATATCCACCTTTTTTGCAAAATTTCGTATTTCCAGTATAGATTCAGTATAGTATTCGGTGTGCCAAGTTTTTTCAAAATTTCGGTATACGTATTTTTGTTACAAGTCTCATTATCCCCAAGTATGTGTGCTGATGGTTAATGGTTATATTTGTATTAAAAAGGACAGTGTAAAGTTGTAGTTTTTGAGTAATGGTTGATGAAGTCTTGTGTATTGTATTTGGTATTGTACAAATAGATTCGGTATTGTATTTGGTGCGCAGTTTTTCAAAAAATCGTAATTTTGGCACCAGTCTCATCATTAAGTAGTAAGTATGTGTACTGATGGTTAATGGTTAGATTTATCTCTAAATCGAGAGTAGTATTAAGTTGTAGTTTTGACTCAAAACTTTTGAGTAATGATTGTTGAAATCCTGTGTTTTGTATACAGGATCCAAACAACAAGAGGGTTATCGTATGCGATGAGAAGCTGAAGAAGATATTTGGAGAAAAGGATCAGGTTGGGTTTCTTGAGATTGCTGGCCTCATCAGTCCTCACTTCAAGAAAGCGGAAAACTAGGTTTATAATTAAACCTCTTTTGGTTTCTATGTAAATGGAGACTTTATCCTCTTTTGGTTAGTTGGTTGATCATATTATTAGTACTAGCTCTAGTAAGAAAGAAAGAAAGAATAGCCCTCGATCCAACTTTTTGTGTAGGTCTTTTGGCAAGTCGAACTTTGGACTATTGGATCCGTCTACGGTTTTATGTCGATGTTACTATGTTTGACGTATGAAAATGCACCTGTTTTATATTTCTTGTTATGTGTTTTTAGTTGTGACCGTTAAAACCTCAAGTTATTTTTGTTCAAAAGGATAAGGCTCATTTTTTTTCTTTTTCATTGAAAATTGAAATGTCCAATGCTCAGTCAGTTAGTTGAATTCCTCGTTTACTATGTTTCAACAGAGTTGCATACCTAAAGACCCTCATAGCACTTCCATACCATTACACTATGAATCTGTTGGGAATCATGACGGCCAATAGGTGGTGGTGACACACACTGGCAATGGGGTGTTGCATGCTTATTTGGACTCATTTTAAACATTTTAAGTTAGTGGCAATGTGATACGATCCCAGAAATCAATGATTGATTACAGGAAATCTATCACAAGATTAACCGAGTTAGGTAACACCTACGATTACTGATTCAAACCGATTACATGAACAAACCACACCTAATTATGCTAGAAAACCGCTTGTAAACTGCCTCCCACTAATTATTTGAATGAAATGTGCCAAAGGTGGGTTGACCAGATCTGTGGGTATGCATCACAAAGAACCCAATTTAAGTTTGTAAGTGTTTCAAAAGTGACTTTTTTTTATACGCTGAATGTAAGCTGGCACAAACTTGACCTATTGTATGATTTGAGTAAAACCAAATAAACCAATGCAGTTTTTTTTTTTTACTCAAATTAACCCAGATATGGTCATGGTTGCGGGAATCATCCATCTAAAATGCAGAAATCGACAATGGTGAAGACTAACAAATCAATTAAATCATTAACACACTGGGCGATCATCCACACAAATTTACAAACTTAACACTCAAATTAAATGAAACATTTTACTTCATTTATTAGATTCTTGTTATTTTTGAAACCTTATTGAGATAGCTAAAATGGTGGTTCTAGTAAATAGTAATGACAGAAGTTTCGGGTGGATGCAGCGCAGTATGATGAAATCTGTTGATTCTTTGCCACAGATTTCAGGTTTAAGACTAATTAAAGTGGCGCTGTAACAAGTGTACAGATTTACTCTAGCCTAACATGTTTTCCATCAAAACTCTCACTTTCGTTCCCATTCCTCCGTGTTGATATTAAACCTGTCTGTGTTGATTTATCACAAGAAGCAAGATGCAAATCAAATCAAATCAAATACGACAGCAAGCAAGAAACAGAATCAATATGTGAGCTTAGTCTAATGAGTTACATAAACATTCAAATGGAAGATGTTGTTTATAGTTTTGCAAGCAGATGTGCAAGCTGATCATCAGACACTTTGACATCCACACATGTACCCAGCGCAACAGCAAGTCTGGCAGCCAACTGATGTTTACACTGTGACAACATTAGCATAAATAATCAAAATCAAGATAGAAGATTAATTTATCCAAAATGTAAATCTGACTTACACAAAGCTGTTCTCCTCGGTTAACAATGTCGTAGAAAAACGAATAGCATGCACAGTAGTGTTCCGGGAAACACAGGTATTCTTCCTTCCTTCTGGACTCCCCAACAACCTACATATACAATTATACATACCAATTTTTTTAATCAATATACATTTCATTCCATAACAACGAACATTATATCAAAATAGAGGGACCTGGAAGATGGAGCGTCCACTAGGTTCTCCCAATATCCTCTTCACTCCACCTTCATCCACTATCCTAGTAGCTCTCTCCAAGTTTTTCCCAAACAGTATATGCAAACTGTGTTAATTTTAGGTTTTCATATCAGCCATAGTATTTATATGTAATTAGTAATTAGAATAAAGGAGGATTAGGGTACTCACATGGCCAGCTGATCATCGCTCACTGCTCCAAACAAACAAAATGCAAATTAGGGCAATTTGATTAAAAAAAAGGAGAAGAAGGAATTTGGTATTTGTAATTAATTACCTGAATGAGTTGATTGGATTTGGCTCCAAATGGTTTCTGCAAGCAGTAAGCACACTGTGTCTTCCTTCATCACCTACCCTTAAACCCTAATCCACACAACAAAACCCATTCTAATAATATATTTACCGCACACGAGTTAACTGTTAAAATATGAGATTGGATAACCCCCATTACAGTAAAAAAAAAAACAACAAAAATTATCAAATTTTTGAAATTTAAGGGGATAAAAAACTAAAGGCCAATTTTTTATATTTACACCAATTTTCAATTAATCTCATTTAACTTTAAAATTGATGAAATTTTAAAAGTTAAGGGATCAAAAAGTAAAGTGTGAAGTTGAGATTGAAAAACAAACTTTCAAAGTTGAGGGGTTAAAAAGGTAAAATCTAAAAGTTGAGAGCCGAGCGGTTGAAAAAAGCAAAATGTAAAAGTTGAGCGGGGTCGTGGTGGAAATGTAAAAGTTAAGATAGATATAATCTTTTTCTAAAAAAATGTCTGATAATATATATAATAATGCATTTCATTCCGTATCAATGAAATTATAATTTGTAAAAAATTTTATACTTGTAATTTAATTACTATCATATCATAAATCACACAGTTTTATAGAAGTAAATTATATTTAAAAAATTAGAATAAATAAAAACTAAAATATAGTTATAAACTCACCTAAAATTTCTAGGAGTGAAGAGTAAGTTTATGGACTTTGCTAAGACTTGGTATTTTTATGTCTTTATAAATTGTGATTCAGTCAAGTTTCCTTCTCTAGCCAGTGATCGATGAATCAGTTTAAGGTAGACCCACCTAGAATCGCAATGTCAATCTTAGCATGGGTAGTGTTGCAACAATGGCAATTCCATATCCAGGCAGAAACACAACAGCCTCACTCCTTTGAACCGAAGTGCCAAACCACACCAAACTGAACCAAGTCAAGTCACACAACTTGGGAACAACACCTCACCTCACCTCATCTCACTGAACTTGTTTGATTGTCATTGAACTTATGAGTTATGACCCAAAATTATTATTTTGGGCCAAAAGTTGCTAAAGCCTCACTCCTTTGAACCGAAGGGCGGAAAACATAGGCAAAGAAGGTAGAAAAACATGCTATAGCTTGCGAGAAGAACCAATACGTTTTTGTACCCTTGGCTTTTGATACCTTTGGCTCATTGGCACCGGAGGCTACCCGTTTCCTGACAAGGGTCCAGCGGGTTATTCATAGTAGTGTCCCCGGCTTCGGGTGGGCAAGGTTACGTTTTTAGTAGATTAGGATTTGCTATTCAGAAAGGGGTATCGGCGCAGCTTGTTGCCCGTCTGCCCGCTATCTTGATGTAATTTTCTTTGTCTTGGAATGAAAGTGTTTGTGGAAAAAAAAAAAAAAAAAACTTTATTTAAAAGTTGCTAGCAAGAGATTTAAGCCAAAAATTCAGACCTAAATTCATTGTTTCGGCCTAACCTTTTTGATGCTATTTAAGCCCAAATGTAACCAATCCATTACTGAACCGAACCGAACCCATACGTAGAACCAAAACCAACACATACACTTCCACTTTGTAAAAATCCTGAATGTTGCTTTCATTCAATGGGGCTCGAAGTGGTCTGGCCACTATGCAACTCTTTCAATCTTCGGTTGCTTTTAATCTTACATTACCAGAGTTAGATCACCGTGTCTACAGTTCTTTTCAACATGCATTGTCGCTTATAATAATAACTTTATAATTTATACTCTCTATATTTAGTTTTGTTTTACCATTTTATAGCATAACTGAACTTAGTCGTGAATGTTTGTTCTTGCTAAGTAATTTTGCTTTATCACAGATTATCTAGTTGATTAAATTAACCCAACCAATGAACCAGGTCTGATCTTCAAAACATTCATACTTTCACTTCAAAAACAAAATATGTTCACAAAACCTAGCATTACAAGCTACAAAAGGTTGTTGAGTTTTATTTGACAGGTGCATTTGCATTTACAAGTATGGGTTTTCTACAATTTGGGCACGCCCCACATACCCGAACCCAAGGAAACAGGCAACAGGAATGGAACCTGTGTGAGCAAAGCAAACATATGATCTTATCACCATCCTGGAAACCTTCCAGGCAGATTGTACACTCCATTGACGCGCTCAAGCTTTCATCGCTTTTTCTGCAACGTTCACTGTTGAAAGACTCCAACCGTAAACGCCTCAATTCATCTTCATTCAGCCCCATTGGGTGGTTTCTTCTAGTCTCTTGCCAAGTTTCAGATACCATTTCTGCCCTTGTATTGTTATTGTTTCTGAGTACCGACATATTATGGGTAGAATAGCCATTTTGATGAGTGGTGGGTGATGACCCGCTGCTTTGCCTGTAAAGGATGAAAGGTTAATGAGTTTGATTTCATTTGCGTGTAACTGAGCCAAGCTGGAGTAAATGTAAAGTTGCACATGCTCAATAAGTAAATGTAAGGCTAATCAAGGTAAGCATTAATCAACTTGATACTTTCGAGCTTGGCTTGCTGACTTGATACTTTCAACTTTTGTTTGACTCGATTTGCTTGATTCGATAGATAGATAGAATCGTAATTATATAAAGATACACAAACAGGAAGGGTGTAAATGTAAAGTTGCACATGCTCAATAAGTTCTGCGAGCTAATACTTAAACTCGGCGCAATTTTGAAAATGTTCTGAGACGAACTCAGATAGGTCACGAGTTGGGTTTTATATTAATTGTGATTGGAGAGATGGTTTTTAAAATTTCCACCTTTGTCATGTTGCACACAACAAACATCAAAACCACACTGTATGTATGTCTGTATGGTCAATTTAATAAACGATAAGATGGATACCGGAAGGTGCATTTAACATCAAATTTATTTGACTAAAAAGGTATTAATGTAATAATTAAGTTGACATTATATTGGCTATTGATGAAGTCATGAAGACGACTATAAATAAAAGATAGATGAATAACAAGCCAAGCCAATCCAAGCCAAGCCTAGCATGTGTATATACTACTGACCTATTTCCAGAAACAGAGACGCCTGTGAGTCTTTCGACAAGTCTTTGTCTTGCAAGCAATACAGATCCAGGAAGCCTATCATTTGCAGTGCCAATGGATCTGTTTTGTGGGTGTATGCTCATGCGAGCATCTGAATTTAGACTACTATCACCTTCTTCAGGGCTGACAGGTTGATGATGTTCCTGAGTGTCACATTCATCAAAAACTTGTTAAGTTTTAAGCTCCCAACACTATCTTTATAGTATATGAAGCAAACAAACAATTCATATGTATGTGCGATGACTAGGAGAACTAAAATAATGAGCAACATGGCAAGATGATATTTTTTTTTTTATAAATATTGATATATATATATATATATAGAGAGAGAGAGAGAGAGAATAGACATGAGTCTGAGTTGAAAGAAACATTGTGGACTGTATCAAAGTCAAGGTGAAATGAAATATAAAATGAACTACTGTAGTATTTAATTTAATTTAATACCAGATGATGGCGGTGGATCCGACTGGAGCAAGCATCACGTCGATTATTATGATGACGGTGTTGGTAAGATGAAGAAGGTAGAGAGGAATCATGGCGTAGAAGAGCAGAACGATGATGATGATGATATCTGCGGCTGTGAAATAGCTCGGAAGCACACAGATAACCCCTGTATAATAATAATGTAATCAATTTCACCAAAAATCAACCCTTTGGACTGAGGGTTTTATTATTTGGGAATAGGAGATATCATATCATATCCGAATAGAATTACTTTCCAGTTTCCACGTCGTTTCTTCCTTTCTATTTTCTAAATTTAGATTAATTCTTATTTTACATATAAACTGGGCCCTTCTAGGCTGGGCTGAAAGCCAAGTCTAACAATTTGGACACACCACATTTTACTTCACCTCGGAAAACAACATTTAAAAGTAAAGCACATCAACACGCTAAAAAGGAACGCAAGTCAACCAAGTTTAAACCAATATAACCAAGTCTAACAATTTGGGCCCTTCTAGGCTGGCCTGAAAGCCAGGTCTAACAATCAGGATCGTTGGATACAATTAGTTTTTTTTTTTTTTTTTTTTTTTTTTTTTTTTTTTTTTTTTTTTTTTTTTCGGAAAGTCAAGTTGTCTGGTGTCTAGGTTTAATGTATACAACTCGTCTGGACCTGTTTGACTATATAGCTATTCGACTCGTATCAACCTATACAAGTCATACAGGGGCAAAGCTAAAGGAGTAATATACAACTATACGACTGATGGCGTGGATAGCCTAACCTCACTTTCCAACTAACAAGGAAGTTATGGAGCTAACCTAGAGAAGCTATACGCTTCAGGTCTTTAGCTAGTTAACCCAGAGAAGCTATAACACATCAGCTTTGTAATCAGGTATAACCATTGAAGAAAATATTGTGTTTTAAGCCGAAAACCGAACCAACACGATTGGCTCGGACCACGCTTAACACTCCAATAAAGGAGGCTTTGGAGCAAAGGCCCAAGGGCCCTAAGCCTCCGAAGCCCATTACGAAAAGTGTAAATACTCAAAGAAAATTTCTCATTTGGTAACTGATCTCCTCCGAACCAAAACATTTGTCTCTCAATTTTACCACTTCTTAAAACCATACTTATTCTCACGCCGACGGGTGGTCATAGAGAGACCTTCCCTCTCCCATGTGACGAGCCTAATGGTGTCTGTTTTGCAGGTTTATCAAGATCCAGTCATTTTCAATCATCATTAAAGATCGGATTTCTCACATCGAGGCATAGAGGTAACTCTTTTCCTCTTCAACCATAAATGACAAAACTTGTAATTCAGTCTAAGGTTTTTTTATTATTACTTTGTTCCTCCATGATGAGTTATTTTTAGGATCTGAGTTTAAGTATTATGCAAAGTTAACTAATGGAACAGTAGATGAAAGAAGATATAAATGGAAAGTACAATAGAAGTAAACTTTAATGCATAATAATAAGAAACGTTATTTGATCAAAATACTTTTCTATTGAATTGTTATCACAGATTCAATTACAGTACAATGAATACACCCCCCTCAGTCTGATCACTCAGATTTGTTCGTATAGGAAAGTTGAGGGAAGAGTGATGAATAAAACAATACATTCTCTGTTCTATTTATAGCATGAAACAAACATCGGGTAACCTAATACTGACATGACCTAAGACAATGACAGCTAACAACTATAAAATCTGCTCTATACAAACACTGACACTATTCTATTAATACTAACTTTGTTAAACAACCTATGTTGAATAAACTCTGTTTTTTCAACATCTGTTGATTCCTAAGTACTGTTGGGCTTCAACAAACTTTGTATCTTCTCAGTAAACCTTCCTTCTATATCAACAGTTTGTGACACCCACCACTTTATCAGGTCAAAATCCGTACACTTTCTAGTCAACATTTATCTTTCTACGCATAATCAATATCACTTTATATGCATAAGTCCCCCGAGAAAGTCTAGCAAAGCCCGAACGAGTACAATTTCACCCATATCAACGAGCATTGGTGATACAAGTTCAAACAATCACAATCTATTTTCTAAACATATAAGTGTATGTTTGTTTACTTAAATGTTTGTCAAGGGATGTGATAAAATACATGTATTAAATTGTAGCCATGTTTTCAAAAAACAAATATTTTCCAACTACATACATACATATATACGATACATATATACATATGTAGACATATGCATGTGCATGAATGGGGATGAAATAATAGAAACACATTTAATATAATTCTTACAT
Source organism: Ambrosia trifida (assembly GCA_028751855.1). Taxonomy (NCBI): domain Eukaryota; kingdom Viridiplantae; phylum Streptophyta; class Magnoliopsida; order Asterales; family Asteraceae; genus Ambrosia; species Ambrosia trifida. Next base: position 122,196,390 of record CM054122.1, read on the forward strand.
GCATTTTGTCCCATCTAAAATGAGCAATCAAATCCTAAGCTGTTTTTTTTAACTAAATATTGTGGAACCATTAATCAACACTAGGATCTAAAGAAGATGCATGCCCAAAATAAACCACCATCACCACTACCCTTATTCCATTTTGTCCCCCCTTCACACAACACAAAACAAGACAATAACACTTGTGTAATCACATTACCAACACACTTCCACTTTGTTTCCATGTCTAGTAATGTGTTAATTTTATAATATCTTTGAAGAATGATGTGATTAACATGCAATTTTGGATAGATTCCTTAAACATCTTGATTCATGCCAGATCTCCTTCCCAAATTAGTATTATGGATCCTTCCTTGGAAGCCTATAGCCGCTGCCCCCTTACACACACTCACACATTCTCTTTTGCTTCCAAATCACACCATGATCTTGTGTTTAGTACCTAGCTTGAAAATATTTAGAAAGAAAAGACAAGAGGATTAGAATGGCATCAAGTTTAAGAACATGTACAATTATGGTAAGATCCCTTAAACTCACACAAATCCATAAGAGTTTACTTGCCAACCTTGTTGCTTTCTTCCCAATTTTCGGCCATAAGACCGCTTCCCTAACCTAGATTTTGTTAAATCACCATCAACACATAGTAAACATCATGATTAATAACCAAATATGGTATGATCTCTTTAATCACCAAGAACTAGGGAAGATCCTTACCCAAAACAACACCCACCTCTTTCCTTCCCTTTTCCAAACCGTCACCCCCTACACCCCACTAATTCTTTTTTTAACCATATACTATTCACATCACACCCTCATTAGTCACATTATGGAAAGGTGTTAGGAGATAATCATATGTATTGTCACATTACAAGGTATACATCCAACAAAATCCATTGATTAGTCAACCCCTCAAGATTTGATTAAGATGTAAGCTTTTGTAGATTTGATTAGCATCAAGGAAAGATCTTTCACAAACAAGGAAGGATTCTATGAAACACAATGTTCCATACTAGTTGACATGCCTCTAATAGAAGCCACCTCTTTCTTTCCTCTTTCCCTCCCTCTCTTTCGATATCCCTCTCTCTATTTCCTCTATAAATAGAGACCTAGGTTGATCATTTCATTGGTTGTATTACCTCCCATATTCACTTACTAAACACACACATACACTTAATCCTTTCCTAGTGTCCAAGCTCACCTTGCAAGACAAGAGAGGTATGAACATCCATCTATCTTATTGTTCTTATATTTATCATTTTTTCCCACATACTAACGTTCACCCATAACAATGAAATAGCGTCCATGTATAAACATTTGTTATCTTGAATCACAACTAATAAAAACTTGTTACAAGAAAATGTGTTAAAACTTATAATACATATATGTATGCGAGTAGTATTTATGTGTAGATGTGTATGTTTTAAGTCATGGATACATGTATGTTGAATAGTCTATCTTATAGGTATACATATGTATGTATGCGAGACATGTATGTGTCTATACATGAGTGTATACGCGTGTGTATATGTATGTTGTGTATGTGTGTGACAAAATTATAGACATAGGTATTAATGTATATGGACCTACCAAGATGCACACACACACACACACACACACACACACATATATATATATATATATGGGTATGTATGTACAAGTGTAGAGCTCATCGACATGAATACTTATGGTTATACATGGAAATACAAATGTGATGTATACATATATATATACGCGTATGTATACATGGGCGTACATATACATGAGTTTGCGTGTGTACATGTACACAAGATCATATATTGTTCAAAAGTTAACATAACTAGTTTGGTACCAAGTAGTAACATGTGTTAATAACTAACAACATGTGTTAAAAGACAAGGTTTTCCATAATATAATACAAACTATTTTCGAACAATATCAGAAAGTATAAAGGTCACCAATGAAGCTAAACCAACTTATCATAATAGATTGGGTGAACCAAGAATACAATGGAATCTTCCATTAGACCTAAAGTGTCCATGTAGGTATATAGGACGTGTAGGTCGGGATTCCTAGTTTGTCGGACGTACATTCTTGCTAGACTATGCACGGACTTGAGGTGAGTTTTAGTCCCCTTTTTACTGTTTTATATTTTGGGGAAAAGCATGCACTGTTTACTAGTTTTAGAATGAATTCTTAACAGACCGGGGTACATGAGACATATGTTTAGAGTACTTACTAAGCCCTCGTGTAATTAGTTTACCGTAACCATTAGCTATGGATTTAGCCTAGAAACGCTTGAATAGATTTATTGGGTTGACACCCCCACTCTTGTGAACTCACCAACTTTATGTTGACAAAATTTTCATGCATGTTTTTCAGGTAACTAAGCTATGGATGGAACTTGGTATACGATTAGGCATTCATTCACCACTGTCACTTTTTGTATTTTCAAAACTTATGGTCAAGTGTACAGTTTTAAACAACATTTTGTGATGGTTGTCATTGAACAAATTTGTTACTTTAAATATTAAGTTAATTTGAATGTTTGCTCAAATCTTGTGCTTGAAAACCTTTCATGTTGCACCTCGTGTTTCTGCCTAGGCGGGGTGTGACAGATTGGTATCGGAGCTAAAGGTTATAGCGAACTAGTTTTCTCTAAAAACTCAACTATAACTACAACGATTTTTCAAACGAAAAGTTTTCATTGCATGAAATGTTTTTCATCACAATTCACTGCCCAAGTTCCATGCCCCTTTTTATACATTGCATTAACGCGATAGTACTTGAGTTCTTGACGCTTATATATGTGTATATGCGTACTTTTGGATTTTGACAGGATCATGGCTACCCCTACTCACCCGATTGTTATGTCGGATTCGGAGGACGATTCCTTTGCGGTTCCTAAGACTTCTAGTGACGATGATGTCAACAGTTACTTCGCTGATTTGGAGCCCGATGAGGACGAGGATGTGGATATTGTAGGAGATGACATGCAACTGGATCCCGTCATTTCGGATGATCAGCCCGACGTCCCTGTCAGTGAGGCCCATGGAGTCGATGCGGATGCCGCTGAACCAACCCTTATGGTCGTGGAGCCGCCAATTGAGGTCCCTCGCGTGGAGGAGGCACTGCCTGCCGATGTGCCGGAGTCTTCTTCCCGCCCTCGCCATTTGATTCTTGGGCAGTACGCACGTTATATGCACTACTAGGAAGCGTGTGCGCAGGCCCCAGCCCGCGGAGCCTGTGGCGCTAGCCCAGCCCAGTCATGCTGCTGAGTCTTCTGAACCCCCTCGGAAGAAGTTGCTTAGGAGGTCCCAGGCCTGCAAGCGGACCTTCCTACCTACACTAGCAGGCTACTTGGCTTATAGAGACGAGGAGTCTGACGACGACATCTTCATTGCTGTTGACGGTGGCGAGACCTCCCAGCCCCCTACTGACCCTCTTGCCCCCGATCCTGTTGGTACCCTACCTATGCGCCACGCTCTTCCCTCGGTGCGTGGCATAGTTGGTACTCGCGATGGTTTGATCCGCGATCTCTGTGATCGAGAGGACGAGTTGGAGGTCGATGCGCATACTGAGGGTTATACGAGGGCCGCCATCATTGAGCACCTTATGAGTCTGTGAGCTCGATTGGAGGAGGCTGAGCATGGACGTACGGAGGCCGAGCGTGGATGAGCGGAGGCTGAGTGTGGGTGAGTCGAGGCGTGGAGGCGCGTAGACATCCTTGAGCATAGTTTGGACGGGTTGGATCAGGGGATGAGAGCTGTTGTCGCTGCTTTAGCTGCTTCATTTCCCCCACCTCCTAAGTAGTTTAGTTATGGTTATCGTAGTTTGTGGTTCTTCTCTATCATAGCCAGTAGTAGTATCTTTTGGATTATTTCATTGTATGACTTGTACTGGGTCGTTAGTGCCCCACTTATTTTGTATTTCTACTACAAAACGATGTACCAAAAACAAGTTGATGAAATAAGGATATTATGGTTTACTGCTTGTTCTCTATTATCTGTTTATGTTCTGGTTTATTAGTTATTCTTATTGCCTGTTTGTATGGTTGTGTGTGATTATCATTGCATTCGATGGTTGTGTGATTATGTATGTCATGGTTGTTGTAGCTATCATGGTTGTTTATTCGAGCGCACATGCTTGACAATATTATCGATAAATATGTGCTCATTCTTTTTATATCTGATGTATTAGAAAAAAGTCATGTGCACATTCCCAACCACGTATGAGGAGCTAGCCCGCGTGATTGCGCAAGCCATTTCGCAACACGATGCTAACCACACAGACTCTAGTGGTGGATCTGGTGGAAATGGCTGGCGAAGAATGAGTGATAATGACAATGTTAAAATATCGAATTGATGTACTTCCTATGACCTTGTAATTACTTACTGTTATTGATGATGTCCCTTTATCTATGACACAGAAGTTGAAAACACGACACATGGCTGTTCCTACAAGACTTTCATGGCTTGCAAACCATCGAATTTTCGTGGGTCCGAAGGAGCAATCGATATTTGTCGTTGGATTGAGAAGATGGAATCAGTCTTGGATATCAGTGGATGTACTGAGGATCAGAAGGTCAAGTATGCTACCCGCACCTTCCAGGATGAGGCATTGACTTAGTGGAATTTGCAAGTTCAGACTCTGGGTAGAGATGCTGATTATGGTCTCTCGTGGAACGATTTAAAGTCCATGTTGATGGAGAAGTACTGTCCCCGAAGTGAGCTTCAGAAGCTTGAGTCGGAGTTTTGGAATTTGTCTATGACCGGAGCTGAGATCACTGCCTACACTACTCGTTTTCATGAGTTGTCTTGTTTGGTACCACATATGGTCACACCGTTGTACAAAAGGGTTGAAAGGTACATTTGGGGACTCTCCCCTAAGATTCGCAGTATGGTAATTGCCGCTGAACCCACCACCATTCATGGTGCTGTCACCCTAGCTCATAGTCTTATGGATGACGCGGTGCGTATTGGCGCATTGCTTAGGAAGGAAGTCAAAAAAGGTGGAAATTCATGTGACGGAAATGGTCGTATACCAGGAAAGGTAAAAATGGGTAGAAATCGGTCAAGAAAGAAACAAGAGACTGCCCAAGCATTTGTTGCAACCACTACTGCTGCTACTGAGCCCCGAAGGAAGTGCAATGGACCGCACCCTCTTTGCAACAAATGTAACTATCATCATGTTGGGTCTTGTGATAGCATCCGTTGTGACTACTGCAAAAAGATTGGGCATCAGAATTCTTGTTGTCATGCTAAGGCTGCTGGTAACCCTACCGGAAAACCAGGATGTTATGAATGTGGTGTTGCGGATCATTTCAAGAAGGACTGCCCCGAAGTTGAAGAATCAGGCTCCTGGGAGAGCTTTTGTGATAGGATCTGGTGATGCTCGTGAGGATCCCATTGTTGTTACCGGTGTGTTCCTTGTTAACAACACTTATGCTTCGTGCTAAGGCTGCTGGTGCCGATTTAAGTTTTGTGTCTACCGACTTTAAGCAAACCCTTGGGGTAGACTCTAGTAGGTTGGGCACACGCTATTCTATAGAATTGGCCAATGGTAAGGTTATTGAGTCGGAAGAAGTCGTCGAAGGATGTACCTTAAATTTGGGAGATCACGAGTTTAGTATAGATTTGTTGCTGATAGAGTTGGGTAGTTTCGATGTGGTTGTTGGCATGGATTGGTTGTCGAAGAACCATGCGGAGATCGTGTGCCATGAAAAGATCGTTCGAATTCCCCTCCCTAGTGGTGAAGTTCTTTCGGTCAAAGGAGAGAACAGTCAAGCCACGTTATGGATTATATCTTGCATGAAAGCCCATAAGTGCCTTCTCAAGGGATATTATGCATTTCTAGCACAAATGATCGAGAAGAACTCCAAAGAGTTGAAGATCGAAGGCATCCCCGTCGTGAGGGATTTTCCTAAAGAATTGCCTGGATTGTTGCCTCCGAGGCAAGTGGAGTTCCGTATTGATTTGGTTCCTGGTGCTGCACCTATCGCCCGTTCTTCTTATCGTCTAGCGCCATTAGAGATGCAAGAGCTTTCGAGTCAGTTGCAAGAGTTCTTGGATAAGGGTTTTATACGACCAAGTTTCTCTCCATGGGGTGCGCCTGTGTTGTTTGTGAAGAAGAAATATGGATCTTTTCGTATGTGCATAGACTACCGAGAATTAAACAAACTCACCATCAAGAATCGGTACCCTCTCCCGAGGATTGATGATTTGTTTAAGCAGTTGCAAGGCTCCAGTTTCTATTCCTAGATTAATCTAAGATAAGGATATCATCAGCTACGTGTGCAAGAGGAAAGCATACCTAAAACGACTTTTAGGACGCGTTATGGTCATTATGAGTTCTTAGTCATGTCATTCGGATTGACCAATGCACCAACGGTATTTATGGATTTGATAAATAGAGTGTGCAAGCCGTATTTGGACAAGTTCGTGATTGTCTTTATTGATGATATATTGATATATTCACGGACTCAATAAGAGCATGAGAAAGATTTGAAGTTGATTCTTGAGCTACTTAAGAGTGAGAAGTTGTATGCTAAGTTCTCCAAGTGTGAATTTTGGATTCGTGAAGTTCACTTTCTCTGTCATGTGATGAACGAGAAGGGTATTCATGTCGATCCAACAAAGATTGAGGCAATAAAAAATTGGGAAGCGCCCAAGTCACCAACGAAAGTACGACAATTTTTAGGACTAGCTGGCTATTATCGACGATTTATTGAGAACTTTTCCAAGATAGCTCAATCAATAACCATTTTGACCCAGAAGGATAATAACTTTGAATGGGGTGATAAGCAAGAATCCGCTTTTCAGTTGTTAAAGCAAAGGTTGTACAACGCTCCAATCTTGTGACTTCCAGAAGGTACGGATGATTTTGTGGTCTACTATGATGCTTCACACCAAGGTCTTGGGTGTGTTTTGATGCAAAGGCATAAACTGATTGCGTATGCCTCTCGTCAACTCAAGGTTCACGAGAAGAACTACACTACGCACGATTTGGAGTTAGGCGCCGCAGTCTTTGCACTCAAAATTTGGAGACATTACTTGTATGTAACCAAGTGTATTGTCTTCACGGACCACAAAAGTTTGCAACACATCTTCGATCAGAAGGATTTGAACATGAGGCAAAGAAGATGGGTTGAATTGCTGAACGATTACGACTGTGAGATTAAGTATCACCCGGGAAAGGCAAACGTCGTGGCAGATGCCTTATGTCGAAAGGAACGAGTCAAAGCCCTACGTGTTCACGAACTAGGTTTGACAATTCGTTCAAGTCTAACGAATCGCATTCGCGAAGCCCAACAAGAGGCACTCAAGGAAGCCAATATCAAGGAAGAAGCTTTGCATGCTATGGTTAGGTTGTTGGAACCAAGGACCGACGAAACGTTGTATTTCGCTAATAGGATTTGGGTTCCATTGTTTGGTGGATTGAGGGAATTGGTACTCGAAGAGGCCCATAAGTCAAGGTATTCGGTTCATCCAGGAGCCAACAAGATGTAATAGGATTTGAAGGAACTATATTGGTGGCCTAACATCAAGGGTAGTATTGCTACGTACGTGGGAAAGTGCCTCACATGCTCTAAAGTCAAAGCTGAGTATCAGAAACCCTTTGGTATGTTGCAGCAACCAGAGATACCCGTGTGGAAGTGGGAGCAGATCTCGATGGATTTTATCACAAAGCTGCCAAAAACGTCAAACGGTCATGACGCAATTTGGGTATTCGTGGATCGGTTGACGAAGTCTGCTCTGTGACACCCGCCAAAGTTACTAGTCAAGTCCGTACAATTAACTGGTTTGTTTGACTATGTGCTTAGAATAAGAGTGTCGGTGCGCCTTAATATTTAACGAAACGTATAGATTTTAGAAGACTAAAACTATATATATTTTTTTAGTAGATACACATGTGTAGAATAAATATATATTTCAATATTATACATCTACACATTCCACACATGGTGAAAATGACAATTCCTACACATATACATACATACTTGAACTAGGAAAAGACAAAACTATATATATGCATACACATACATGCGTGTATATATATATATACACACACACACCACACTTGCTTGTTTTTTATTGGATTAAGCATAAGACAAATCCTAACCTACCTATATTAGACATGTGCCAAAAACAAATCCACATTCTTTTATCATAATCGGCCATATCCATATTCATATAAAGACAAATGGATGCAAGCATGCCACTAGAGACAAAACAACTCACTTATATTAGAAGAGGCTCTTTTATTTTCCATGTCCCCAAACCCAAGAGAAAGAGGCTTGCCATAAGAGTGTTGCTTTGTCTTGTATGAGCCGAAAAGGTGCATGAAAACAAGGAAGAAGAACATTCATAAGTCTCTATCATCTAGTGTGTCCAAACCTTGCACCAAAAAGGTAATGCCAACTCTTTCTAAACCCATATCTAGGACACTAGAACCACCCCATTTGGTTTGACAACCAATCGGCCAACATGAATGAAAGGACAAGAAACATGTGGACTCATCATCAGTTTACACTAAAATAGATACAATCCAAACTATTAACACCCTCCCAAATCTAGTCAACATCCTCTCTATTGTATTGTCTATTCCAATCGGCCTATAGCTTCCAAACATGCATGACACTTATGGACAAAACACACTCTCTTACACCTTTATAGGCCTAATTAGACAACTAAGATCCTTCCTAGACTAGATACCACCCAAAACTAGTAAGATCTCCCTTGTCCTCAAGCTTCGGCCGATCCCAAGACATCCATGATCACTAGTCCCTTTCATCCAATGTCAAACATTTACACAAGATTAGTATGTACTCTCCAAACCTCAAAGATCAATGTGATGGACTTGCCATATAATCCACTATATAAGGAGGCTCCCACCATCCCATTCTTCACACCAATCCTCACAATACTCTCACAATACTCTCTCAAAACTCTCGGCCACATCAAGATCACCATTAAGGCAAGCCGAGGAGAAGGAGGCCAAGAACACTTGACATTGTCTCACATTAAGCTCTCTTTAGGTAAGTCATCTTGTCCACACACATTACTAACCTTCAGCCTTGCCATGTTCATCATAATCGTCGACATTTGGTCACTATAGGTAGGCCCTATGCATACACTAACCACACACATTGTTTCACTTATAGCAAACACCAAACTAACAAACACTTTGGCACTAAGTCACTTATTGTTAACATGAAACGGCCCACATATTTATGATTATTTGTCAAGATTGAGTATAATGAATCTTAACCCCACCCTTATGCAACTTTCTAAGTGTTGTTTTTCATTAGAATAAACCCATTTAATCCATGTTTAAAGGTTAGAGTTATAATGGATGTCAATTTAAAACTCATGGTAACATGTGGGGTCCATCTTGCATACAAAACACCATGTTTTCGGGATTACATGACTTAAACACACACTAAACATGAAGGTCCACAAATGTCGGGTGAACAACTTGTATGGTAAACAATAAGTACACACAACTTAGGATATCTTTGACGTTATAGGGCACTTTCTGTTAGAACAGTAGTTACTTTTCTTGCTTTGCTAGACCACATATCAAGATATCAGGTGAGTATCATGGCCCCTTTTTACTGTTTTACTGTTTTACAACTTCGGGAGAGAAACATGCTACAAACCAACATATGTACATGACAACAATATGTGTTACATGAGTTAGACCCACAATTGTCTCAGATCAACAAAAATTCCCCGGACAACTATAACCATTAGCTTAGCAATAAGCCGTGGATCATATGAATAGTACTATTTGGGTTGACACCCCCTTTCCCTGTTAGCCGCGCTAACACATATGAATGCATATTATCCATACTTTACAATGTCTCGTGACAAGGCATTGGGGCGGGGTGAACATGAACGTCGTGGTTTGGTTATGGTGCTCATGGTAACAATATTCTGCATGGACACAGACAACGAAACTTTCTGAGCAACAAAACTGTTTTATCGAGTCAACAAAACCTACAGACTCACCAACTTTTTAGTTGACACTTGTAAGCATGTTTTTCAGGAAACCAAGTAAGGACATTAAGGAACCAAGTTTAGGACTGCATAAAGAAGGCCTAGTTTTGTGGTTTTGACGTAGCTGTTTGAAACACTTGTTAGGATTTGTAACTTATATTCGACTATGTGACTTATGTGTTGATGAAATAAATGACATTTAGTACTTCTCATGTAAACAATGTTTGTGATCACCATGTTCGTCTCACCTCGTGTTTCCGCCTTAGGCGGGGTGTGACAGATTGGTATCAGAGTCATTGGTTATAGAGAATTAGGTCTCATGGAGAGAATACCTAGACTATAACCTACGGTCCACTCATTTATACTTTAGGAAACTTTGTGCATTGCTTCACTTCTATACGTGATTTCTTTGGATACATGGTCCTATCTGTTTTCTTTTGTCCTTTTGGAAGAAGACATGGCACCAACAACAAGGTCTACTCAAAACTCCGGAGAAGCAAACCCTATGACCCCTGAAGACATTGCACGGTTGGTTTCACAACAAGTTGCAGCTGTTATTGCACAGTATGAGGCTGTCCGCAATGGCACGAGTGGAGGATCTGGCGGTGGCGCCGGAGGTAGCGGCACTAGTGGAGATGGTGCTAGGACTGGAAGTGGCACCGAGACTGAGGAGGTACAAAAAGGTTGCTCATACAAGGCGTTTTTGGCATGCAATCGGCGTAGTTTCAACGGTACTGAAGGAGCGGTAGGAATTGTTCAGTGGATCGAGAAGATGGAGTCCGTGCTCAACATTAGTGACTGTGCTGAGAACTGCAAGGTCAAGTTTGCTACTTGCACCTTCCTGGATGAAGCCCTGACGTGGTGGAATCTGCAAGTCCAGACGCTGGGAAGAGAAGCTACGTATCAGCTTTCATGGAATGATCTGAAGTCCATGCTCTTGGCAGAATACTGTCCTCGCAACGAACTACAGAAAATTGAGTCTGAGTTCTGAAACTTGGCCATGGACGGAGCGGAAATATCAACATACACTACTCGATTTCACGAGCTTTCTCGACTTGTCCCGCACATGGTTACGCCTGAGTTCAAGAGGATTGAAAGGTATATTTGGGGTCTTATACCTCAAATTCAAAGCATGGTGACGTCGTCACGACCTACCACTATTCAAAGTGCTGTGACTTTGGCACATAGCCTGACAGACGAGGCTGTTCGATCTGGAGTTTTGGTCAAGAAGGGTACGGGTGAGAAATGGAAGCTGGACGACAAGGAGTCCGGCAACCATTCAAACAAGAAGCAGGAGGTTGTGAATGCATACGCGGCATTGGCAAAGAAACCGTACCAAGGGGCATATCCTAAGTGTGACAAAATGCGGTTTTCACCATAAGGGAACATGTGAAAGTTTTACTTGCCACAAGTGCAGAAAACCAGGCCACCTGTCTAGGCATTGCACGAACCAGGAAGCTCGGTGGGAATGTTATGAGTGCGGTAGTACGGAGCACCTCAAGAGGGTCTGTCCGAAGCTGAGGGACCAGAATGGCTATCTCAGCCCTCCTCGTGGTAGAGCATTCGTGATGGTAGCAAAGGACGCTCGGCAAGAGTAACATGTTGTCACAGGTACGTTTCGTGTTTATGACAAGACTGCATTGTTACCCTCTGTGTGCATAAACTTTGATGAACTAAGTATAGACCACTAATCAATAGAAAACCAGATGAAGCTTAGATGCCACTTGGAAACTAGATGACGAACCAAAAATTTCGCGGACGAAATTCTCTAAACAGGGGGAGAATGTGACACCCGCCAAATTTACTAGTCAAGTCCGTACAATTAACTGGTTTGTTTGACTATGTGCTTAGAATAAGAGTGTCGGTGCGCCTCATTATTTGAACGATTGTGTGAAAATAAACTCTATCCGAACACCATGACCATCATAAGGATCAACGAAACGTATGGATTTTAGAAGACTAAAACTATATATATTTTTTTAGTAGATACACATGTGTAGAATAAATATATAGTTCAATATTATACATCTACACATTCCACACATGTTGAAAATGACAATTCCTACACATATAAATACATACTTGAACTAGGAAAAGACAAAACTATATATATGCATACACATACATGCATATATATATATATATACACACACACCACACTTGCTTATTTTTGATTGGATTAAGCATAAGACAAATCCTAACCTACCTATATTAGACATGTGCCAAAAACAAATCCACATTCTTTTATCATAATCGGCCATATCCATATTCATATGAAGACAAATGGATGCAAGCATGCCACTAGAGACAAAACAACTCACTTATATTAGAATAGGCTCTTTTATTTTCCATGTCCCTAAACCCAAGAGAAAGAGGCTTGCCATAAGAGTGTTTCTTTGTCTTGTTTGAGCCGAAAAGGTGCATGAAAACAAGGAAGAAGAACATTCATAAGTCTCTATCATCTAGTGTGTCCAAACCTTGCCCCAAAAAGGTAATGCCAACTCTTTCTAAACCCATATCTAGGACACTAGAACCTCCCCATTTGGTTTGACAACCATTCGGCCAACGTGAATGAAAGGACAAGAAACATGTTGACTCATCATCAATTTACACTAAAATAGATACAATCCAAACTATTAACACCCTCCCAAACCTAGTCAACATCTTCTCTATTGTATTGTCTATTCCAATCGGCCTATAGCTTCCAAACATGCATGACACTTATGGACAAAACACACTCTCTTACACCTATATAGGCCTAATTAGACAACTAAGATCCTTCCTAGACTAAATACCAACCAAAACTAGTAAGATCTCCCTTGTCCTCAAGCTTCGGCCGATCCCAAGACATCCATGATCACTAGTCCCTTTCATCCAATGTCAAACATTTACACAAGATTAGTATGTACTCTCCAAACCTCAAAGATCAATGTGATGGACTTGCCATATAATCCACTATATAAGGAGGCTCCCACCATCCCATTCTTCACATCAATCCACATAATACTCTCATAATACTCTCTCAAAACTCTCGGCCACATCAAGATCACCATTAAGGCAAGCCGAGGAGAAGGAGGCCAAGAACACTCGACATTGTCTCATCTTAAGCTCTCTTTAGGTAAGTCATCTTGTCCACACACATTACTAACCTTTGGCCTTGCTATGTTCATCATAATCGTTGACATTTGGTCACTATAGGTCGGCCCTATGCATACACTTACCACACACATTGTTTCACTTACAGCAAACACCTAACTAACAAACACTTTGGCACTAAGTCACTTATTGTTAACATGAAACGACCTACATATTTATGATTATATGTCGAGATTAAGTATAATGAATCATAACCCCACCTTTATGCAACTTTCTAAGTGTTGTTTTTCATTAGAATAAACCCATTTAATCCATGTTTAAAGGTTAGAGTTATAATGGATGTCAATTTAAAACTCATGGTAACATGTGGGGTCCATCTTGCATACAAAACACCATGTTTTCGGGATTACATGACTTAAACACACACTAAACACGAAGGTCCACAAATGTCGGGTGAACAACTTGTATGGTAAACAATAAGTACACACAACTTAAGATATCTCTGACGTTATAGGGCACTTTCTGTTGGAACAGTAGTTACTTTTCTTGCTTTGCTAGACCACATATCAAGATATTAGGTGAGTATCGTGGCCCCTTTTTACTGTTTTACAACTTCGGGGGAGAAACATGCTACAGACCAACATATGTACATGACAACATTATTTGTTACATGAGTTAGACCCACAATTGTCACAGATCAACAAAAATTCCCAGACAACTATAACCATTAGCTTAGCAATAAGCCGTGGATCATATGAATAGTACTATTTGGGTTGACACCCCCTTTCGCTGTTAGTCGCGCTAACACATATGAATGCATATTATCCATACTTTACAATGTCTCGTGACAAGGCATTGGAGCGGGGTGAACATGAACGAAGCACTCGGTACTTGATTGGATAGGGATAGTCGGTTTTCTTCCAGATTTTGGCAGACTCTGAACGAAGCACTCGGTACTTGATTGGACATGAGTACGACCTATGATCCCTAGCCAGACAGTCAGAGCGAAAGGACGATATAGACCCTTGAGGATATGCTTCGTGCATGTGTGATTGACTTTGGAGGTAATTGGGATGCCCACCGACCTCAAGTTGAGTTTTCTAATAACAACAGTTATCACACTAGCATCAAAGCCGCACCGTTTGAAGCTCTTTATAGACGGAAGTGCTGATCACCATTGTGTTAGGCAGAAGTTGGGGATAAGCAATTGACAGGCCTAGAGATCATTCAGGAGACTACCGGCAAAATCTTTCAAATCAAGGATCGATTGAAAGCTGCCCGAGATAGGCAGAAAAGTTATTCGGATGTGAGAAGGAAACCTCCGGAATTTCAAGTAGGCAAAATGGTCCTACTAAAAGTTTCTCCTTGGAAAGGAGTGCCCCGATTTGGAAAACGAGGCAAGTTGAATCCAAGATATATTGGCTTGTTTGAAATCTTGGCAAGAGTTGGCCCTGTCGTGTACAAGCGTAAGTTGCCCCAAGAGTTGAGTGGAGTTCATGACACGTTCCATGTATCAAATCTCAAGAAGTGCTTATCGGACGAATCGTTGATCATCTCGCCAGAAGAGGTCAATATTGATGATCAACTCCATTTTATTGAGGAACCAGTCGAAGTCATGGATAGGAAAGTACAGAAATTGAGACGTAGCCGAGTTAGGCTCGTTAAAGTTCGGTGGAATTCTCGACGTGACCCGAGTTCACATGGGAACGCGAGGACCAAATGAAGCGGAAGTACCCCTGTCTCTTCAAGAATTTCCCGATCTCGGATAAGCCACGTCGAATTTCGCGGACGAAATTTCCTCAATAGGGGGAGAATATGACACCTGCCACTTTATCAGGTCAAAATCCATATACTTTATAGTCAACATTTAACTTTCTATGCATAATCAATATCATTTTATATGACACCAGCCAACGATCCAGGTCAACATCCGTATGCATTTTTACTTATTAATGTCATTTCATGTGCATAATTAGACATTTTGCACACACAATACCCCCCCCCCCCAGTCTAGTAAGGCATGGGTTATTCAGAAAACTCAACATTTCATCCGTTTATGCATACAACAACTGCACGACTCATGAAACAAACATATGTTGCCCTTTTTCAACAAAGCTTCCTAACACATTGTAAGTTTTCTACTAACATATGTATACACACAAGCATGATTTATGAATCATGAACACAAAAGTTGTGAAAAAGGATACATGTTGATATCGTCATCGATCATCATGAAACCTGACTAGCACCCAATAATATAGTCACCAAATAGATATTCCAATATCTAGGTTGACTTGAGGTTATCAAATGAACTATCTAGACTTTGTACAAGTGTACGTTATCGGCTACCTATACATATATGTATCAACTAGCCCTCATGATTTCACCGCCATTTTTACAAACACGCATTTGATAAGTGAAAGGGCCTATAAGCAAGAGAACTTATCATGGCATTCAACAAAACAATAACTACACTCACACATATACACACCCATGACATTACATATATAGGTGCACACACAACACCATTCGGCTATACACATACATGATAAGTCCCTATCCCATAACTCTTGGAACTTTCCCCTTTGTTTCTTGTTCGGCCAAGTACTAAGACCATCACAAGTCACCAGCATGTGACAACTAATCTAGTTATACCAACAAAGGTCTAAACTACTTCAATAACCTTTGATAACCTATGATTACTTACCAAAACTGCCTTGATCCTCATACACATTGGCGGCCGACTTTGGTTACAACCAAGAGTCCACTTACCACCAGGTACACGGGATTTTCGGAACTGTACACATTACAAATACAAATAAAACAGTTATAAACCTCACGTGCACAAGACCTGGTCCATATACACTAAAACTGAGTCACACGATTGTCAGGTGAACAACTGGTATGATAAACACCAAGAATTTACAATTTACCATGCTCTTAGCAATCATAGGGTAACCATTGTCTGGATGGTAGCTACCTCACATTTCAGCTTTACCAGACCACACGTATCACTCTCAGGTGAGTTTTCACGGCCCCATTTTACTATTTTTACATTTTCGAGGGACAAACATGCTACAACTAGTACAATATCACTTTGAAGTGTATATTCTATCGTGACTACAATGTGGAACATGAGACATTTGGTTCTTGAGCTCAACAGTCCTTGTACTTACATTACAATGTAACCATTAGCTATCAAAATCCATGGAACACTTTAATATATTTATTGGGTTGACACCCCCACTCTTGCTTAATCGCTCTAATCGGTTACGTACAAAAGAGTGTTAGTATTCTACTATACATACATTGTCTTTAGTGTACAATGCACGAGGCACAACAGTCAAGAGGTTTGGTTACGGGACTCATGGTTTACATAGTAATCATTCGCTTAGCTAGCCTATGATTGGTCATACACGAATTACACAAAGCACTTTACTTGTTACATTCAAACCTGTGAGGTACCCATGCCGGTGGTTGAGACATCAACGAGGTTGACGAGGCGCTCTCAGGCCCGTAAGCGGCCATGCCTCCCCAGTCTCACCGGTGACCTAGCCCATCGGGACGAGGAGGACGACCACGAGGCGATGACGTTGGGAGGATCATCTGGGAGACCGCTTTACACTAAGCGCGGTGTTATTCTGTCCCACGATGTGCAACTAGTTGTTATGGGTGTACGCATTTGAGAGCTGGAGCTATAAGCAGAGGAGGCTGAACTAGGGAGGTTAGCGATAGCTCTGGGGAGAGCGTAGACAGAGAGGCGCATGGAGATCTTAGAGAGGAGGAAGGCAGAAATGACCCAGGGAATGCGGGACGCGATTGCTGCACTTACCGCTACCTTCCCATCTTCTTCTTCTTCTTAGCTTATCTTATGATTGTATTTGATGTTACATTATGTTTTACTAGGTTAGAGACCCGTGTTTACACACGGCAGATCCCCAAGTCAAATGAAAAACCATATAACATGACGTTTAATGAAATTTTATTACATAAATATAACTATTTGTTCGATAGTAGTAGTTAATATATTAGATGACAACGTACATTATAACATTTTTTATTTGTAACATGTAAAATGTATATATGAGCAACTATATGTTTGTAGAATTGGATATGAACATTTTGTGTAATATGTTGCAACCAAATCATTAAATGGATAATGAATTTGAAGAATCTGGTAACTTACAAATAATATATTCAAAATATAACACATGGATGTATTAGTTTAAAATAACAGAGTTGTAAAACAATCAATCTACCGTTGTTAGAAATTTAGATGTCCATTTAAATATCTCTAACCTTACCATATGTTTTATGATTTTTGGTTTTTACTTTTCAAGTTAATGTTGTTATGTATTGTAAGCAACTTATGTACTGTTTGACCTTGTATAAGTCAAACATAGTTTATAACTTATGGTAAGGTTTGGCCTTATATAATTAATAAAACTACACTTCTCATCAGCCAATCCAAAAAATATTAGGGAATTTCGTCTAGTTTATGAGTCATCTTTCCAACCAAAAGTTAATAGTCAAACATTGATATACTTAGGATGAAGCATTTAAATAATACAATATTAAAATTTGTACATTTCATTAATAAAACAAACTTATTTACATTTCTAAGATAAGTCAAAATCATATTGTTTATAACCCTAGGTGAACAAAAAACCACGAAATACTACATTAACCGGTAGTTGTGCAAAAGTAGTTAACATATAATCATTCATCATCTTTAAAAGTTAGCCACCAACTATTGTATATTGTCTAAACATCATAAAATACCAACCAACAAAGTAACCTAATTACCACCTCCCCTAAAAACAGTAGACAACATGAACACACCCTTTTCTTGAAGAACATGAAATGCATTTCGCCACCAGAATTCAGTTGCATAGCAGCAACCACAGACATCATACCTTTAATGAAGTAACGATTGTTTCCACCCGACTGCTCAACACCAACAGCTACATCCCAACTGCCACTATCACCGTCAGTAACTTTTAAGTTCTTCTCCCAACCACAGACATCATACCTTTAATGAAGTAACGATTGTTTCCACCCGACTGCTCAACACCAACAGCTACATCCCAACTGCCACCATCACCGTCAGTAACTTTTAAGTTCTTCCTGTTCAAGCAATTCTTAACAGCCCAAATCTTCTTCATACGCTAAAATAATAAACATATATGGAATATTAATAAAAAATATTCCGCTAAAATAATAAACTAAAGGTGTAATTTGAACCCCCTCAATCTAAATGTTGAGTTTGACCCGTTTATTAGAAAGGGTAACTTTGACATGCTTAATAAAAATAATAACATTGATCTTTGTTTTGTTTACTAAATATGGTAATCTAACCTGCTTACAAAAGTGGTAATCTGACCCATTTACAAAATAGGAAATTTTACCCATTTAATAATATTGGTAAATATACAGGAGCCATGTTTACTATATATGTAGTGTTTCTTCCGCCTCCTCAACGCCATTTTAGTTGGAAGCCTATCTTGTTCCGCTCGCCAAATAAAAATGTTAAACTTGCTCGAAATCCATTTGCACCACTTATAAAAACTGAACAGTCCTTAAATCAGGCAAAAGTATGCAATTCGGCCTGGTTACTAAAATCAATAACCTTGACCCGTTTACTAAAGGTGTAATTTGGACTCGTTCAATCTAAATGTTGAGTTTGACCCGTTTATTAGAAATGGTAACTTTGACCCGCGTAATAAAAATAATAACATTGATCTTTGTTTTGTTTACTAAATATGGTAATCCGACCTGCTTACTAAAGTGGTAATCCTGACCCGTTTACAAAATAGAAAATTTTACCCATTTAACAAAATTGGTAGATATGCGGGAGCCATGTTTACTATATATGCAGTGTTTCTTTGCCAGCAAAGTGGTGCTTACATTACTGGAAAAAACCCAACCTCTTAGCAATAAGAGAAAAACATATACAACACCTACTAAAGAGATTTTTTTTTCTTTTGAAAATCAACTTTCATTAAAAAAGAAGCCAGCAAACTATCTCCAAGGTGGAGATATCGCTAACCCTAAAACAAACATTACACAAATTCGAACTTACACCAATTCTCCGAATCAACAATACAGGAACTAAATCTATTTTATACCACAAATACCCTATCGCTTTTATTTCTAAAACAACTTCGACCGCCTTTTTGTTATTATTTGAGAAGTGCTTCTCATTTCTTGGCTTTCATATACACCAAGATGTGATAATAATAATCCCCTTGAAGACCTTCTTCACCCGCGACCCATTTATATGTTTATGTTCTTCAAACAAATCCTTTACCGAGAAACCATATATCATAGGGAACCCGCACCATTTCAATACCAACTGCCACACCCCTGCAGAAAATCCGCATGCAGTTAAGAGATGCTCGATGGATTCTTCCCCCTCCTTGCATATCACACAACTCACATCTTCAATAAAAATATTCCGCCTCCTCAACGCCATTTTAGTTGGAAGCCTATCTTGTTTCGCTCGCCTGATAAAAATGTTACACTTGCTCGAAATCAATTTGCACCACTTATAAAAATTGAACAGTCCTTAAATCAAGCAAAAAATGTGCAATTCAGCCTGGTGTAACCTTAACCCGTTTACTAAAGGTGTAATTTGGACCCGTTCAATCTAAATGTTGAGTTTGACCTGTTTATTAGAAATGGTAACTTTGACCCGCTTAATAAAAATAATAACATTGAACTTTGTTTTGTTTACTAAATATGGTAATCCGACTTGCTTACTAAAGTGGTAATCCTGACCCGTTTACAAAATAGGAAATGTTACCCATTTAATAAAATTGATAGATATGCGGGAGCCATGTTTACTATATATGCAGTGTTTCTTTGCCAGCAAAGTGGTGCTTACATTACAGAAAAAACCCAACCTCTTAGCAATAAGAGAAAAACAGATACAACACCTACTAAAGATATTTTTTTCTGAAAATCAACTGTCACACCACGACAACGGCAAAATCACGTGGCGTGGACGCAAAAGAGAAATGTTTCATAGCCAAGATTAAACAAACACATAATTTAGAAAATAAACATTCATTAGAGGGCGGAAAGTATTTTGTTTAGGTGCACGTCCCAAAATGTAGTTTTTAACAAAATAAGGATTTTCAACTATTTCCCAATCCCATAGGAAATATTAGTAAATCCCTAACAAAAGTCCGTCTCGTCTTTATTTCGCTCGCCCTAGCCATTGCACGCCTTCACACTCTTAGTTACCTGAAGAATATGTTAGAGAAAACGTCAATATATAAATATATTGGTGAGTTTCATAGGTTTTGACACATAAATAAATTAACATTCATTTGTTAATAAGTGCGCATAACGAAATAAGAAATGTGCTACATATAACATTAGGGTAGCTAGTCCTAATACCGATGGATTCCCCATGAGCTCATAACCAAAACCAGACTACTTTTCATTGCCCCGCAAGTTGTTTACATGGTAACAACTAATTTAGAATATCGTCGTACCCCGTGGTCCTTCCGTGTTGATCGCTAATCAACCGGGGTGGGTCTCGTCAAGAACCAATAGTACTATTCCCATATTCTACAGCTACATCCCTTTGTATAAATGGTTACAGTTAACTGCGGAGACTTCACATCCCATGTGACTTTACCGTTACCCATGTGCCCATCTTATGTACCATTTCATACTTTTACATGTTATCGCACATTTAATTCTTTCTTACATATCTTTCCCCCAAGTTTAAAAACAGTAAAACATAAAAGGGGCCGTGAAAACTCACCTCAAGCTTGTCACGAAATCAGAAATTAGTCTTTGCCAAGTCCAATGCGAGACCACCTACATGTGTCCTAACTTGAAAAGGCACCGGTCTCAAAGTGTGTGTCTTACTGGCAAGTTGTCTTTCCCCAAATCCCGACACCACGCTTATACTTATGGTTTAATTGGGAATATACCCTAGTCTTAGGTTCGTTGGTGATGACTTATCCCGTTACAAGTTTAACTTAACTTATATTATAGCCGTTGATATTAATTACCAAATTAGTTGGTTTCGTCGCCGCGAGCCCAGATCATTGCCCGTTTCCATACACGTCATGATCTTTAAATGTATTTATACATTTACTAACTTGTATTAATATTCCGTTTTATCCTCTGACTTGACTGACTTTTATTATATATTTATTTCCCCATAAAAATAAATATACAAAGATCTTGTCGAACGAGATTCATTTCATGTTAAGTATTTATTTTTCAGATAAGTATACATATACGTATAATAACATACTTAACTTATTTTATTTATTACAAATTCTCCTATTTTACTTCCAACACTTAGGAAAGTGTTTATGTATATTTTTCACCCTTTATCATCCTTACATATATTTTGTTCACAAAATATATACTTATTTTCTTACTTGGAATAATTAGTCCGTAATCGCCGCAATAACGCATACTCGTATCTTCTAGGAAGTTATACTTGTATACTTATCCGTCCGATTTACTTTTTGTCCGATTTATGCTTTGTCCGATAGTTCATATACTTATCCGTCCGATTTACTTTTGTCCGATAGTTCATCACATTAACTTTTGCCCGCTTTCTCGCATTTCTTAATTTATATATGTTTTGAAAATATATAAACTTGGACATTTTATTCCTAAAAATTCTTACAACACTTGTACATCCCCATAAATGTAAAAGTGCATATTTTTATATAAAACATCCCAAGTCATTTAAGTTACCATTTTTCTTACAACAACATTAGTGTTTAGATTTTCCAACACTTGTAGCAACTCTATATTTTTATAAATCACTTTTTATAAAAATATCATCTTTACAAAATAAAATATTTTGTATAAGTTTCTTTACTTTACATAAAACCCCTTTTGGTTTCTAACTTTTCATTATTAACATTTACTTTCAAAAAATTACATTTTTCAACATAAAGTTTTCAAAATCACATTTTACACCCATGGACTTTCCAAAGTTACTTTCCAAACCTCTAACTTTACAAAAGTCACATGTTATTCCCAAGACTTATAAAAATAACAATTTCCACTAAAACTAGTAAACTTTAACATGTCAAAATTTATAATAAGTGTTCTTTTCACCATCCAACACTTTTATTAGTCTCATATGGTCATTTTAAGCCTACTAACAAGTTTGATTTAAGTCTTGGAGTCCATTTGTTCATACTTGTATTTTTAAAGTCTACAAATTTTATTTTTGTGATTTTAGCTTCATTGCATTTTGTTACAATTATTTCATGTTCAAGTGGTTCCATTAGTCATAATATAATGATCAAAACCATTTTTACATGTCTTAGGTGTTAATTTATGTTTTTCATCCAAAACAACTTCTAAAAATACTAGAACATACAATATTTTTGTAACATAATAACATCACCAACTATCCTAAAACTTATGTTTGTGAACATATTTGTAAGCATTTCATTTCATTTTTAGAAAATACACAAAACCTTGTTTAAGGATTTTGGTTAAAAGTACCTCAAAAACAACTTGCAAGTTAAGCACACAAATGAACAAAACTTAAACAAGATGGGTTTTAAGAAACTTACTACTAGCACAAGGCTAGGGAAGTCACAAAAACACTTGATTATGGAGGGGTTATGTGTGTCTTCCAAGGGTTATGCTCCAAAGCACTTGAACACACTTGAATATAGGTAGGAATGAAGTGATTTTTAGATGTTATTTTCTTGAAAATCAAGGTGGGGGTGGGGCTTAAAGACACGGCAGAACATCAACAAAAATGAAGGTTTTGAGTTTGTTTTGTGATGATATTATGAGAGTTGAATGGTTTATATGGTGCATTTTTAGGTTATAAAAATCAAAATATCTTTAAGCATGCACAACATAATCATTTTAGATACTTAACAAAGCAACAATAGGGTGGCTTCTAGTCTCCCTAGAACCGGCCAAGGTGGCCTTATGGGACCCCCATTTTGTTTCAAAATATCTTTGATGTGCTAAAAGTAGTTTAATAAAAATAACTAAATTAAACCTAAAACTAGACACCTAGTAATACTCTAGACTCTCTAAAACTAAACTACTGACAGGCAAGTGAACCTATCGACTCTAGTATAGCTAAAGTAAGTCCGGATATCGAACCCACGAGACTCTAATGGAAAACGAAAACTAGACTCGATTACTTATCCTAAAACTGATTTATTATCTTAAAAAGGGGGTTTTACTAAAAACTAAATTGCAATAAAATAAATAAAACTTAAATAATTAAAGACACTAACTGGGAACTAGAACTAAAATCAGGTGATGGGAAGGCACTACCTAGGCTAGAATCCTACACATGAATGATAAATTTCTAATGGCTATGGAACTGGCGTGGAACCGGGATCTTAAAATACTAAACATCAAGAATAAACTAGACACCCTCGACCCTTCTCAAGGGAAACCCTAGAATATTGTTGTGCCGTTAAACCACCGGTTGAGAGGTTACCCTCACAGGCTTACCTACTCGAATCTTAAAGTACCCGCTAGACAGTCTACCTCACAGCGCGAAAGTCACAATACACCCTAAAGTGTAAGGGGTAACTACAATATTTCTGATAAGACTTGGCCTACAAGGAATGCTAGGGAAACTAGGAAGATCTTCTCACAAAGCCTCTAGAACTAGCAATTTAACACCCTAGACAGACCAACAATCTCGCACCTCACAGCTATTGAGAATTGGTAGAATACTTAAAATTATCTAACTAACAATTACAACTCCTATGGATAACCTGCAGAATTAACCATAAACTAGTCGCTAACACTCAGTCCGCAACCTAACCCGCATTCATACATGAAAGACATTCACAAAAACGCAAGTGGAGTTTATAAAAATTAATTAAACAAAACTAAATATGCATACACATCAAACCAGAAAATAAAAAGTTCTTTACTTTAAAATTCAACCCACAACCAAAAGTTCCAAGACCAAAAGAAAATAAATCAAACAAGCGTATTCATCATCGCCTAGGTAGCGTCAAGGTTTAGCCAATAAAAGTCATGATAGAATCAAAACAATAAAAACTAAACATATTAATGGTGTTCATACCGGGTTTGAATAAAATAAATAAATAAGATAGAACCAACCCGTGCTGGCACCTATACCTCAACCCTTGACCTGTCTCCAAATAATATTTATGTTCTCTTGTGCGCAGCTTCTGTCTCTTCCCCCCATAAAAATCACCCTTCTGCGCCACTTTCGTAATAATACTCTCCTTTTATGTCCGCCGCCCCCCAAGAATGAATATATCTCCACTCTAAATAATTATCACCCTATTTTTATTTTTGGGCTTTGGATCCGTTACACAAAACTTGTGACAAAAGTCACATTTTCGGTTTTAAGTTTTATTATTATTATTATTATTATTATTATTATTATTATTATTATTATTATTATTATATGTAATATTAATATATATAGTAGTATAACTTCGTGCTTTAGACTTGGGTGTTCTTGACTCGATCAAGGTTGCACGTTTAAGCTCCAACGTCCATTCGAACACCTACTAAAATATAAAATAAATACATAAGTAATAAAACTGGCTCAAAACTAATAAAAATCTATAAAACCTATACTAAATAAAATAGACCGGTATAAGCCTAAAACTAATAAAAGTACATTTAAACGACTCGAAAACTATACAAATTTTACACTGAAAATAGATGTATTTTACAATACATCAATCTTGCAAGTATATAGTTAGATTTCAATCGATTCGGTTAGGATCTTTCGGGGTTCTACGCGTTCTTATTACGAGCTATTTCTGACATATAATTAACTTTAAGTTACCCTTAAACATAGCCTAGTTTAAGTATTGGTATGTTATTTAGGCTCTTACCGGGTGAAATTATATATTTTACGCGCATCGGGTGCGTTACGCGAACTTTATTCGCTACCGGGAGATTTTAATTTGGAGTTTTAATTTATAGTTTTGGGGTTCCAAAACACATTATATTTCATAAAATACCCTTTATTTTATATCCCGGGCAGTCGGGATCATTTTCGGCTATTTAATTATTGCCGGGTAATCACCAACGTCCGTTTCGGACTAGTTTATTCTTATGCGATTCCTTCGCACCTCTAATTAAACTAAGACATTCCTATGCCATATATTGGACTCCGCTATTTTCTGAATAATCAATTATACTTATTTGATATTAATTCTTGCTTGGAACAGTTAATTACATATATTAATTACGTACGGATTTACCTTAATTTTGCCGAACGTCACATCAACTTTCATTAAAAAAAGAAGCCAGCAAACTATCTCCAAGGTGGAGATATCGCTAACCCTAAAACAAACATTACACAAATTGGAACTTACACCAATTCTCCGAATCAACTATACAGGAACTAAATCTATTTTATACCACAAATACCCTATCGCTTTTATTTCTAAAACAACTTCGACCACCTTTTTGTTATTATTTGAGAAGTGCTTCTCATTTCTTGCCTTTCATATACACCAAGATGTGATAATAATAATCCCCTTGAAGACCTTCTTCACCCGCGACCCATTTATATGTGTATGTTCTTCAACCAAATCCTACACCGAGAATCCATATATCATAGGAAACCCGCACCATTTCGATACCAAGTGCCACACCCCTGCAGAAAAGCCGCATGCAGTTAAGAGATGCTCGATGGATTCTTCCCCCTCCTCGCATAACACACAACTCACATCTTCAATAAAAATATTCCACCTCCTCAACGCCATTTTAGTTGGAAGCCTATCTTGTTCCGCTCGCCAAATAAAAATGTTACACTTGCTCGAAATCCATTTGCACCACTTATAAAAACTAAACAGTCATTAAATCAAGATTAAAAGATAATCATATACATCATTATATATCAAAGGAAAATGTAAAAGAAGATATTAAAAAGATTAAGCTTGTAAACAATATATTGCAAATGTAATCTATACTATATTATAAAGCATGAGGGAAGGATGACCGTAAAATTTAAGTAAGTATTGTTTATGGTACAATAGTAAATGAGGTTAGTTTAGGGGCAAAGTTGTCTTTTCTACACTCTTTAAATTACTATAACATTTGTGACAATTTAAGGGTGAGTTTCAAAGCTTAGATGAGAAGTTGAAAAGTTGAATTTATGTCTATTTAAAGTACTATAACATTTGTGAGTTGTGACAATGTTAGAGTGAGTTTCAAAACTGAAAGAGGAGTTGAAAGGTTGAATTTGTGTTATCTTGAAAACCAAAAGACATTGGGATGCTTCATTTTTTAAGCGGATGGAGATTTTAATATTAGTCATAAATCGATTTAATAGATGCAACCATAAACAGATTGAAAACCTCACCTATTTGTGTACAAATGGGAAAATGACTAGCTTCTTTATTCACCATATATCTTTAGAAGTCACAAGAATACCGGCAAATCAAAGGTAGGTTTTTCAGTTTTTGGTTTTAATTTGTATGTTGTGTGATATTTGTTATTTTTGAATGAAAGAAACACGAAGACCTTATGAAGAACCCATCAATGATCAATGGCAGTGGTGGCTTTCATTTTCTGTTGTGTGTTTACTTTTTTATATTTTGCTTTTATGCATTATCTTTAGAAGGTTTGCAATTATCCAATTAGGTTAGTATAAATGGTTCGACGTATTTTTTTTATTTGAACAAAAGAATATGGAACAAGCTAGGCATAAGCCATCAATAGAGGTGACAACTCCACCAATGATGATCAATTGCGGCGAAGGTTTTCACAATCAGGTGCGTATTTTATTTTAAGTATTGTTAAATGAAATAATCTTAAATATTAAAACCCACAAAATGGTCTTGATCATGTATAAGAATTGTCTCGATTCTTGGTATGTCCTTTGGTTTAGGATATTTCATATCGTACCAAATGGTTTGGTTTACTTTTAATATTTGTAAATGTTTAGGCTATGTACTTCTTACATTGCAGTGCAGTTTTTATTTATTTAAGTTGTACTGTTTATATTAATGGATAATGATTAACAATATAAAGTTGGAGTACTTTTTTAAGTTTAACTATAACCATTTTAGCTTTTTTTTTTTATGCATTCTTTATCTAAATTTGATCAATTAATCAGTGAAACCAAACTAAATTTTATGTTGTTTGCTTTGATAAACTAAGTTTAGCATACGGTTTAAACTTAATATTGTTATAAAAAAGTCTTTAAACACACTTTATAGACACGAAACTATAAACATCTATGTTGAATTTGGAACTCTAAAGATGACACATATGTGCTTAACTTTTCAAATTCAGTGTCGAATATTTTTTAGATTGATGTTTCTGCTTTCATACACATGTATATTCATTTTGCATATTTTCAAAATCAATTAATAAAACTTTTCCATGCAACAAGTTAAACTTTAAATTCAAAGTGTGTCATAAATTAAGACATAATTAAAAAAAAAGAACTACTTTATACTTTGGCTTATATTGCTTCAGTTAATACAGAAATCAAATGACTTGAGCAAGAGTAACATCATAGATAGCCACAACTTCGCAAACGGTTTACAAGCATGACATTTAATCTGTTGTGCTCCATTTCTATCAGTTCAACAAACAATACCAAAATCATTCATGCATCATGTTGTCGCAAAGAAAAGCCAAAACTTTAGCAAGGCTTGGAACAAGACATCTCTCACAAAATTTCCAATGGTTCATGAGGTTAGATGATATTATGATAATTTTCATCTCAAGTTAAATTTTCGGTTATTAGTCGACAACTGATTGGACCCAATGTTCATAACCGATTTACCAAGCTGAAATAATTGAAACCCATCGGTTTTTGAAATACCTTAATCGAAAGTTATGGTCATGGCTCAAAACCAAATTGAGCCAAATAACAACTTGTGCACGCTCTGAAAACCACCAATCGAAGTTTTGTGTCCCCGCCGCAACGCGCGGGCAACCCACTAGTTTGCTAAAATAAATATTACTAAATAAAACATTAAAAAAAATCGTATCAAGTTTTTTAAAATAAACAAAATGTACATTCTACCATCTAGAAATGAAGTCATGTAGATTAAAAAGTTGGAGATCTAAGTTTTATAAATTCTCAAAATGATTGTATAACTGAGATTAAGATTGTTTATATAGTGAGAATTTGAATTAATTTAAAAAATTGGAAAATAGAAATTTAATAATTTTATTTAATTGATTTTCGGTTAAATATATGTTATTAATGATAATTGAATTATTTTAAGAAAGTTATTAATCTAGATTGGGAGAATTAATATATATTCAAATTTAAAAGTTTGAATTCAAAATTCAAAAAAAGTCAAACTGAAAATTTAAAAATTTAAAAATATTATTTTATAAATTGTATACATTACCCGTATTCGTGAAGCCCAACAAGAAGCTCTGAAAGGTGAGAACCTGAAATATGAGTCATTGTTCAAGATGGTTAATCTGTTGGAACCAAGATCCGACGGCACGGTTTACTTCGCCAATCAGATCTGGGTGCCACGTTTTGGTGGTTTACGCAATTTAATTCTTGAGGAAGCCCACAAGTCTAAGTACTCGGTTCATCCTGGAGCCGAAGACGTGAAGGAATTCTACTGGTGGCCCAACCTCAAGGGTGAAATTGCAACATACGTCAGCCGATGCCTTACCTGTTCAAAGGTCAAAGCCGAGTATCAGAAGCCGTCCGGTCTGCTACAGCAACCCGAGATTCCCGTTTGGAAATGGGAGCAAATCTCTATGGATTTCATCACCAAGATACCAAAGACGTCCAATGGTCACAACACGATTTGGGTAATTGTTGAAAGGTTGACTAAGTCTGGGCATTTCTTGCCGATCAAGGAAACCGACAAGCTAGAGAAACTCGCCAAGATGTATATCAAGGAGATTGTAACTTGGCATGGTGTGCCTGTTTCAATCATTTCCAAATGAGGCAGTCTATTCACTTCCCGATTCTGGCAGACACTTATGGATGCATTAGGCTCTCGCTTAGACATGAGCACAACCTATCACCCATAAACCGATGGCCAGAGCGAACGTACAATCCAAACATGGGAAGACATGCTCAGTGCATGCGTAATCAATTTTGGTGGAAACTGGGATTCTCATTTACCATTGGTTGAGTTCTCTTACAATAACAGTTATTACACCAATATCAAGGCTGCCCCATTTGAAGCCTTATATGGACACAAGTGTAGATCTCCTTTGTTTTGGGCGGAAGTTGGAGACAAATATTTGACTGGCTCCAAGCTTATTCAAGAAACAACCGATAAGATCTTTAAAATCCGTGATCGCTTGAAAGCCGCTCGAGATCGTAAAAAGAGTTATGCTGATCGCCATCGCAAACCACTCGAGTTTCAGGTTGGCTATAAGGTACTCTTGAAACTCTCACCCTGGAACGGTGTACCACGGTTTGGTAAACGTGGGAAGCTTAACCCCCGATACATAGGTCCGTTTGAAATACTTGCTAGGGTTGGTCTTGTGGCATACAAGCTCAAGTTACCAGAGGAGCTTAATGGTGTTCATGACACATTCCACGTCATCTTCCACGTCATCATTTTTGTACACGTCAGCATGCCACGTCAGCATACACTAACCTGGTTAGTTCAGAGTTAACGGAGGTCCATTTTTGACACCCACATGTCCACTTGGGATTATTCTTGGCCAACGTTAAAGTTCGGATTATTATTGGCCAATGGCCCAAACTTTGGAATACTAAAATCCAATATAATAATTAATTTTTTCAATTATTATTGGCCAATGGCCCAAAATTTGGATTATTAAAATCCAATATAATAATTAAAAAGTTCAATTCAAGATAAAAAAAAAAAAAAACTATATAATAAAGTAAGTATAGAAATACTTTATTTTCTGAAAGTAAGGTTTCAGCAAACATTGATATAATATTTGCAGCTTCTTAATGAAACAAAATGAGTCTTACCCCTGTATCGAAAACAAACACGTAATTAATTTTTTCCAGCTTTTTAATAACTAAAAGCATCAAGATTAAAAGATAATCATATACATCATTATATATCAAAGGAAAATATAAAAGAAGATATTAAAAAGATTAAGCTTGTAAACAATATATTGCAAATGTAATCTATACTATATTATAAAGCATGAGGGAAGGATGACCGTAAAATTTAAGTATAAGAGTTAGTTTATGGTACAATAGTAAATGAGGTTAGTTTAGGGGCAAAGTTGTCTTTTCTACACTCTTTAAATTACTATAACATTTGTGACAATTTAAGGGTGAGTTTCAAAGCTTGGATGAGAAGTTGAAAAGTTGAATTTATGTCTATTTAAAGTACTATAACATTTGTGAGTTGTGACAATGTTAGAGTGAGTTTCAAAACTGAAAGAGGAATTGAAAGGTTGAATTTGTGTTATCTTGAAAACCAAAAGACATTGGGATGCTTCATTTTTTAAGCGGATGGAGATTTTAATATTAGTCATAAATCGATTTAATAGATGCAACCATAAACAGATTGAAAACCTCACCTATTTGTGTACAAATGGGAAAATGACTAGCTTCTTTATTCACCATATATCTTTAGACGTCACAAGAATACCGGCAAATCAAAGGTAGGTTTTTTAGTTTTTGGTTTTAATTTGTATGTTGTGTGATATTTGTTATTTTTGAATGAAAGAAACACGAAGACCTTATGAAGAACCCATCAATGATCAATGGCAGTGGTGGCTTTCATTTTCTGTTGTGTGTTTACTTTTTTATATTTTGCTTTTATGCATTATCTTTAGAAGGTTTGCAATTATCCAATTAGGTTAGTATAAATGGTTCGACGTATTTTTTTTTTATTTGAACAAAAGAATATGGAACAAGCTAGGCATAAGCCATCAATAGAGGTGACAACTCCACCAATGATGATCAATTGCGGCGAAGGTTTTCACAATCAGGTGCGTATTTTATTTTAAGTATTGTTAAATGAAATAATCTTAAATATTAAAACCCACAAAATGGTCTTGATCATGTATAAGAATTGTCTCGATTCTTGGTATGTCCTTTGGTTTAGGATATTTTATATCGTACCAAATGGTTTGGTTTACTTTTAATATTTGAAAATGTTTAGGCTATGTACTTCTTACATTGCAGTGCAGTTTTTATTTATTTAAGTTGTACTGTTTATATTAATGGATAATGATGAACAATATAATAATTGGAGTACTTTTTTAAGTTTAACTATAACCATTTTAGCTTTTTTATATGCATTCTTTATCTAGATTTGATCAATTAATCAGTGAAACCAAACTAAATTTTATGTTGTTTGCTTTGATAAACTAAGTTTAGCATACGGTTTAAACTTAATATTGTTATAAAAAAAATCTTTAAACACACTTTATAGACACGAAACTATAAACATCTATGTTGAATTTGGAACTTTAAAGATGACACATATGTGCTTAACTTTTCAAATTCAGTGTCGACTATTTTTTAGATTGATGTTTCTGCTTTCATACACATGTATATTCATTTTGCATATTCTCAAAATCAATTAATAAAACTTTTCCATGCAACAAGTTAAACTTTAAATTCAAAGTGTGTCATAAATTAAGACATAATTAAAAAAAAAAGAACTACTTTATACTTTTGCTTATATTGCTTCAGTTAATACAGAAATCAAATGACTTGAGCAAGAGTAACATCATAGATAGCCACAACTTCGCAAACGGTTTACAAGCATGACATTTAATCTGTTGTGCTCCATTTCTATCAGTTCAACAAACAATACCAAAATCATTCATGCATCATGTTGTCGCAAAGAAAAGCCAAAACTTTAGCAAGGCTTGGAACAAGACATCTCTCACAAAATTTCCAATGGTTCATGAGGTTAGATGATATTATGATAATTTTCATCTCAAGTTAAATTTTCGGTTATTAGTCGACAATTGATTGGACCCAATGTTCATAACCGATTTACCAAGCTGAAATAATTGAAACCCATCGGTTTTTGAAATACCTTAATCGAAAGTTATGGTTATGGCTCAAAACCAAATTGAGCCAAATAACAACTTGTGCACGCTCTGAAAACCACCAATCGAAGTTTTGTGTCCCCGCCGCAACGCGCGGGCAACCCACTAGTTTGCTAAAATAAATATTACTAAATAAAACATTAAAAAAAATCGTATCAAGTTTTTGAAAATAAACAAAATGTACATTCTACCATCTAGAAATGAAGTCATGTAGATTAAAAAGTTGGAGATCTAAGTTTTATAAATTCTCAAAATGATTGTATAACTGAGATTAAGATTGTTTATATAGTGAGAATTTGAATTAATTTAAAAAATTGGAAAATAGAAATTTAATAATTTTATTTAATTGATTTTCGGTTAAATATATATTATTAATGATAATTGAATTATTTTAAGAAAGTTATTAATCTAGATTGGGAGAATTAATATATATTCAAATTTAAAAGTTTGAATTCAAAACTCAAAAAAAGTCAAACTGAAAATTTAAAAATTTAAAAATATTATTTTATAAATTGTATACATTACCCGTATTCGTGAAGCCCAACAAGAAGCTCTGAAAGGTGAAAACCTGAAATATGAGTCATTGTTCAAGATGGTTAATCTGTTGGAACCAAGATCCGACGGCACGGTTTACTTCGCCAATCAGATCTGGGTGCCACGTTTTGGTGGTTTACGCAATTTAATTCTTGAGGAAGCCCACAAGTCTAAGTACTCGGTTCATACTGGAGCCGAAGACGTGAAGGAATTCTACTGGTGGCCCAACCTCAAGGGTGAAATTGCAACATACGTCAGCCGATGCCTTACCTGTTCAAAGGTCAAAGCCGAGTATCAGAAGCCGTCCGGTCTGCTACAGCAACCCGAGATTCCCGTTTGGAAATGGGAGCAAATCTCTATGGATTTCATCACCAAGATACCAAAGACGTCCAATGGTCACAACACGATTTGGGTAATTGTTGAAAGGTTGACTAAGTCTGGGCATTTCTTGCCGATCAAGGAAACCGACAAGCTAGAGAAACTCGCCAAGATGTATATCAAGGAGATTGTAACTTGGCATGGTGTGCCTGTTTCAATCATTTCCAACTGAGGCAGTCGATTCACTTCCCGATTCTGGTAGACACTTGTGGATGCATTAGGCTCTCGCTTAGACATGAGCACAACCTATCACCCATAAACCGATGGCCAGAGCGAACGTACAATCCAAACATGGGAAGACATGCTCCGTGCATGTGTAATCGAATTTGGTGGAAACTGGGATTCTCATTTACCATTGGTTGAGTTCTCTTACAATAACAGTTATTACACCAATATCAAGGCTGCCCCATTTGAAGCCTTATATGGACACAAGTGTAGATCTCCTTTGTTTTGGGCGGAAGTTGGAGACAAATATTTGACTGGCTCCAAGCTTATTCAAGAAACAACCGATAAGATCTTTAAAATCTGTGATCGCTTGAAAGCCGCTCGAGATCGTAAAAAGAGTTATGCTGATCGCCATCGCAAACCACTCGAGTTTCAGGTTGGCTATAAGGTACTCTTGAAAGTCTCACCCTGGAACGGTGTACCACGGTTTGGTAAACGTGGGAAGCTTAACCCCCGATACATAGGTCCATTTGAAATACTTGCTAGGGTTGGTCCTGTGGCATACAAGCTCAAGTTACCAGAGGAGCTTAATGGTGTTCATGACACATTCCACGTATCCAATCTGAAGAAGTGTTTATCCAATGAATCTTTGATCATTCCTCCCGAAGAAATTCACATCGATGATCAACTCCACTTCATTGAAGAGCCAATCGAGGTGACTGATTGGAAAGCCCAGAAATTGAGAAGGAGTCAGACTAAACTTGTCAAAGTCAGATGGAATGCAAAGCGTGGTCCCGAATTTACATGGGAACGCGAAGACCAAATGAGACGCAAGTACCTAGCTCTTTTTCTAAAGCTACTGAGATCAGTAGGAAAACTAGATTTCGCGGACGAAATACCAAAAACAAGGGGAGAATGTGACACCATTCAACGATCCAGGTCAACGTCCGTATGTATTTTTACTTATTAATGTCATTTCATGTGCATAATTAGACATTTTGCACACACAATACCCCCCCCAGTCTAGTAAGGCATGAGTTATTCAGAAAACTCAACATTTCACCCGTTTATGCATACAACAACTGCACGACTCATGAAACAAACATATGTTGCCCTTTTTCAACAAAGCTTCCTAACACATTGTAAGTTTTCTACTAACATATGTATACACACAAGCATGATTTATGAATCATGAACACAAAAGTTGTGAAAAAGGATACATGTTGATATCGTCATCAAGCTTCATGAAACCTAACTAACGCCCAATAGTATGGTCACCAAATAGATATTCCTATATCTTTGTTGACTTGAGGTTATCAAACGAACTATCTAGACTTTTTACAAGTGTACGTTATCGGCTACCTATGCATATATGTATCAACTAGCCCTCATGATTTCACCACCATTTTTACAAACACACATTTGATAAGTGAAAGGGCCTATAACCAAGAGAACTTATCATGGAATTCAACAAAACAATAACTACACTCACACATATACACACCCATTGTTCGGCTGAGTACTAAGACCATCACAAGTCACCATCATGGGACAACTAATCTTGTTTTACCAACAAAGGTCTAATCTACTTCCACAACCTTTGATTACTTACCAAAAATGCCTTGATCCTCAAACACATTGGTGGCCGATTACATCATGGATGACACCCACTTTCTTATACCAAAATGGATACAAGACAAGGATTCTTAGCAACATGTTCGTGCATGGCAAACCTTATACTTTGGATGAGGATCAATCGGCCACACATATGGTGAAAGGGACAAGATAGAAGCTCTAAAACATCACTATCAACTAGATTTGATTATCCCCTCTTGCTTGGAAACTAGCAGCCGAAAGACTCCAAGGAGGCAAGCTTGCATCTTGTTGTCCATAATCACAAGTTTAGGTAACAAACAAATCAACTTCTAAATCCCATATGAAGTCAACTATGCTCTTTT
This sequence comes from Ambrosia trifida, assembly GCA_028751855.1. NCBI lineage: Eukaryota > Viridiplantae > Streptophyta > Magnoliopsida > Asterales > Asteraceae > Ambrosia > Ambrosia trifida. Next base: position 122,231,458 of record CM054122.1, read on the forward strand.
GTTAAACCTACACCTCATAGGCTCATGTCCAAGAAGAAGACAACTCCTCTCAAGTCCCTATCTTTCATGTTATGGTGATTAAAAGGTTAAACATGCATCAACATAGGGGATACACTTTCCTTTCTTGCCTTTGTCTCCACACGGCCGAACCACTATAAAGGAGGATCATGCTTCAGCACAATTGCCACACACAAACTATTACACTCCTCACACACATTCTCGGTCACTTCTAACCCAAATCGAAGCCAAACCAACCCCCACACAAGGCTTCGAAGCTACAAGGTTCAAGGAAAGGATCAAAAGGCTTTCTAACACCCAACATCTCTTGGTAAGTTCCCTAAGATCCTATAATTCATTTCCCTCGGCCCATTTCTGTTTACCGTCGCCTATCCGACCCCTAGTCCACTCTAAACCATCACTTACACTGTCACACCCCAACCCGAAACAGGCTGACATGTCACACTTACAGATATCAAATACCAAACAAAGTCCATAAAACGTTAAATAGAAATCCAACGGAATAATGAAGTTCAAAATAGAGTTTCAAAGTTATGTCTTATTAAAACTAAAATGCAAAAACTAATGTCTTTTAGCACTCGAAAGTCAACTCTCATCCTTGATTTCCCTGATTTCCCCGATTACCTGCGAGACAAATAAGAAAACACAACAAAGAAAACTACGGTTGATCCAAAAATTGCTCAGTAACGGAAAGAACAAAGTACATAAAGAAGCGGTTTAAAGAAGCGAAAATTCAAAACGGAATACCGAAACAAAATTTGGTACAAGTATATAACGAAACTTATTCAAAGCTTATCATATCATATCAAAGGCATATCAGAGCATATACTAACTTACACGACTATAACGTAGCAATAAAACATGTCGTGTAATCGGAAGCACCCATAGCCAAAACAAAGGGGGTACATAGGTAGCTAATCCATGCACCAATGAGATAGTGAGTGTGGCGTGCACCCATTATTCCATCTCCACATAAAAAAACACATACACACAACAGAGCTAAGATCGATCTATACGCCTCTAGGGGCCAAGTGTTACACTAACACAACTAGAGACGCCGTGAACATTTATAATGCACTGTCACGAACATTACCATGCCGTTGACGCCCAAACGACATGTCAAACAGAGTGCCAGGGTGACAGAGTTCAAAAAGACGGATATCGAATAAATACTTAATGAGGTCTAAGGAACATGCAACAATGATCTCAAATTTAAGGTATATTGCATGGTATCCAAAAATCCGTACTACAAAGTAACGGACCGAATTTATAAAAAAAAATATATACTATAAAGAGAAAGAAACGGAATCCGTACCTTATTAGCAAAGCAAAAGATATCCACAAATTGAGGTAGTCCTTAAAAGTATGCAAATCTAATACCCCTATCTATGAGATTAGTATAAAATAATTTAATAAAAGATCATTTGATAAAATTTTCCCGGCGACCCCAAAGTAAACTGACCCGACATAATTTGTTAATATATGCGGCTTACCAAATCTACTTAATCACCTTATCTTAATGTCTTTTGCAAACTGACGTGTAGTATATGTTTTTTTTAGGATAATAATCTAGAAGTTTAGATGTTATTTAATAAAATAATCTTTATAAAAGTTTGAGATTTATAAAATTTACTACGTAAACTTAAACCATGGGTTTCTATACAAATACGCAAGTAGGATCAGTTAATTAAAATTAGCAAGAAAAAAAATTGTTCGATTTCTCTTTAATCACTTTAATATAAACTAAAAAAATTGGTTTCTATACAAATATGGTTTCTATATCACCCACCTATAATATAAACATATGCATACACATATTAAAAACACACACCATGCACATATATGCAAGAGACGTGCTAATATAGTTTGAATTCCACAAATTTAGTATCTACCATCTCTACAATGCAACTTAGCCAAGCACATGCAGCACACACAATATATAAATGAGCACATATACACACGCAAGATGACAGACGCATACGCCCACGCAACACCTACCATATAGATCCAAGCATTAAAACGATGCACCCAAGGAACACTCACATACATAATAAGATTACGGATTTCTAACCATCCCCAAAATTACTGCCCCTGGGTCGCCGGAAAAGTAACAACCCATAAACGTATTAAATAGCGAAGGAAGGATTCCCGGTTACCTGTGCAAGCAAAATGGAGAGAACACGGTGGCGAGTGGTAGTGTAGCGGCGGCGACCGACCGTGGTTCGGGGACTCGAGCGACTAAAACGATGACAGCGAACAGAGTTGCGGTGTTACTGGAATGATGAATTCGATGGCTGACGCGAAAGAGTTGCACGGTGTGTGGTGATGGCTTGTTAGCTTAACGAAACAGAGACACGATCGTAGACTTAATAAGAATGGGTTCTTAATAAGAATGGGTTTGTGGGGTAAAGAAGAGAGGTTTAGTTGGTATAAATAGAGTAGCCATCCCAAAAATATTGGGTAGTTTGTTTCAAAGGGATAGGAATTCAAAGGGATAAGAATTGTTAACTTCAAATCGGAAAAACGGTTTTGACGGAAACTAAACTGAGAAGGTGGTGGAATTGATTGAAGTCAAACTATTATATGCTATTATTTCCTTTTTTTTCCTTTACGTATCCATGACATGTTGTACTAAAACATAAATTAAGGTGGTATTATTTTATTTTATACATTTAGATGAAGTTTCCATTTAACTATCAAAAGTGTGTGTGTGTGTGTTTTTTTTTTGTATAAATGGCTATTTATATAATAATATTACGAATATTATATACACACACAAGGTATTAACACATCTTATTATGTTTGTATATAGTCGATTAGAGTAAGACTACATTGTCAAGAGACCCTATTGTCGAATAATGATCGACCCTCATGTTGTGATGATGACTTGAGCAATGTTTTTAATCAAAACCAATGTGATTAACCAACTAATGGATCGGCTTTCATAAACCAAACACACTTAATGTATGTTCGACAATGATGGTTTAACAAGAAAGGATTTATAATCGGTTTCTACCATTGACACACTTAAACACATTGTATAGTTTTGATTACACTCTAATCGGTCTAAGTCAACTCATTTTGAATGTATAAACGATCGGATTCGAAGTGTACATAATACATTTGTTTCGGCTATGATGTTGTAACACATGTTAACATAGGCCATAACAAATGTTAGTATCATTTTGACATTAAAAGAAGGTAAAACCATGGTAAAACGTATATTTTCCCAAAACTAACCACACGTAACAACATGGTATCAACTTATAACCCATAACGGTATGTGGGGACCACTTTGGTTACAACCAAGAGTCCACTTACCACCAGGTACACGGGATTTTCATATATTTACACATTACAAATACAAATAAAACAGTTATAAACCTCACGTGCACAAGACCTGGCCCACATACACTAAAACTGAGGCACACGAATGTCGGGTGAACAACTGGTATGATAAACACCAAGAACGTACAATTTACCGTACTCTTAACAATCATAGGGCAACCATTATCTGGACGGTAGCCACCTCATATTTCAACTTTACTAGACCACACGTATCACTCTCAGGTGAGTTTTCACGGCCCCATTTTACTATTTTTTACATTTTCGGGGGACAAACATGCTACGACTAGTACAATATCACTTGGTGTGTATATTATATCGTGTCTACCATGTGGAACATGAGACATTTGGTTCATGAGCACAAGAGTCCTCATACTTACATTACACTGTAACCGTTAGCTATCAAAAGCCATGGAACACTTTAATAGATCTATTGGGTTGACACCCCCACTCTTGGTTAGTCGCTCTAACCGGTTACATACAAAAGAGTGTTAGTATTCTACTATACATACATTATCTTTAGTGTACAATACACAAGGCACAACAGTCAAGAGGTTTAGTTACGGGACTCATGGTTTGCACAGTAATCATTCGCTTAGCTAGCCTATGATTGGTCATACACGAATTACACGAAGCACTTTACTTGTTACATTCAAACCTGTGAACTCACCAACATTATTGTTGACAAAACTCTTATGCGTGTTTTTCAGGTAACTGAAGACGAGCAGCAGAGGTTTGAGAGAGGGGTTCGAGCATGCACTGGATAGTACCACTTTTGATTGGGTTTTGTCAGTCCCATAATGTTTTAGTTTCAAGTTCATGAACCCTACACAATTTCCTGTTTTCAAAAAAATGATATGATGATTTGAATAATTATATGACAATATCCATCCTTTGGTGGTACTTATTTAAATAAATCTGTGTGTTGCTTGAACCTTGTGCTTGAAAACCTTTCGAGGTCGCATCCTCGTGTTTTCGCCTTGGCGGGGTGTGACATTTTATATGCATAAGTCCCCCGAGAAAGTCTAGCAAAGCCCGAACAAGTACAATTTCACCCGTATCAATGAGCATTGGTGATACAAGTTCAAACAATCACAATCTATTTTCTAAACGTATAAGTGTATGTTCGTTTATTTAAATGTTTGTCAAGGGATGTGATAAAATACATGTATGAAATGGTAGCCATGTTTTCAAAAAACAAATATTTTCCAACTACATACATACATATATATGATACATATATACATATGTAGACATGTACATGTGCATGAATGGGGATTATATAATAGGAACACATTTAATATAATTCTTACATGCATTTTTTCCTATCTTAAATGTGCAATCAAATCCTAAGCTTTTGTTTAACTAAAAATTGTGGAACCATTAATCAACACTGGGATCTAAAGAAGATGCATGCCCAAAATAAACCACCATCACCACCACCCTTATTCCATTTTGTTCCCCCTTCACACAACACAAGACAGTAACACCTGTGTAATCACATCACCAACACACTTCCATTTTGTTTCCATGTCTAGACATGTGTTTTATAATATCTTTGAAGAATGATGTGATTAACATGCAATTTTGGATAGATTTCTTAAACATCTTGATTCATGCTAGATCTCCTTCCCAAATTAGTATTATGGATCCTTCTTTGGAAGCCTATAGCTGTTGCCCCCTTACACACACTCACACATTCTCTTTTGTTTCCAAATCACACCATGATCTTGTGTTTAGTCACCTAGCTTGACAAGATTTAGAAAGAAAAAACAAGAGGATTAGAATGGCATCAAGTTTAAGATTATGTAAAATTATGGCAAGATCCCTGAATCTCACACAAATCCATAAGAGTTGACTTGCCAACCTTGTTGCTCTCTTCCCAATTTTCGGCCATAAACCCCTTCCCTAACCTAGATTTTGTTAAATCACCATCAACACATAGTAATCATCATGATTAATAACCAAATATGGTATGATCTCTTTAATCTCAAAGAACTAGGGAATATCCTTACCCAAAACAACACCCACCTCTTTCCTTCCCTTTTCCAAACCGTCACCCCCTACACCCCACTAATTATTATTTTTTTTACCATAGACTAATCACATCACACCCTCATTAGTCATATTATGGAAAGGTGTTAGGAGATAATCATATGTATTGTCACATTACAAGGTATCCATCCAACATAATCCTTTGATTAGTCAACCCCTCAAGATTTGATTAAGATGTAAGCTTTTGTCAATTTGATTAGCATCACGGAAAGTTTTTGCACAAACAAGGAAGGATTCTATGAAACACAATGTTCCATACTAGTTGACTACCTCTAATAGGAGCCACCTCTTTCTTTCCTCCTTCCCTCCGTCTCTCTCGGCTCTCTATCTCTCTCGTATTTCCCTCTCTTTCAATCTCCCTCTCTCTATTTCCTATATAAATAGAGACCTAGGTTGATCATTCTATTTGTTGTAACACCTCCCATATTCACTTACTAAACACACACATACACTTAATCCTTTCCTAGTGTCCAAGCTCACCTTGCAAGACAAGAGAGGTATGAACATCCATCTATCTTATTGTTATATTTATCATTTTTTTCCCACACACTAATGTTCACCCATAACAATGAAATAGCTACCATGTATAAACATTTATTATCTTCAATCAAAACTAACAAAAACTTGTTACAAGAAAATGTGTTAAAACTTATAATACATATATGTATGTGACGAGGTGGGGTCCAGTCCTACCAGACAGGCCCATAGCAAAACAAGCCAAATACAATTGGGACCGGCCCATTTCGAACAACGGCTGATAAGCCCAACGCGTCTAAATGATAATAAAAGGCGGTCAACAAACTAACCGACTCATTCAAATAAACAGGAAGTTCGTTACGGTTTGTTGATAAGCGATAAGGGTTATCTCCTTCATTCCCGGGAGGAATAATGACGAGGCTACAACTCCTCGTAGCTATCTACAAAGAGGGGGCAGAACTATAAAGGGAGGCCTCAGGTAAACGAGTAATTCATTCTCTCACTTTTCCATACTCTCTTAATACCCACTTCTTAAAGCGATACTTATTCTCACGCCGGAGGGTGGTCACAGGAAAACCCCCAATTATATGACGAGCCCTAACGGTGTTCTGTTTTGCAGTTATTCGATCCTGTTCGTTTTGTGCAGCTAAGATCAAGATCACCTCTGTTTCATCTAGAAGATCATACCCCCTACAGGTACTTGTTTCTTCATTGGCGCCATCCGTGGGACACGACATTGAAACCAAAAGTCATCTTTCTTGCTGAATCGAATGGCGTCGAACCAGAATCAGAACACCCAAGCCGTTGCAGTTCACGACGTAAACCAAGAACTGGTTAGACCCACTAATAAGAACGAAGGCATATTCTCGGCAGACTCCGAGGAAGAAGAGATAATAGTCGAAAACCCAGCCAGTTTTCCACCCACTAATCAAGGGGCAACCATCCCGGTGTCTCGTACCGGGCCAATAACTTCCCTCCCTGTGGGAACTACTTCGTCAACCCCGGCCTTCACCCGTCCTGGTCCTACAACCACCTACACCTATACAAGGCCACCTACCAGCACCATCTTACACGCAAGGTCTTTGCCTCCTTCAACCACAATGCCATGGGCGACAGCAGCATCTAGCCTGCCACAATTCTCGGTGGCAGTAACGGCTGCCATGATGTCCTCACCCATGGCTACCTTGATGCCACCGACCATAGCTCCATACACACCTGTTACGCCTGGAAATCAGCCCTACATTCCATACTACCCATTGCAACTGTATGGGTACATGTATCAACCCATGGGGCGAAACACGTTCTCGTATCCTTAACCGTACGCATACCCCCCAATGCCTCAGCCTACGCCTGGATGGGGAATGATGGCGGATGCTACCCCGCAATCGGGTGGAGCCTGTCTTGAAGGATTAAGGATTAGGTTGACCTATGAAGGAACGTCGGCCGCTAATCAACCAACACCACTCACCTCCAATCCTAGGCAGCTAAACACGGGTCAGAATCGAAACGATGGTCGCCCAGAAGACGAAGAAGAGGAGGATTTGACCAGGCCGTACCGGCCTCAGGCGATGGCCACGCATTCAAAGTTCATGGCATGAATAGTCAATGCACAGCTCCCGCCTAACTTGAAATTCCCATCGGCGGTGGGAAAGTACGACGGTACGAGTGACCCGGATGATCATCTCAGCATCTTCAAATCCGTGGGAAGATCCAAAGACTGGCCTTTACCGGCCTGGTGTCACATGTTCGTGCTAACCCTGGTAGGAGCCGCCCGGGTATGGTCGGATAGCCTTCCACCAGGGTCAGTCGCCAATTGGAATGAGATCGTAAAAGGTTTCTCACAGCAGTTCAATCAACAGCGGAGGCACACCAAGTACCGAGATGAGGTAATGCATATACGCTAGCGAGATAACGAATCTATGGAGAACTTCATAGTTTGATTCAACAAGGAGCGTTGCAGATCCCAGGGCTGACGGAGGAGTTGGCATGCACAGCATTCACCATGGGGGTGAATGATGATGGGTTGTTACGAGAGCTCCATGGGCCAAATGGATACCCGCAGACTATGGACGAGATGATGACTATTGCCAAAGCGTATGTGAAGCTGGAGAAGTCGATCGTAATGAATCACGCAGTCCAAAAGAAGCAAGAGGCTGCAAAAGCAACGGAGCAGCATGAACAGAGGAGCTCGAGAAACAAGGGAAGGTCAGGGGCCACAAGGCAACCCTATTTGAGAGAAGATCGTAGAGACTCTCACAGAAGGCAAGATAGGCCCAGAGACACTTACTCTGGCAGGATGATAGTTCGACAAAATCCAAATCAGAGTACCCGGAGTTGACTAAAGCTCCTCCCCAAATCAAAGACTCACCTTCACGAGAATTTGAAACTAAACACTCCTCGCCCGATCAAAGACTCACCTTCACAAGATAAATCCAAGTACTGCGACTATCACAAGGGCAACGGGCATGATACAAATAATTGCTATCAACTAAAAAGGAAGATCGAATACTTTGTGAAAATGGGAAAGTTATCACACCTTCTGAAGGATGTTAAGCCAACCCCCTTCACGGCGGTAAATGACAAAGCGGCAGGTAAGAGACCATGGGAAATGAATATGGTCCGGATGGACCCCGTGTGTGGACGGAAAATATCTTTTGAACGATTTGAGCCGTGGATGGAGGCAGTCATGACAGTGCCTCCCCATTACAAAGTCCTAAGCATGGAGGCACTGGTCATATCCGCTGTCGTAGGAGACTACAACATGAAAAGATGCCTGGTGGACACGGGGAGTTCGGAAGACATCATCTATGAGCCATGTTTTCGCAGAATGCGAAATTCAGGATCAAAGGAAGATGGAACCGGCATGAGGCCTGGTTCAGGGATTCACAGTAGAAAGTGTCGAGCCACTAGGACAGTTGACGTTCCCGGTTGCAACCAGTGATAGGCGCCGAGAACGATCCATACTGGTAACTTTCCTGGTAATACGCGCCGAATCCCAGTATAATGCCATCATAGGTCGATACACCCTTGGCCAGATTGATGCACTGGTATCCACAGCAAGCAGGTTCCTTATGTTCTCGACACCACAGGGCATCGCCACAGTTGCAGGAGATAAAGTCTGCGCAGGGGTCGATAGCAAGTCAAGTCGTCAGGAACCAACCGGGCTACGAGGCCCTGTGAGATGTGTCCTCAACATGAAATATCCTGACCAGATAGTCATGATAGGAGACTCCTTGTCAGCCAGCATGCAAGATCGGCTTAAGAGCCTGTTAAAAAGTAACCTGGATGTTTTCGCTTTCAAACACGCCGACATGACGGGAAGATCCAGATCAAAGGCGGAACATAAACTGTCTACATTCCCGGCAGTCAAGCCCGTGGCACAAAAAAGATGCAGCATGGCCCCGAATCACCGGGCAGCAGTGGTGGAAGAGGTTAAGAAATTGGAGGAAGTTGGGATCCTCCAAGACGAAGTATCACACGTGGGTTGCAAACCCAGTTATGGTTCGGAAGCACGATGGGACATGGTGGATGTGTGTGGATTACAAAGACCTTAATAAAGCATGTCCGAAGGACGCATATCCATTCCTGGAGATAGATCTTAAGGTGGACTCCTTGGCACCATTCAAACTTAAATGCTTCCTGGATGCTTACAAGGGATATCATCAAATCCAGATAGCCCGGGAAGATGAAGACAAAACCGCTTTCCACACCGATGTCGGCATCTACTGTTACACAAAGATGCCCTTCGGGTTAAAGAACGCAGGGGAAACTTACTAGAGATTGATGGACCAGACGTTTGTGAATCAAATCGGTAAAAACCTAGAAGTCTATGTGGATGACTTCATCATCAAGAGCCAAACTGAAGAGCAAATGCTAGCGGACATAGAAGCAACATTTCAAATGCTCTGAGAATACAACATCAAACTGAACCCGGGCAAATGTTCCTTTGTAGTTGAAGAAGGCAAGTTACTGGGAGTCGTAGTCTCTAAGGACGAGTTTAGAGTAAATCCAGAGAAGGTGGCCGCCATTACTAATATGACTTCACCAATAACATTGAAAGGGGCTCAAGCACATAACGCCGGCTAGCGGCTATCAACTATTTCCTAGCATGCCATGCAGAACGCTCGTTGCCTTTTATCTCAACCCTTAAAGACTGCCTTGACAAAAGCAGATTTAGTTGGACCCCGGAGGCCGAGAAAGCGTTTCAAGAGATGAAGATCTTCGTAAGCAAGCTACCTATGTTAACCGATCCAAGAGCAAGGGAAGTCCTGAAAATGTACTTAGCAGCAGGGCATCACGCCGTAAGTGCAGTCTTGTTGGTTGAAAGAGGCACAATGCAAACGCCGGTGTATTACATCAGTAGGGTTCTGTCAGACCCGGAAACAAGGTACCCAATCCTTAAAAAGTTGGTCCTAGCTCTCGTACACGGTTCACGCCGATTACGGCGATACTTCCAGGCACATCAGATCAAAGTCTTGACCGGCTACCAGCTCGCCCCAATCCTTCACAAACCCGAGCTGGGAGCGCTCGATATAGTCTTCAAGAAAAGAATAGAAATAAAAGGACAGGTGATAGCCGACTTTATAGCGGAAGTCCCGTAGGGAGTGGATGTCCCTCCAATATCAGACAATCACGCCGCGGATACACCCGTGACACTCCCGGATGATCAATGTCCAGCTTGACAGCTGTATACTGATGGATCATCAAATAGTAAGGGAGCAGGGGCACGACTGATGCTTGTAAGTCCTGAAGGAGCAAAATTCCTGTATGCCCTGCACTTTGAATTTGAATGCTCCAACAATCAATCAAAATACGAAGCATTATTGGCCGGTATAAGGATGGCTCGGGAATTAGGGGCACAAAATATTGAAGCATATGTGGATTCTCTACGGGTCAATAATCAAGTCAACGAGTCGTTTGAGGCCCGGGATAACACTATGTCAAGGTAACTGAGGAAAACAAAGGAGCTGATGTCCAAGTTCCAGAAGGTGACATTGAATCATGTGAGATGACACAGGAATGATATCGTGGATGCCCTCAGCAAGTTGGCATCCTCGAGTATGGAAAAGGACGTTCACATCGAAACATTGCACCAGCCGTCCACACAGCTCATGGCCGTACACAGCGTACAGGTCGTCGAAGTATCATGGATGACCCCGATCTTAAAATACCTTAGTGAGGGTGCGTTACCTAACGACAAGGGAGAAGCACTAAAAGTTCTCACCAAGGCCCCGCGGTATGAGGTACACAACGACATCATGTACAAAAAGTTATATATGGACCCGTCGCTAAGATGTGTTACCCCATCCGAAGCCAAATATCTGATCAAAGAAATTCATGTCGGCACGTGTGGAATACATGCGGGCCCCGGGGCGGTGGTGGCAAAGATCATGAATACGGGTTATTTTTGGCCGGGGATGCACAATATGGCCGTTGAAGAACTCAGGAAGTGCATGAGTTGTCAGAAGTACGCACCGCAAACTCTGCGGCCAAAAAATAACCTAATCCCGGTAACAACAGCCTGGCCTTTCCAGAAATGGGGCGTCGACCTCGTGGGTCCCTTTGCACTGGCTCTCGGAAAGTTAAAATACTTAGTCGTTGCCATCGACTCTTTCACGAAATGGGTAGAGGCAAAGCCGCTGGCAAAAATCGAGGAATCCTACATCCGGAAGTTCTTGTGGGAACACATTGTTTGCCGCTTCGGTGTCCCTCTTTACATCGTTAGTGACAATGGTACCTAGTTCGTAGATATACAACTACAAGATTGGTGTAAAGAGCTGCACATCCAACAAGTATTCACCTCCGTAGCTCACCTGCAGGGGAACGGTTAGGTGGAAACGGCAAACCGGAGCATATTGGATGGAATAAAGAAGAGGTTGGACGCTGAGGGGAAGTCTTAGGTCGAACAGTTGCCTCACGTCCTATGGGCTCACAGAACAATGCCAAAGACAAGCAACGGGGAGACGCCATTTAGTCTAACATTCGGCTCCGAAGCCATGATCCCGGTAGAAGTAGGACTACCAACTTTACGAAGAAGCAGTGCGGAAGCCGATAATGACACTATGCTACGGCAAAACCTGGAACTCCTTGAAGAACACCTTGAGGCGACATGCATCAACGAAGCCCGTTATAAGCGGTTGTTGGAGAAATACTACAACAAGAGAGTAATGCAGCAGTCATTCAAGGTCGGCGAACTGGTCTTATGAGACAACGAGGCAAGTAGATCCCAACCACAGGGCAAACTTGGCCCAAACTGGGAAGGCCCATACAAGATAGCAGAGGTACTGGGAAAAGGGGCCTACTCTTTGGAGCAGCTGAACGGTGATCCAGTGCCGCGTACGTGGAACGCCGCCCAGCTCAAAAAAAAATGTTACATCTAAGATGGTAAAGCTCATGCAAGTTCAATAGTTAGTTGTTTGATAATGTTTATTCACACCATGTACTATCGACCTTTTGGTCTCCATGGAAGTTTGATTTTCATTAATAAGACGCCTTAAAACGGCAACATTTTCATTTTCATATACAAAATTTTTTACACATCATTGTAAACATTACAACATACATGCAGGTAGGGACAGGACAAAAATCCTTCGCCGTTGCAAAATATTCCTACCACTATACAAAAAGCGCTATTCAAAAGGTGGTCGTAACCAACTCCACTAAACAAAAATAACACATTAACAAGATCTTGCGTGTTTCACATTTCACCATTCAAAATTGCCATCACCTCTGCAGGGGTGTATAGCAGATCTTCGGTAGGGATGAGGCCATGAAGCACTATGTTGTGACCACCAAAGGGACCTCCCATTGCCAACTTAATGCCAACGTCGTCGTTAGGCTTCTCATCAGCAGGGATGCCATTTCTACCATCCTCTATTTCAGGATGAACAACCTCCTGGGCCTCAATGACATTAGGAACTTGAACGGCCATCAGAGCTCCTGGAACCACTGGTAGCTCAAACGGTGGATGGTCAACTACAGGCGGGGTCGCCATGAAATGCCTACGAGGTCCCCGGTGGTAGACCAGGCCATACCTCTGGGTTGCCACTAACCCTGCTGTACGGACTTTATATTCTTCCAAGGCAGCTCAAACTCGATCCAATTCAATCGAATAACGATGTAACTTCATTAATGCATCATGAGCATCAAGCTCCTTTAAGAAAAGGTTGATTGACACATGTCGACGAGCCATGACAAATAAGTGGAAAAAACTAAACGTACAATTCGTTTGATAAGGAACATGACTTATAAACAAACCTATAGTGGGCCTTAGGATTCCCAAAAAGAGGTAATCAATGGTCTGACAAATGGGGGCTGACAGTCGAAACGACGACTGATGAGATTTGCTGACATCATGTAATGATGACTACGTGTTAATGGGGGTTGTGCATTAATTAACTGACGGTTGTCTAATCAACATTAATGCGTAGATAAACAATCATCATGCCAAAATAAAATATGTGTCCATTAGTATTCCAAACAATACATGAACGTCAAAATACGTACAATAATAACACAAAGCAACATTACAAGTCAAATAAAAATATTTTATTCTGACGATGTTTCTAATGCAGAGGTATGTTTCACAAAGGGCTCAAGAACATCCCGGAGCACAGACGTGCCCTCATCACCAATCTTATCACTAAGTTGTGATATGGCTTCAAGGGAGTCACTGCTCAAAGAAATCATAGTATAAGCCACCCGGGTTTGAATTGTGGACTCGAGCTCTATCGGGGGAGGGAGTTTCTTCCCGGCTAAACCAACTTGATTACCATATACCAAGCCATCATAGTACCCAGCTTCCATGGCCACTTCATAAAATGTATTTAGTCGAACTTGATACTCTGCACCCCCGCGGATATAGCGCCAAGAAGCTAGAATACCTTTCGCAATCACCAAGTCTCAGTCAGCACGAACTGCATCCAACTAGGAATGAAGAGTCGTGACTTGGGTCCGGGAAGAATCAGCGGCTGACAGAGCAGTATCCACACGTTCGTTGGCAGCCGTCAACTGCTTTTGGCATTTATTTAATTGTTGGAACATGGAATCCTTTTCCTCTTCGGCCCGCCTAGCCTGGGACTCATAGTTCTCGACTTCAGTAACCAATTGCTTTTACCATTCCATATCTGTGTGGAATTTAGCTATAGCATTCTTCTCTGATTCCAGTTCTTTCTCTAAAACCTTTACGCGATCAATCAACCGGAAGATGTGTAACACCCCGCCCCTCTCACCACCAATATTGTCCGCTTTGCCCACCCAGAGCTCACGGATTTGTTTTTGGGTGCCCTGGTGGAAACTTCCCAGGAGGTCACCCATCCTGAAACTACTCCCACCCGAGCACGCTTAACTATGGAGTTCTCTCATCCACTAACATTAAGCCCCAAAACGCATTGGTGATTTAAGAGACTTTGGATTACTTATGAACCAAGGATCTCTCCTAGCCATGGCCGATGTGGGATTTTCCTAGGGTGTCACATTCCGGTTTTCTGGTCCGACCTCCCGGTTTTCCGGTTCGACCGGCCGGTTCACCGGTCCGAAGCCGGTTCACTGCACCAGCGGTCTGAACACCCGAACCGGACCGGTCCAGGTCCCGGAGCCCGGTCCGACCGGCCGGTCCGGTCCGGTTTTCAAAACCATGATTATAAGTCCTTATTTAAACAAAAAAAATTAATAAAATGGATGGGAAAGATAATGTAAACATGAATCGGATGAATACACGAGGGGGTTCTATATATATAATATATATAAAAAATTGTGTGATGTTACAGAAAGTTTCAGTCCTCTGACTGGCAGAAGTGGATTCCCCAATAGTCTCAGGTTCGGCCATAGAGACACCGCCACTAGCAGCGGAGGCTGGAGGGGGGAGGAGGAAATTTGGTAATGTCTGGCTCAATACATCAAGTTCATCGCCTTCTAGCTGGCGATCATATTCAATCAAGAAGGGAGCAGCTGCTGGATCCAAGACCTCAAAGTACTGCTAATCGCCCTTGTCTTCACACTGATATAATGGGTAGCAAGTCTCATCCACCCATACACGGCTCATGCCTACAGTAACCAACGCACGTTCTGGTATGTGGGTGCACTCGGTGGGATTGTTAGTCAAGACCAGATACAGAGGATCTTTCTCATACACGGCAAGAGGAGGGCATTCATCAGAAAGCTTGGTTTTTGGCTCGAGGGACCGTATTGGTGCCTTCACCGGGAGAACACGCTCGTCAATATACAAGAACTTTTTTCTCCATTATTTGTCCCGGACACTAGACGAAAAGTTCTCTATGAAAGACGCGGCACCGGGACGCCGATCAAAGGTGAAATACTCCCCTTTGAATTTCAACACATCCAAGGCACGATGTATTTCCAGACGCGGACTCATCCCGAGCCATAGGGCACAAAACTCAAAGTTCCTAATCTTAATTAAACCCAACAGATATAATTGGGAAATATTTTGAATAAGAAATTCGTCATCGGCAACCGGATGTGAGAAAAGGTGAAGAACTCACCATATAACGTTAGCTTTCCCTCTTTTAACGAAAAAGCTATATCTTTTGGTTCCGGGAGCATAGGACCCCATTCTGATGGGATATGATACTCACTCAAAAAGGATTTGGTGCCATTAACGACCAACTACAGTTAATCTCGGCAATACTCACGACTGTGCACGATGAACTAGCCTTGGGTGCCATTTTAGGGAAGGAAAATTGATTATTCTGAAGAGTAGGTGTGGATGAGCTCTCTGGGAGCTCAACGACTTACACCTTTATAGGCATACCCAAGGAGACGTTTTGAATTTCAAAATGAACTGCCAACAGTCACCATTCCTTTCAATCAGACTGTTCAAAGACGGCTGATTTGACGTGGATGATGATCTTATGGCACGTGCATAGGTCATGCGACACCATTCCCCATTTGGATCTAAAAGTTTTCCATTTCTTCGTTTCCTCTTTTTCGTACTTATATTTTTGTTCTTTTTTATAGTCTAGTAATATTCACACGTTCGTATTACTAGACTGGGAGACATGACGAGTTGGGGTCCAGTCCAACCAGACAGGCCCACACCAAAACAAGCCCAATACACTTGGGACCGGCCCATTTCGAACAACGGCTGATAAGCCCAACACGTCTAAATGATAATAAAAGGTGGCCAACAAACTAACCGACTCATTCAAATAACCTGGAAGTTCGTTACGGTTTATTAATAAGCGATAAGGGTTATCTCCTTCCTTCCCGGGAGGAATAATGACGAGGATACAACTCCTTATAGCTATCTGCAAAGAGGGGGCCACGACTATAAAGGGAGGCCTCAGGTAAATGAGTAATTCATTCTCTCACTTTTCCATACTCTGTTAATACCCACTTCTTAAAGCGGTACTTATTCTCACGCCGGAGGGTGGTCACAGAAAAACCCCCAATCCTGTGATGAGTCCTAACGGTGTTCTATTTTGCAGTTATTCGATCCTGTTCGTTTTGTGCAGCCAAGATCAAGATTACCTCTATTTCATCTAGAAGATCATACCCCCTATAGGTACTTGTTTCTTCAGTATGCGAGTAGTATGTATGTGTAGATGTGTATGTTTTAAGTCATCGATACATGTATGTTGAATAGTCTATCTTATAGGTATACATATGTATGTATGCGAGACATGTATGTGTGTACATATGAGTGTATACGCGCGTGTGTATATGTATGATGTGTATGTGTGTGACAAATTTACAGACATAGGTATTAATGTGTATGGACCTACCAAGATGCATATATATATATATATATGTATATATATAGGTATGTATGTACAAGTGTAGAGCTCATGGACATAAATACTTATGGTTATTCATGGAAATACACACATAATGTATACATATATATATATACATGTATGTATACATGGGCGTACATATACATGAGTTTGCATATGTACATGTACATAAGATCATATATTGTTCAAAAGTTAACATAACTAGTTTGGTACCAAGTAATAACATGTGTTAATAACTAACAACATGTGTTAAAAGACAAGGTTTTCCATAATATAATACAAACTATTTTCGGACAATATCGAAAAGTATAAAGGTCACCAATGAAGCTAAACCAACTTACCATAATAGATTGGGTGAACCAAGAATACAATGGAATCTTTCGTTAGACCTAAAGTGTCCATGTATGTATATAGGACTTGTAGGTGAGTTTCACGGCCCCTTTAGACTGTTTTATATTTTAGGGAAAAGCATGCATTGTTTACTGGTTTTAGAATGAATTCCTAACAGACCGGTGTACATGAGACAATATGCTTAGAGTACTCACTAAGCCCTCGTGTAATTAGTTTACCGTAACCATTAGCTATGGATTTAGCCTAGAAACGCTTGAATAGATCTATTGGGTTGACACCCTCACTATTGGTTAGTCGCTCTAACCCGGATACATACGATAAAAGAGTGCTTGTATTTATTTTATGATGATACATTACCTTTATTGTGCGATGTGTGAGGCACCACTCATCGAGGTTTGGTTATGAACTCATGATCGTTTATTATCATTGATCTTAGCTAGACAATGATGGGTCATTCATGTATTTCATTAAACTTTACATTTTCAACTATTTTCAAAACTTGTGAACTCACCAACTTTATGTTGACAAAGTTTTCATGCATGTTTTTCAGGTAACTAAGCTATGGATGGAACTTGGGATACGATTGGGCATTCATTCACCACTGTCACTTTTTGTGTTTTCAAAACTTATGGTTATTTGTACGGTTTTAAACAATATTTTGTGATGGTTGTTGTCGTTGAACAAATTTGTTACTTTTAATATTAAGTTAATTTGAATGTTTACTCAAATCTTATGCTTGAAAACCTTTCGTGTTGCACCTCGTGTTTCCTCCTGGACAGGGTGTGACACAGTTGCTCTTCATCAGACCTTTGATAATCAGTTGTTTACAGCAACACTTGTTTAGTCTTCATCAGCAGTTGTTAGGTCAACAGTCTTTTGGGATGATCTATTGTTCTTTGCATTGTTTTATTGATGATCATATGTTAACATGTTTTGGCTTTCCAATCATGTGTTTTTCTCAGGTTTAGCAGAGTCCAACAGTTATTTTTGCTTTTTGTTACTGTCGCCACGGCTAAATCTTTTGAAATTCTCATCGTTGCATCAGTTTCTACTTGTTAGAAGGCTCCATCGACCATCCTTTCTCCCATTTTTTCTATTACTTTGTTATGTTAATTAATGTTACATGGTTCTTACTTGTTGAGTTTTTTGTTTTTTAAGATTTGGATATCCGTTGGATTATATGAATCAGAATCCGAAATTTTGGATATTCGAAAATCGGATATCTGAATCTTTGGATTCGGATTCAGATATCAATATTCACCATCCAAAAGTTTTGGATATCCAAAAACCGGATAATCCGGCTTTGAACATCCCTAGTAGGCGTGTAAACGAACCGAACGAACACGAACATAGGCGTGTTCGTGTTTGTTCATTTAACTTTAACCGAAAACGAACACGAACACATAATCGAACACATTTTTATGTTCGTGTTCGTTCATTAAGAAATTTGCCGTGTTCATGTTCATTTATGTTCGTTCATTCAAAACTAAACGAACAATTCATGAACATAAACGAACACAGATGATCAATATAAACAAACACAAATGAACATAAAAGAACATTAATGAACACAAACAAAAAACAAGTTTAATAATGATTCATCACAATTCAACCAAGTCTAATACATCACAATGCAACCAAAACTAAATCTAAATTAGTAGGGTTGTGGAGTGTGGAGAAGAAGGGGGGTTGGGCTGTGAAGTGTGAAGAACAGCTGATATGTTTAGAATGTTAGGGTTATGGTTAAATTTTAAAACATATCAAATATATTGTATATAATATAACTAGTTTAGTACCCGTGCGATGCACGGGTTTCGCTACGTTATTGTTCATAATAAATATAAGTTATTATACAGAGGAAGAAAGTTACAATGATAATTGATTATTGGCATATTAACATTAACGAATATTTTCTAAATGAATTGACATGATTTCTATCTATCTATTTATACTAAGGAGTGTTAATATAACTTTTAACAACTTATACCAAGGGGTTTGACTAAAAGTTATTTGTATAAATATGTTAGTTTTGCGATTTAATTAACTTTTTGATACCTTTGTCAATATATCCAACATAATATTTAAATACAATACAAAAACAAACAATTAAGTACCATGAAAAAATAAAACCAAACAAAATGTCATAGCTGTATTGCTAAGTTCACATAGTAGCCAATATTAAAAAAACAATTAAAATAAAAAAAATGCAAAAAGAAATACGACGTAATTATTAAACATATGAAAATTTTCTTTTGGCCTTGCGCTTCTTACTTTCACGTTTCTTCATTTTGGAAACTGAAGTTAGTATAAGCACACCTTCTGTGTTGAAGTACCTAAAAGTGGCAAAATCACCATTTGCTATTTCATTTACCTTCAACCAATCACCCCAATCTTGTATAGCAAATCTAATTTCTCCATTTGACATTTCCTTACGAAGCGACATTATACATTGAGTACCTTGAGACTGTTTTTTTCAAATTCCGCCATCTTAACAATTCTCCTTGGAAGACGCTACATAATGCAAACATATAATGATTTATAATGAATTCTAAATTAACATAAAAATATATTAAGTTTTTGAATAAATTAGTAATATTGATAATATAAACAGCAAAAAAAAAAAATACTCACAAGGCGGTTTCGAGCAATTATGATGAACTCATGATAAACTTTGTTGGCATTTAATGTAGATATCATGTTTTGAAACCGGACATATCCTATATTTCTGTCCGTAACATGAGGAACTTTTTCTTTCGAAATTATAAATTGATAACCATCCTCAACAAAAATGGTAAGCTTAATCTTTTGGGAATCAACCTGATGACATACAATCAAGTATGGAACCAAAGGCAAGCTTTTGAATAATTCTGACCAACCATTAATAAACACAAACTGTTTATCAAATTTTTCCAGCCTCACTTTCTTCTCAATAACATCATTCAGAAAAACTGAAACATCCTTGTTTTCCAGTTTATCGTACTTCATGTTTTTGGCAAATAACTCAGGAATAATCTGCACAGATAAAGAATAATTAACATCGTATGAACAAAATAAGTATATTCTTTAGCTAATTAAAACAAACAATACCAAGAAGTACGGTGTATCTTGATAAACGCGATGTGCAAATAACGCAACATGTCGTTTATCTTTATCTAAAGCTGCAGCAGTGATATTCATGTTGTTCCTTCGACAATCATCCAAGCTATTCCATTCAATTCCAAGAGGAAAAACGTCAAGCTGATACGTATGCATATCATACGGGTTAAAAACTAATAAATCTCCCTGATTAAGTTGTAGATCCTCAATCATCGTCTTCCAACCTTCGGAGAATACCGGTTCACCATCTCTTTTGGATACACGTATTTTGTAAGACTTATTAGCATCAACTTGTATAACAACGTTACAACAAATACTTTGAAGATACTGAGTGAAAAACCAAGACGGTAAGACCTGCATTTATGTCAAACATATCAAAAAATAACATATAATGTCCATAATAAAAATTTTAAACAATGAATAATCATAGATTTTGTAATACCATAAAGTGTGCCACAACATTAATTAGCTCTATATAAAACGATGGAAGCATCTTTTCAACCTGTATACATATGAAATCATTTATAATGTTATAAAACAATATCGAACATCAAGGCGTAGACAACATACTAATGTAAAAAAATGGGAATTTATTAAGCGAAAGTTATGTTGCGACATTATTCACACAATTAACGTTTCAATTATAGCTTCAATGGACGTTAATATTATTAAAACAACAAAGGCTTTAAGTGTTACAATGAAGACATTAGACCATATAATAACAAAGATCTGCTCATATTAAAATTCAAATTTAATGATCAACAAATGAGATAAACTTTAGCCGAAATTATATGTATTTCAAATCACCAATTAAGCAACTTAATTTTGTATATTTTGCCATCAGCAACGTGGTTCTTGTGGAGCTTCTGAAATGGAGATAGAAAGATTAAAAGCAGATAACGAAAGGGCGATGCAAATGGTTCAGCAGTGGAAGAAGATGTATGAAAATCTGCATCAGTTTTGCGTGCGCGAGCTTTTGAACGGAGAAGGGGACGCAACCACGCTTTAATCAGGTCAACTCAAGACTTTCAAAAGATAAAGGTTCTCTTAATATTTTGCTACTATCGTCGATAACCATTAACAATTAACAATTAACGAATTTTCAGTAATCAAAGATCGTACAACATTTTAATGAAGGTAAAAGAATTGAATTTAAGTATGACTTACAGGGGATTCACGTGTGAAGATTAAATGACTAACTTGTGTGCAAGATTCGGCTTTGGTATTCTTTGTATCAAAGTAATAACTTTGTTAGACAATTTATAATAAACATGATGCAATTTTTTTTAAAAAAACATATAGATAAAGAGATAAGAAGATGAGAATATAATCATTATCCTTTAAAATTTACTTCAAATTTGTGATAAGATAATTGTATTTCAAATTAATGATAATCCACTAATAATTAAAGCAACGAATTATCATATGATATGTAAAAACGAATTATCAAATTCATTAAACGAATTATTGATTTTATTATATGATATGTAAAAACGAATTATCAAATTCATTAAATCAATAAACATAAATAAAATGACGTTCGTGATACAATAGAAAGAAAATTCAATTACTTTAAGTGTCTAAAGACTTCTTTGTAAACAACATTGGTCGTCTTATTCGTAGCTTCACCATCTTCGTCTAAAATTAGTAATTTTGCTCTGGATCTACTCTTTACTCTTGAAAGAGCAACATATAACTGTCCATGGGTGAATACAGGTTGTTTTAAAAACAAACCAACTCGAGCAAGTGATTGTCCTTGACTTTTATTTATCGTCATTGCGAAGCAAACACATATGGGAAACTGCCTTCTCTAGAACTTCAATGGAATCTTTTTGTCAGATGGTATCATAGTAATTCTTGGAATATAAGTTCGGGTTCCAATGGTACCTCCTGATATTATTTCAGCCTCTATAACACGTTTACCCAGTGATTTAATTAGTAGTCTTGTACCATTGCACAATCCATTCTGTTGATCAATATTTCTTAGCAGCATAACAGGAACACCAACCTTCAACACCAAACGATGATTAGGCAACCCAGATGCTTTCAGTCCATTTAGAACATCCGGAGAGTATATGTCATCATTTATCTCTTCATTTCTCTTCTCATCCGGACAAAGACAATCCGCACTCAAGTACTCTTTTGCTTCACCAGGAAATATAGATAGCAAACGATCATTAATCTCATGGACCACTTCATTTTTAGGAGCCAAAATTGCACATTCACGGAAGAATTCAGGATTTTTATAGTTTTGTAGAATATCTGGATAAACAAACTCTATTAGACTTTCAATCGGATCAGACGACGGCTTTATTAACAGATCATCAGGAATTTCTATAATTGCTTCGCCATCGTTATCACCTCCAACCTTCCCCTCACCAATGTCCAACAACCATTTTGCAAACAATGCAGTTTCTTTCAAATCACTCGTATTAGATCCAACGGTCAGCCTCATGTTCTTAGTTAACCTTAGCACTTTACATTTGTTCCATAAATAAGAAGAGCTTAAAGCTGCATTAACAATTTGTTGCCTACTTCCGTTTGGAACAACAGGAAGAATTTGTCTAAAATCGCCACCAAAAACAAAAACTTTTCCTCCAAATGGTGTATCAGCATTTGACGAAACATCACCATTGAATAAATCTGACATTGACCTATCGAGAGCTTCAATTGCATGCTTATGTATCATTGGAGCTTCGTCCCATATGATCAATTTAGTTTCTTTCAATAAATGAGCAAGAGCACTGTTTGCTGGGATATGACATTGTGAATCTTCATTAACATTAATAGGAATAGAAAACCGAGAATGTGCGGTCCTACCTCCTGACAGTAGCAAAGATGCAATACCACTTGATGCAACGTTTAACACAATATCACCTCTACCTCAAATTGCCGTTGACAATGTCTTCCATAAATAAGTTTTTCCAGTTCCACCGTAACCATAAACAAAGAAAATACCCCCTTTCTGACCATCCACGGCTTTCATAATTTCATCGAAAATTTGTCTCTGTTCATCAGTTAATGAGTTAAACATGGGGTCAAATTCATTAACTAATTCCGTACGATCATAATTCAACTCCTCATTGATTAAACGATTCTGAGCGGAAGCTATTGATTGATCATCAGGAAAAGGCATACATGGAAATCTCCTTAAACTTGAGTTATTTCGTAGCATAAATTTTTCAATCTCAGCCAAAGTCAAGTTCTTTATCTGATCTTCGGTAAGCGATAAATCTAAAGCATGAAAAAAACAAATGCAATAGCTTAAAAAACATTAAATATATAAAAAAAAATACGGACACAATCAGGAATCAACATGAATATTAAAATACGTTATATGCAAGTATTAATTGAAATCGATGAGGTGATATTCTAACTAAAACGACGGCTTTATTAAATGTTTATGATGGTACCTCGAACATTAGAATTCTTTTCCCGTGCATAGAGAATTCCATCAGATAAAATCGTCCATGTTTTCTCCCAAACATAATCAGGTCTGGAAAGAGTATTACACAAAAGCATTGTTCCAAACAAAGCACGAAGAAAACGGCCATCCCCGCTAAGATTTGCTTCTCTAATTGCCTCAATGTACTCCATATCATCATCTAGAAGTCCACGTGCAAAGCAGGCATCTCTGAATGTAGGAAATATTTCACCATTATAACTTCTAATATGCTCAAAGCATGTCGGTCCTTTGACTTTGTTAAGAAGAATCCTCAAAAAATAAGCCTCTCCAAGAGCGGGAGAAACTGAATGAACACGACCAACTGTACGACCTGTAATCCTTGTCTCCCAACAACGTTTTTTAAGTTTCCACACAAACTTTGTTGGTAATTCCACATAGCTAAGCTCTCTTGCAACTGGATCAGTTTCATTAAGCTTCATCCAGCCTAAAAACATTGATGAAGCCACAGAACTTTTTTTTAAAACATCATCAACATGATCCTCTGCGCCAAATACCACGTTCTGTTGACCTGGAAGATGAAAAGGAAGTCGAGTAACAGAAGGATATCTGTAATGAACATCAAATTTAAAAATTCTCCATGATGCTTCACATGCAGATATGTATCTAACATCATAAAATTCCTTTATCTCGTCCGTTGGTAAATCAGAAACATCTTGCTTATCATCCGGTACAATAGCCATAGACGCTTTATCAGGTCCTTTGTTTATATACTTGAACAAATATTTGATAGAAGCTGCCTGGTTGCACCATTCTACATTGATATGAGCCTGGTATCTCTTTAAAAGATACTTATTATATGGAATAACATATCTATTATCCAACTGAACATCACCCTTCTGAACAAAATTTCCCGAGTCTCGTCTCCTGTATATCGGATAACCTTTAGCATCAATGCACGTTTCAGGTGAAAACTTCTTTGGAAACTTTTTCGTGCATTTCCTGTCACGCATACATGGAGACTTCATATTAGCTTCTCCACATGGACCATGCATCATGTACTCACTCACAAGAAGATGCAATTCCGGATCTTCTCTTTTATCAGGAATCTCAGCAGATATAAACGGTTCTATATGGTCAACCGTCGGAAGCTTGTGATCAACATCCATGAATAAGCAAATATGAGCATGTGGAAGACCACGTTTTTGAAACTCCACCGTGTAAACAACTACAAAAGAAAAGTAAAAACATTTTCAATTACATAATTGTAGAACGAATATTATGCTTTTATAAATATAATTGTATTTTTATGAACTATTGGAAATAACAATACTTGAGTTACACGCTAAAGCCTATCTATTATCATACTTGAGAAGTGATAAAAAAAAAAATAACAATTATAATAGATGCAATCTTCAACAAAGAAACACATGGTAAAAAACCGGAATTTAATATTTACTTTCATTAAAAACAGAGAATTAAAAAGTAAAAATTTTACTTTCATTAAAAAACAAATAATTAAAAAGCATAAATTTCATTAATAATTTATCAAATCTACTCACTTAAATGGACAAATTCAAATTGATTAAGTAAATACCTGCTTGAACTTTTCCTAGAACTGCCTTTTCCTTTAAATCTTTCAAGAACGTATCAAGCTTCATTTTAAAAATACGGCATAAAATATCAGGCCTATCTTCCGACTTAACTGTTTTATCCTTAAGAAACCTTCTTACCTCCGGCCATTTCGGGTTACATGTAATAGTAATAAAAAAATCTGGGTAGCCGTACCACTTACATAGAGCCATTGCATCGAGGTAATTTTGCATCATATACCGAGCTCCACCAGTAAACGACGACGGTAGTATTACACGTTTACCCGACTTGGAAAAATCTTTATTACCATCCTTATGCTGATTCTGAATATTCTCATATGTGTCACACCTAAGATCACTTTGCGAATAACGTACAAAGTTAAGTCGCTCAGTTTCAATCATGGTGTAAGAATCAACCAAAAATTGCTGAAATAGTCTTCCAGCATTCAGAATCAATGAGAATTTCTCTACCCTATCTTGAACATGGTACGCAAAAAATTCTCGCATAGTACAACGGACGTTTACTTGTTTCTGAATCCTCTGTTTTTCTATGTGGAATATCTATTCTATAACAATCCTCACCATACGGAAACAAAAGCGAATATTGAAGAGCCAAATATGATGGATGCAATTCACTAATACGCTTTAGAAAACCGTTGTTTTTTTCAACAATAATATCTCGCTTACCAAGAGCTTCAGTAATGTCCCCCAAGATCAAAGCAGCAACTTCAGAAGCTGTTGGTAAATTATATGTCCTACCATCTTCTACTCTTTCACAAATGAGACGGAGCTTAAGATTAACATGAGGATTTTCCTTAAAAGAGTCACGTACCATCCTATAAGATTTCACAAGCTGGTTGTTGTTATCTAACATAGCCTTTAAAGCTTCAATGATGGCAATATCTAATGTCTTTGAAGATTTAGTAGATCCATTCCGTTTGTCACCGCTACAAAAAAATAATGTTGATGTTAAACATTATAAAATAAAATATTGTTACAAAAGTAAAAAAAATAAAACTAACATATATAAATATTAGAAATACATACATGAACAACGAATGTCTATTTGTCACTTCATTATCGGTATCATATATATATAGCTGGTGAAATTTTGGCTGTTCTCCTTCTTTTGGAAGAAGGCTTCCCATTCTATGGTAATTTTGGCCGCCAAGTCTGAATATATAAGGAGCATTTCCCGTATTGATTGTTGAATCAATCGTTCCACCCATAGAAGTAAAAGAGAACATAGAATTAAAGCGACGAATATGTGTTAGGAAATACTTGCTTATATCATCTTTGCGCCGAAACAGATCTTGATAACTTGATGTGGCATCTTTAAAATCAGGTAGCTCTACACGCCCGTAACCACAACATAGAGAATAACAAACCTTCTGAAGGGTTATTTTTCCTTTACCAGCCTCAAGTTTCCATAATGTTGCATTACAAATTCCACATTTAACATCTTGATCACCATGATCTACGTAATCTATAATTCAAAATATTTACAAAGTAATGAGGAAACAATTTGACTTGACAAAAGATGATTCAATTATGTTAAAACTATTACGAACGTATTAATAATTGAATACCTTTAGAGATACCTCTGATTGGCTGTTCATCATCTTCTAAATCTTCTGTCAAGTCAATCATTGGTACGACATTAATATTACTTGCCTTACTTACAAACATATGCTTCCCGGCAGATAACTTTGATAAACAGGAACTTTCATTTCTGGAACCTGAATTTCCAGATGGGGATACCATTGAAGACATTACAAATTGGGAAGTAGATCTTGATGGCGTACTATTATTTTCGATACGAACATATGTACCGAAATAGAAAACAAATTGTATATATTAAAAAATGTTAATATAACTAAATATTACTTTAATCTTTGATCCAAAACACATACCGCTGCCGATATTATTCAACGAACTTGTATGGCTTATTGTGCTAGGAGTACTACGCAAACTCCTAAGCACATATCTATGTGCCGTTGTAATTTCTTTATCCTTAACAATCGACGACCTTATGTCAGATGTAGATAAATTGCTATTAGAGTTTGGAATGCTTTTACCCTCATTACATTTTCTTTTATCCAAATATATCCTTCTAACTTTTCGATTCACAGAAGCTGCAGTAGGAGTAACAGGATCTGGAGTAATAACTGTAAAAAACCATCCAAAGGAGAATGAAAAAAAATATCACTTAGTTTCTTTACAAAAAATAAACATTGGCCGTAACTTATCTACTAATATATATATATATATATATATATATATATATATATATATATATATATATATATATATATATATTTTCTAAGATTAAAATATATTTTTTTCCATACCATTTGTAATTTGTGACAAAGGTGTCCTGATTAAATTACCTACAAACAATTAAACCAACATTATAAGAAAATAAATGAAATACAAATTACCAAACACCCATACTTAAGTAATAACAATGTTACCATCGGATGTTTCATTATTGTTGACAGGATTTGTGTCACACCACGACAAAGGCGGAAACACGTGGCGCGACGGTTCAAAAGCATAAAGTCAAGGTTATTGCTAAACACAAGTAATTTAAGAAAATGGGTCATTTATTATGACGTCAAATCAGTTTCAAACATTACACAAAAGTTAATTGTTTTTGAAATAAACATAGAGGTTTCTCATATATATCCCAAATGCCTTGGGAAATAAAAGTGAAACCCCACAAAAGTTCGACGTCGCATTGGAGATTCCCCGACCCTGCTTGCCTGATCTTTCATCTTCTAGTTACCTGAAAGATATGTTTAAAAAGTTTCGTCAATATAAATATATTGGTGAGTTCACAGGTTTTCAGTTTCTAAAACTTGAATACTTGGGAATACCATGTTATGACAATATATAGGAGTTGCAAATTCCTATAAATCTACTTGAGACTATAATCAAACCAAGACATATAATAATTGTGCCCCGCTCCAAGTCGTTACTCGGTTTCCCACGACTTATTTTCAGAATATTTGCACCCCAGGCATAACCTAATGCATAATCGACGCTATCGATTAGGGGTGGGCCTTGTCAGGCACCAATAGTACTATTCGAATATTCCTCCGGTTTCAATTTCCCTGAACAAATGATTATAGAGGCGAGGACTCAACCCCGAGTGGCGGTCACACCTCAAGTATTAAATCCGTCAAACATTATCCCTAACATATCTTTCCCCCGGAAAACGTAAAAATAGTTTAAAATGGGGCCGTGAAACTCACCTGAAACTGCGTCTGGCTCAATAGGGTGAATAGCAAAGGGGTGGTCTTGCACCTACAAACGTCCTAGACGTATAAGTCACTATTCCTATAGTGCATGTGCCTTGGCAAGTTGTACACCCAACTCCCGACCACAAGTTGTTCCAAATCCCGTTTAATTAAGCGTGTATCCTAGGTTTTGTTGGCGTTACATTACCCTTTGTGTTACAAGTTATATATTACTCTTGTTAATATTTCCATAACTTGTATCTTATTATTATCGACTCGACTTCACTTAACATATAATTATTTTCCCATTTAAATAATTATACTTAAGATCGCATCGCTCGATATAATATATATATTTCAATCCTCGACCCGACTCACTTTGCCACACATTTGTTTTCCCATTTAAACAAATATGCTAAGATCTTGTCGTTCGATCGTATATTCTTAATGTCCGATTCAACTCACCACACCGTATATTTATTTTCCCATTCAAATAAATATACTAGGATTTCGTTGGTACGACATACACATATATATATCCTTGTCTTCTCGTCGCGGCTTTCCTTCCCGCATATCTACTTTCCCATTAAGTAGATATACTAGAATTTTGCCAAGACGAGTGTACAAATATATATAAAAATGTAATTTTCCTTGTTAAGTATATACGTTTGTTTTAACGTCTTATTCGTTTGTGTCATGCGTTTCTCCCACGAATTAATCCTCCAACACTTAGGAAAGTGTTTATTTGTTTTCACCCAAAGTATATATATATTTTACCTCTTAAAATATATATTTTTCTTATCTTGCCGCAATGGCATTTTCCTCATATTTTGTCCGGGTATGGTTCGTTAACGCGTTTTAGTTCGATATCTTAACTCGATTAGTTAATTTTTCCAAGTTTTTCCCAACATGTATTTTATAGAAATATTTTCCATATTTCTTCCTATTTTCCCATGTTACTTGGATGGTTAAAATACTTATGTATTTTTAACCCAACTTGTCAACTTAACTACAAAAATGTTTCCAACACTTTTATATTCCCATTTATATAAAAGTATTCATTTTTGTATAAGTTTCCCAAGTTTGTTTAATATTTTTATAAAATCTCTATTTTATAAAAATCCTTATGTTAAAACCCCTTATATTTTTATAACTTTCAAAAATACACTTTTATACAAAATACCCAAGTATTTTTACTAGTATTTACAAAAATCATCCTTAGACTTTATTACTTGCATTTTTGACACCAAACTTTCCATACTTGTATTTTTGGACTAATAGTTTCTAAAATGTCCATTTTAGTCCCTTAACTTTCAAAGTTACAACTTTAGTCCCTTAACTTACAAAAGTTGCATTTTTCTATTCTAACTTTCAAAGTTAGCATTTTTCACTCAAAATAGTTAACTTTAAAGATTCAACTTTTTATTGGTAAGTTATTTTTGTATCAAAACACTTATGTTAGTCTTATATACCATATGGAAGACTAATTATGTGTGTGTTTTATGTGTATGTCCATTTCATCAAAATATCATTCATCCAAGTGAGTTAACTTTAATTTTCCATCTTAATCATTTATGAACTTCTAACATGTTTTACCACATATTATAACTTAAATGATCATAATAAGATGAATTAAAGTTAGTTTTAACATATTCATGTTCATTTCAAAATCTTACCCAAAACATCATCCTACTTAGTCTTACATGTAAAATTTATATATTTTCAAGACTAATACATCATCATCAACAAATCCATGGTTTATTTTCATATCTTTAATCTTCCATTTTACACATGAAAACCTATTAAAGATTATGTTCAAAACCATTTTTAAACCCTTCATGTACAACTTGCTACTAGGAACACATACATGAATAATAACAATCAAAAACAAGATTAAGAAGCTTACTACTAGCACAAGGCTAGGGAAGACAAAAACCTTGGATTTGAGAGGGGTTTAGTGTGTTCTTCCTAGTGGTTTAGCTCCAAGCTCTTGAAACACACAAAAGGGGTTTGGATGATGGATGATTTTAAGTATTTTGGAGGTGTAGAAACTTGAAAGAACAATGTGTGTGTGCTTATGGAAACCCACGGCCAAGAGAGAAGGAAGAAAGAGGTTTGTTTTGCTTGGTGATTCAATCTTCTAACATGTGTTATTATATAACTATCTCATGTAATGATGCTAAAGATTTAAGAGATCTTATGGAAGATTATGTGGGTACTTGGGAGATTTTGAAAAAGAGGATATGTGTGTGTGTGTATAAGGTGCCATATGTATGCATGCAAGGATGGGTGGTTTCTTGCAAATCTTGGTTAAATCTTATAAGGCATCATGAACCTACTTACAAGACCCAACACACACATGCCTACTCTAATGTGATGATGTTTTAGAGTTGCCTTGGATTATTAGGGCCATTGGCCGAAAATTCGGATCAAGGGGACAAGAAAGTAGCATGCCTTTTGTACTAGTGTTTCCTTACATCTTTTCCTTACACATTTTGGCTTCATGTGTGTGCATGCTTTATGTTAAGTTCTTAAAGTATTATTAACACACACATGTGCATACTTATGGCCTCTTAGGCCGGCCCCCATGTAGTTCAAGTGGGGTCCACAACTTCAAATAATACCCATTGTTTGTTATGTTTAATCCCCCGTCGTTCGGGTGTCGTTCGGGTATTTTTCGGGTTTTAATCACGCGTTATCCGGACATTAAATATACCTTTAATAACCCTTAAATATAGTCTATTTTAAGCGTTGATTGGTTATTTAGGCCTTTACCGGGTGAAATTATGAGTTATACGCGTATCGGGTGCGATACGCGCATTTTATTCGTTACCGGGAGATTTGTACAAGACGTTTTCATTTATGGTTTTGGAGTTCCAAAACTCATTATATCTTATGAAAATACCCTTTATTTTATATCCTGGGTGTCCGGGATCCGTTTCGTTTATTTAATTATTACCGGGTAATTGCCAACGTCCATACCGGATAGCTTATTCGCACATGATCCAATCATGCTTTACCATTAAACGTATGCATTCCTATGCACTATTTGGAAATTGCTATCTCCTAAGGCCTTGATAATTAAATCACACATAATTGCATTTAATTACGTTAATCATATGTTAATTAATTGTACGGAATTACCTTATTTTTTTGCCGGTTGTTACATTCTCCCCCCGTTAAGAGAATTCCGTCCCGGAATTCACTTCGAGTTCTCCGGTACAGGTGTCTTTTCGAATAGGGCGGGGTATTTTTGCTTCATCCGGTCCAGCCTTTCCCACGTGAACTCCGGTCCACGCTTGGCATTCCAGCGCACTTTGACCAATCTGATCTTGCTGCGCCTTAATTTTTGGACCTTCCAATCAGTTACCTCGATTGGTTCTTCCACAAAATGTAACTTGTCGTCAATCTGGATTTCGTCAGCAGGAATAATGAGAGTTTCGTCGGATAGGCACTTTTTCAAGTTCGACACCTGAAACGTGTCGTGTATTCCACTAAGCTCTTGAGGCAACTCGAGCTTGTATGCCACTGTGCCTACCCTCGACAAGACTTTGAACGGTCCAATATATCGCGGGTTCAGCTTTCCACGCTTCCCAAAGCGCGCGACACCTTTCCAAGGTGACACTTTCAGTAGGACCCTGTCTCCGACTTGAAACTCTAAAGGCTTTCACCTCATATCAGCATAGCTTTTCTGGCGGTCCCGGGCCGCTTTGAGGTGTTCCTTTATCAAAAAGACCTTATCCGTGGTTTCTTGAACAATTTCGGGCCCGGTGAGTTGCTTTTCCCCAACCTCCGCCCAACATAATGGCGATCGGCACTTGCGTCCATATAGAGCTTCAAACGGTGCGGCTTGAATGCTCGTATGATAACTGTTGTTATAAGAAAATTCTACCAATGGCAAGTGCGTATCCCAATTACTTCCGAAATCAATCGCGCATGCCCGTAACATATCCTCCAATGTCTGGATGGTTCGTTCACTTTGACCATCCGTTTGGGGGTGATATGCGGTGCTCATGTCGAGGCGAGTACCGAGGGCTTCATTTAAACTTTCCCAAAATCTTGACGTGAAACGACTATCTCGATCGGAGATGATAGAAACAGGTACACCGTGTTTAGATACCACCTCCTTAATGTACAAACGGGTCAGTTTCTCCAACCTGTCCGTTTCGCGTATCGGGAGGAAGTGTGCAGATTTCGTCAATCGATCTACGATTACCCAGATCATGTCATGGCCGCTTGTTGTCTTAGGTAACTTGGTAATGAAATCCATGGTGATTCGTTCCCATTTCCATTCCGGTATTTCCGGTTGCTGGAGCAAACCGGAAGGTCTCTGGTGCTCAGCCTTGACCTTTGCGCAAGTCAAACATCGCGCGACATAGGCTGCTATATCCCTTTTGAAATTCGGCCACCAATAAAGTTCCTTCAGATCGTGGAACATCTTGTCTGCACCCGGGTGAACCGAATATCTAGAACTGTGAGCTTCGGCCAATACTAGCTCACGCAATCCACCATATACTGGAACCCAAATTCTATTCATGAAATACAATGTCTGGTCCGCTTTTGGTTCCAGTGGATCAACCATCTTTCGTAACCTTTCACCTTTGACATTCTCGGGTTTGAGGGCGTTAATTTGAGCTTCACGAATTCGTTCAGTCATATTCGTGTGGATAGTCAATCCCAAAGCTCGAACACGCAATGGTTTAACCCGTTCCTTGCGACTCAAGGCGTCGGCTACGACATTCGCCTTACCGGGATGGTACTTTATCTCACAATCGTAATCGTTTAATAATTCAACCCATCGCCGTTGTCGCATATTCAAATCCTTCTGATCAAAGATGTGCTGCAAACTCTTATGATCAGTGAAAATCGTGCACTTGGTTCCGTACAAATAGTGCCTCCATATCTTGAGAGCGAATACCACTGCACCTAATTCCAAATCGTGTGTAGTGTAGTTCTTCTCATGGATTTTCAGTTGCCTGGAAGCATAAGCTATTACTTTTTCTCGCTGCATCAATACACAACCCAAACCTTGATGCGAGGCATCACAGTAAACCACAAAATCTTCCGTACCGTCTGGAAGTGACAGTATCGGAGCGCCACATAACTTGTCTTTTAACAGTTGGAATGCTGCCTCTTGCTTTTCCGTCCACTCGAATTTCTTATCCTTTTGGGTTAGCATGGTTAAAGCTTGTGCTATCTTTGAAAAGTTCTCGATGAACCTTCTGTAATAACCCGCGAGGCCTAGAAATTGTCGTACTTCGGTAGGAGTTCGAGGTGCTTCCCAATTTTTAATCGCCTCGATCTTGGCTGGATCAACGTGTATGCCCTTCTCGTTTACCATGTGGCCTAAAAAGTGGACTTCCCGAATCCAAAAGTCACATTTCGAGAATTTAGCATAGAGCTTCTCTTTGCGTAATACTTCAAGAATTAACCGAAGGTGATTCTCGTGGTCTTCTTTTGTACGTGAATAGATCAAAATATCGTCAATGAAGACGATGACGAATTTATCCAGGTATGGCTTACATACGCGGTTCATTAGATCCATGAAAACCGCTGGTGCGTTGGTCAAGCCGAACGGCATCACCAAAAATTCATAGTGTCCATACCGGGTTCTGAAGGCCGTTTTTGGTACATCTTCTTCTTGTATACGCAACTGGTGATAGCCTGACCTCAAGTCGATCTTGGAGTAATAGCTGGAACCTTGGAGCTGATCAAATAAATCGTCGATCCTGGGGAGAGGATAGCGATTCTTGATGGTTAGCTTGTTCAGCTCTCGATAGTCGATGCACATGCGAAATGTGCCATCCTTCTTCTTCACAAACAAGACGGGAGCTCCCCAAGGTGAGAAACTCGGTCTTATAAAACCTTTGTCCAATAATTCTTGTAGCTGGCTGGACAGTTCCTGCATCTCTGATGGAGCTAGGCGGTATGGCGATCGTGCCACAGGAGCTGCTCCGGGAACGAGGTCGATGCGGAACTCGACTTGTCGAGGTGGTGGCAACCCCGGCAAATCTTCTGGAAATACATCCGGAAAATCTCTGGCGACTGGAATGTCTTCCAACTTTCGCTCGTCGGCCTTCTTGTCCACTACGTGTGCCAAGAATGCGACAAGCCCTTTTCTCAGACACTTACGAGCCTTCATGCTCGAAATAATCCTTAGTGGCGTCCCGTGTCTTTCACCTTGAATTGAGAGAGTTTCACCGCTTGCGAGGGGAACTTGAATAACCTTATCGTTGCAAACCACAATGGCACGGTGCGCGGACAACCAGTCCATGCCAACAACGATGTCAAAACTTCCCAATACAACCGGTAATAGATCAATCCCAAACTCGTGCCCACAGAGTTCTAACTTACAATCTTTTGCTACCTCTCTCGTTTCAATAGTTTTACCATTAGCCAGTTCTATAGAGTAGGGAGTATCTAGTTTGCTAGTTTTAAAATCAAGTAGTCTTTTAAACTCAATGGATATGAAGCTAAAGTCAGCACCGGTATCAAATAATACAGAGACATAATGACCATTTAGAGGAAACGTACCAGTGACCACATTGGGGTCTTGCCGTGCGTCACCGGCTCCAATTACAAATGCCCGGCCGCGGGCCTGATTGTTGACTTTGGGACAATCTTTCTTCCAATGGTCCAATGACCCGCATGCAAAACAGGGTCTGGCCCCTCCGTTCTTTGGTGCTCCAGATCGGCACTCTTCGGTCTTGTGCCCGGTGCGGTGGCACTTCCCGCAAGTTAATCCATTGTTTCTCCCCTGGTTTCCCTGTTTGTTATTGTTACCACGTCCCGTGGCGGCATAACCCTTTCCTTTCTTGTTCGAGCTTCCCGACGCTCGATCCCTTTTCCCTTCATCTCTCTTTCTTTTCCCAAACCTCTGCTCGTTACCCTGATCATTAGTTACAATGGCTGAACTTGATCCCTGTTTCTTGGCCTCAACACTACTTGCTTTAGAAATTTTTAATCCGGAAACTTGGCGGATCAGTGTACCCATGCGTATGGCATCCTCGGTGAGACTGAGCGCAAGATCAATAGCCGCGCGCATGGTCGTAGGTTTCGAAGCAGTGACCATGCTGCGTATTTGCGGTGCTAGGCCGAACAAATAGCGCTCAATTTTGTTGTTCTCAGGGGTAACCAGTCGTGGCACCAATCTGGCAAGATCGTGGAATCGAGACGTGTATCCAGTAACGTCTGCTCCCACCATAGTGAGGTTCCAAAACTCAGTTTCCAATTTCTGTACCTCACTCGCCGGACGGTACTCAGCAATCATCAGTTCCTTCAGTTCTGCCCACGACAGAGAGTAAGCAGTGTCATCACCCAAAGACTGCACTTGACCATTCCACCATGTCAGTGCTTGGTCTAAGAACAAATTAGTGGAGTACATAACCGACTGACGTGGGGTACACCCACTGATGCGAATGACAGCCTCGGTCTTCTCGAACCATTTGACCAGACCAACTGATCCTTCCGTGCCGTTAAAATTGAGCGGCTTGCAGTCGAGGAAGGCTTTGAAGGTGCAGCCACGCTCTCGCGAGGCCGTTTCTGCATTAATAAAGTTGTATGTTATTACGGGACAGGAGTTTTAGGATATTCTCCCATTGCTTTATCAATTACTTTCAACTTCTTACCAGTGGGGGAAGTTTCCTGTCGGTCACTCCCAGTCAAATCGCGAGATCTTTCGGAGCGTGCAGCTTCGTGCTCCGCGATCGCGCGGGCTATGCGTTCAGAAATCATAGTTTCGAGCTCAGCCGGTGTTGTGGGCAGTCCGTCTGCTCCACTATTGCTTCGGGTGGCAGGTGCCATTTTTCTTCAATAATAATTATCAAAGGTTAATTTGGCAAACATTTATACAATACAAAGCATAAATAACAAACCCAAGCATGAACACAATAATCAACACCATGTCATCACACAACATACCAATACATCATACAGAAATATAAATAGAAATCAACACAACATCACCACACAAATACACAAATCACAACACATGGAGTAAGCAATAATAATCATAGACAACAACATATTTCACCATAATAATAAGATTTTTCATTAATTTCAATAATATCAGTACAATGCTTGTTCATAATACAAAATGGAGAATACACTTCTCATACAATACATTGCTTTTGAAATAATAAAACATCATATCATACACCGTAATACCCGTACGGCTAGGCAAAATGCAGACGAGTGTCATAACCCGTGCTGTACTACCATAATGCTGCTAATATGTACATAAGCTGGTGTGTCTTCTGTGCATCCCCGGATACATACTACTGTGGCGGTGGCGGTGGGTACTGGTACTGCGGCGCATACATGCTAATCGTCATGCTGATCTCTGAGATGCGCTCGTACAAAAACTGTCGATGTGCCCAGTGTGCATCCCAGTAATCCCGCTCTGCGCATCCATGCGCAAGAGCTCCTCTGCGTAATGCGCCAAGGCATCACGAGTGTCAATCATCCTAGCCCACATCAACCTCGTCTGCTGTTCAACCTGATTCACGGTGCGCTGTACCGTGTTGACTAGAGTCTGAAAATCCTGCTCTAAAGTGATGGTCGAGGTCTGGGCGGGTCCAGAGGGGGGTGTCATCCTGGGAAGGTGGGATGGTCCGGGTACATCAGGGTGTGTGGATGGGAAGGGCCCGAAGGGGAATGGTACTGGTATGTGTGGCAGTAATGGAGTGAGACCGGGTGGCCTGATGGAAAAGTAGGGTGGCATCATATAAGGGTCCCCTGCACCTAGAGGGTATGGTGCAGGTGTCATGCTGGGAATGGTGGGGATGGGTAAAGTCATGGCAATGGTGGGTGGTGGCATAGGCTCAGCTAGTGGGGCTATCAACGGCTCAGAGACAGTGGCCCACTCTGGAGTGGATACCACAACAGTGGGGGTAGGAGGGCTCGCGGTGGCAAAAGCTGCCATGCCTGCCCTGCGTAGCTCAGAGCTATCAGCGGGGCTACTCTCGAGTAGGTGTGCTGCTGGTCCCTCCTGTGGTACGGGCTCGAGTGGTGCTGGTGGGGGTATGGGATCAGCAGGTGCATCCTCTAACATTGGAGCCACCGGCTCCTCCTGGTCAGCCTGAATCTCTGGCACCAACATGTGCCCTACCGAGCCCACAGACTCGTCATCGGAGTCGTCGGATATCCATCCGTTCCTCCCATGGGGAATAGGCAGGAGTCTCATGCCTGCTGGGACGTGGATATGAGGTAAGGGTGCTGGCTCGTGCTCCACGTGAGCCTGCTGGTCGAATGGAGACTCTACTGTCTCCGAATGGGCTGGGATCGGCCGGGACGGTCCGGCACAGCCCTCGGGAAAATCCCTAAAAGCTCGAATGGGGCGTGGTGCTAACGGTGCGACCGGTACAACGGGTAGCGGCGCGTCTACCACAGCGGGTGCCCAATCAGGATCCTCGCTAGGATCCGTCTCATCCGAGTCGTCATCCGAACCTCCGTCGGCGTTCATCTCTACATCCTCGTCCTCTGCGTCAAGTACTACTAGCTCTACTGGCTCAGGCGGTGGCGCAGGAATGATCTGGATACTGCTATCGATACTGGGTGCTATACTTCCAGCGTCGGACATCCTGGCAAAAGAACCGTACATGTATATATGATTTATTTAAATTAGACAGTTATGGCGTACTCTATAGTAACCTTCCTAACTTCTAATTTCACGTTAAAGCATAACAATACCCATGGCTGGCTTGGTCGGAATCTCCTCATGCCCAATGCTTCTTGAAAATTACTTTTATTTAAAACCATGTATATTTTCTTTTGAAAACATTATCTTTAGAACCAAATCCGGTTATAGTCTAGTTTTTAAAGAAAATACTCTAGTTCGCTATAACCTTGGCTCTGATACCACGTTCTGTCACACCACGACAAAGGCGGAAACACGTGGCGCGACGGTTCAAAAGCATAAAGTCAAGGTTATTGCTAAACACAAGTAATTTAAGAAAATGGGTCATTTATTATGACGTCAAATCAGTTTCAAACATTACACAAAAGTTAATTGTTTTTGAAATAAACATAGAGGTTTCTCATATATATCCCAAATGCCTTGGGAAATAAAAGTGAAACCCCACAAAAGTTCGACGTCGCATTGGAGATTCCCCGACCCTGCTTGCCTGATCTTTCATCTTCTAGTTACCTGAAAGATATGTTTAAAAAGTTTCGTCAATATAAATATATTAGTGAGTTCACAGGTTTTCAGTTTCTAAAACTTGAATACTTGGGAATACCATGTTATGACAATATATAGGAGTTGCAAATTCCTATAAATCTACTTGAGACTATAATCAAACCAAGACATATAATAATTGTGCCCCGCTCCAAGTCGTTACTCGGTTTCCCACGACTTATTTTCAGAATATTTGCACCCCAGGCATAACCTAATGCATAATCGACGCTATCGATTAGGGGTGGGCCTTGTCAGGCACCAATAGTACTATTCGAATATTCCTCCGGTTTCAATTTCCCTGAACAAATGATTATAGAGGCGAGGACTCAACCCCGAGTGGCGGTCACACCTCAAGTATTAAATCCGTCAAACATTATCCCTAACATATCTTTCCCCCGGAAAACGTAAAAATAGTTTAAAATGGGGCCGTGAAACTCACCTGAAACTGCGTCTGGCTCAATAGGGTGAATAGCAAAGGGGTGGTCTTGCACCTACAAACGTCCTAGACGTATAAGTCACTATTCCTATAGTGCATGTGCCTTGGCAAGTTGTACACCCAACTCCCGACCACAAGTTGTTCCAAATCCCGTTTAATTAAGCGTGTATCCTAGGTTTTGTTGGCGTTACATTACCCTTTGTGTTACAAGTTATATATTACTCTTGTTAATATTTCCATAACTTGTATCTTATTATTATCGACTCGACTTCACTTAACATATAATTATTTTCCCATTTAAATAATTATACTTAAGATCGCATCGCTCGATATAATATATATATTTCAATCCTCGACCCGACTCACTTTGCCACACATTTGTTTTCCCATTTAAACAAATATGCTAAGATCTTGTCGTTCGATCGTATATTCTTAATGTCCGATTCAACTCACCACACCGTATATTTATTTTCCCATTCAAATAAATATACTAGGATTTCGTTGGTACGACATACACATATATATATCCTTGTCTTCTCGTCGCGGCTTTCCTTCCCGCATATCTACTTTCCCATTAAGTAGATATACTAGAATTTTGCCAAGACGAGTGTACAAATATATATAAAAATGTAATTTTCCTTGTTAAGTATATACGTTTGTTTTAACGTCTTATTCGTTTGTGTCATGCGTTTCTCCCACGAATTAATCCTTCAACACTTAGGAAAGTGTTTATTTGTTTTCACCCAAAGTATATATATATTTTACCTCTTAAAATATATATTTTTCTTATCTTGCCGCAATGGCATTTTCCTCATATTTTGTCCGGGTATGGTTCGTTAACGCGTTTTAGTTCGATATCTTAACTCGATTAGTTAATTTTTCCAAGTTTTTCCCAACATGTATTTTATAGAAATATTTTCCATATTTCTTCCTATTTTCCCATGTTACTTGGATGGTTAAAATACTTATGTATTTTTAACCCAACTTGTCAACTTAACTACAAAAATGTTTCCAACACTTTTATATTCCCATTTATATAAAAGTATTCATTTTTGTATAAGTTTCCCAAGTTTGTTTAATATTTTTATAAAATCTCTATTTTATAAAAATCCTTATGTTAAAACCCCTTATATTTTTATAACTTTCAAAAATACACTTTTATACAAAATACCCAAGTATTTTTACTAGTATTTACAAAAATCATCCTTAGACTTTATTACTTGCATTTTTGACACCAAACTTTCCATACTTGTATTTTTGGACTAATAGTTTCTAAAATGTCCATTTTAGTCCCTTAACTTTCAAAGTTACAACTTTAGTCCCTTAACTTACAAAAGTTGCATTTTTCTATTCTAACTTTCAAAGTTAGCATTTTTCACTCAAAATAGTTAACTTTAAAGATTCAACTTTTTATTGGTAAGTTATTTTTGTATCAAAACACTTATGTTAGTCTTATATACCATATGGAAGACTAATTATGTGTGTGTTTTATGTGTATGTCCATTTCATCAAAATATCATTCATCCAAGTGAGTTAACTTTAATTTTCCATCTTAATCATTTATGAACTTCTAACATGTTTTACCACATATTATAACTTAAATGATCATAATAAGATGAATTAAAGTTAGTTTTAACATATTCATGTTCATTTCAAAATCTTACCCAAAACATCATCCTACTTAGTCTTACATGTAAAATTTATATATTTTCAAGACTAATACATCATCATCAACAAATCCATGGTTTATTTTCATATCTTTAATCTTCCATTTTACACATGAAAACCTATTAAAGATTATGTTCAAAACCATTTTTAAACCCTTCATGTACAACTTGCTACTAGGAACACATACATGAATAATAACAATCAAAAACAAGATTAAGAAGCTTACTACTAGCACAAGGCTAGGGAAGACAAAAACCTTGGATTTGAGAGGGGTTTAGTGTGTTCTTCCTAGTGGTTTAGCTCCAAGCTCTTGAAACACACAAAAGGGGTTTGGATGATGGATGATTTTAAGTATTTTGGAGGTGTAGAAACTTGAAAGAACAATGTGTGTGTGCTTATGGAAACCCACGGCCAAGAGAGAAGGAAGAAAGAGGTTTGTTTTGCTTGGTGATTCAATCTTCTAACATGTGTTATTATATAACTATCTCATGTAATGATGCTAAAGATTTAAGAGATCTTATGGAAGATTATGTGGGTACTTGGGAGATTTTGAAAAAGAGGATATGTGTGTGTGTATAAGGTGCCGTATGTATGCATGCAAGGATGGGTGGTTTCTTGCAAATCTTGGTTAAATCTTATAAGGCATCATGAACCTACTTACAAGACCCAACACACACATGCCTACTCTAATGTGATGATGTTTTAGAGTTGCCTTGGATTATTAGGGCCATTGGCCGAAAATTCGGATCAAGGGGACAAAAAAGTAGCATGCCTTTTGTACTAGTGTTTCCTTACATCTTTTCCTTACACATTTTGGCTTCATGTGTGTGCATGCTTTATGTTAAGTTCTTAAAGTATTATTAACACACACATGTGCATACTTATGGCCTCTTAGGCCGGCCCCCATGTAGTTCAAGTGGGGTCCACAACTTCAAATAATACCCATTGTTTGTTATGTTTAATCCCCCGTCGTTCGGGTGTCGTTCGGGTATTTTTCGGGTTTTAATCACGCGTTATCCGGACATTAAATATACCTTTAATAACCCTTAAATATAGTCTATTTTAAGCGTTGATTGGTTATTTAGGCCTTTACCGGGTGAAATTATGAGTTATACGCGTATCGGGTGCGATACGCGCATTTTATTCGTTACCGGGAGATTTGTACAAGACGTTTTCATTTATGGTTTTGGAGTTCCAAAACTCATTATATCTTATGAAAATACCCTTTATTTTATATCCTGGGTGTCCGGGATCCGTTTCGTTTATTTAATTATTACCGGGTAATTGCCAACGTCCATACCGGATAGCTTATTCGCACATGATCCAATCATGCTTTACCATTAAACGTATGCATTCCTATGCACTATTTGGAAATTGCTATCTCCTAAGGCCTTGATAATTAAATCACACATAATTGCATTTAATTACGTTAATCATATGTTAATTAATTGTACGGAATTACCTTATTTTTTTGCCGGTTGTTACATTCTCCCCCCGTTAAGAGAATTCCGTCCCGGAATTCACTTCGAGTTCTCCAGTACAGGTGTCTTTTCGAATAGGGCGGGGTATTTTTGCTTCATCCGGTCCAGCCTTTCCCACGTGAACTCCGGTCCACGCTTGGCATTCCAGCGCACTTTGACCAATCTGATCTTGCTGCGCCTTAATTTTTGGACCTTCCAATCAGTTACCTCGATTGGTTCTTCCACAAAATGTAACTTGTCGTCAATCTGGATTTCGTCAGCAGGAATAATGAGAGTTTCGTCGGATAGGCACTTTTTCAAGTTCGACACCTGAAACGTGTCGTGTATTCCACTAAGCTCTTGAGGCAACTCGAGCTTGTATGCCACTGTGCCTACCCTCGACAAGACTTTGAACGGTCCAATATATCGCGGGTTCAGCTTTCCACGCTTCCCAAAGCGCGCGACACCTTTCCAAGGTGACACTTTCAGTAGGACCCTGTCTCCGACTTGAAACTCTAAAGGCTTTCACCTCATATCAGCATAGCTTTTCTGGCGGTCCCGGGCCGCTTTGAGGCGTTCCTTTATCAAAAAGACCTTATCCGTGGTTTCTTGAACAATTTCGGGCCCGGTGAGTTGCTTTTCCCCAACCTCCGCCCAACATAATGGCGATCGGCACTTGCGTCCATATAGAGCTTCAAACGGTGCGGCTTGAATGCTCGTATGATAACTGTTGTTATAAGAAAATTCTACCAATGGCAAGTGCGTATCCCAATTACCTCCGAAATCAATCGCGCATGCCCGTAACATATCCTCCAATGTCTGGATGGTTCGTTCACTTTGACCATCCGTTTGGGGGTGATATGCGGTGCTCATGTCGAGGCGAGTACCGAGGGCTTCATTTAAACTTTCCCAAAATCTTGACGTGAAACGACTATCTCGATCGGAGATGATAGAAACAGGTACACCGTGTTTAGATACCACCTCCTTAATGTACAAACGGGTCAGTTTCTCCAACCTGTCCGTTTCGCGTATCGGGAGGAAGTGTGCAGATTTCGTCAATCGATCTACGATTACCCAGATCATGTCATGGCCGCTTGTTGTCTTAGGTAACTTGGTAATGAAATCCATGGTGATTCGTTCCCATTTCCATTCCGGTATTTCCGGTTGCTGGAGCAAACCGGAAGGTCTCTGGTGCTCAGCCTTGACCTTTGCGCAAGTCAAACATCGCGCGACATAGGCTGCTATATCCCTTTTGAAATTCGGCCACCAATAAAGTTCCTTCAGATCGTGGAACATCTTGTCTGCACCCGGGTGAACCGAATATCTAGAACTGTGAGCTTCGGCCAATACTAGCTCACGCAATCCACCATATACTGGAACCCAAATTCTATTCATGAAATACAATGTCTGGTCCGCTTTTGGTTCCAGTGGATCAACCATCTTTCGTAACCTTTCACCTTTGACATTCTCGGGTTTGAGGGCGTTAATTTGAGCTTCACGAATTCGTTCAGTCATATTCGTGTGGATAGTCAATCCCAAAGCTCGAACACGCAATGGTTTAACCCGTTCCTTGCGACTCAAGGCGTCGGCTACGACATTCGCCTTACCGGGATGGTACTTTATCTCACAATCGTAATCGTTTAATAATTCAACCCATCGCCGTTGTCGCATATTCAAATCCTTCTGATCAAAGATGTGCTGCAAACTCTTATGATCAGTGAAAATCGTGCACTTGGTTCCGTACAAATAGTGCCTCCATATCTTGAGAGCGAATACCACTGCACCTAATTCCAAATCGTGTGTAGTGTAGTTCTTCTCATGGATTTTCAGTTGCCTGGAAGCATAAGCTATTACTTTTTCTCGCTGCATCAATACACAACCCAAACCTTGATGCGAGGCATCACAGTAAACCACAAAATCTTCCGTACCGTCTGGAAGTGACAGTATCGGAGCGCCACATAACTTGTCTTTTAACAGTTGGAATGCTGCCTCTTGCTTTTCCGTCCACTCGAATTTCTTATCCTTTTGGGTTAGCATGGTTAAAGCTTGTGCTATCTTTGAAAAGTTCTCGATGAACCTTCTGTAATAACCCGCGAGGCCTAGAAATTGTCGTACTTCGGTAGGAGTTCGAGGTGCTTCCCAATTTTTAATCGCCTCGATCTTGGCTGGATCAACGTGTATGCCCTTCTCGTTTACCATGTGGCCTAAAAAGTGGACTTCCCGAATCCAAAAGTCACATTTCGAGAATTTAGCATAGAGCTTCT
This sequence comes from Ambrosia trifida, assembly GCA_028751855.1. Lineage (NCBI taxonomy): Eukaryota > Viridiplantae > Streptophyta > Magnoliopsida > Asterales > Asteraceae > Ambrosia > Ambrosia trifida. The sequence continues at coordinate 122,275,796 of CM054122.1, forward strand.
CTTTGCGTAATACTTCAAGAATTAACCGAAGGTGATTCTCGTGGTCTTCTTTTGTACGTGAATAGATCAAAATATCGTCAATGAAGACGATGACGAATTTATCCAGGTATGGCTTACATACGCGGTTCATTAGATCCATGAAAACCGCTGGTGCGTTGGTCAAGCCGAACGGCATCACCAAAAATTCATAGTGTCCATACCGGGTTCTGAAGGCCGTTTTTGGTACATCTTCTTCTTGTATACGCAACTGGTGATAGCCTGACCTCAAGTCGATCTTGGAGTAATAGCTGGAACCTTGGAGCTGATCAAATAAATCGTCGATCCTGGGGAGAGGATAGCGATTCTTGATGGTTAGCTTGTTCAGCTCTCGATAGTCGATGCACATGCGAAATGTGCCATCCTTCTTCTTCACAAACAAGACGGGAGCTCCCCAAGGTGAGAAACTCGGTCTTATAAAACCTTTGTCCAATAATTCTTGTAGCTGGCTGGACAGTTCCTGCATCTCTGATGGAGCTAGGCGGTATGGCGATCGTGCCACAGGAGCTGCTCCGGGAACGAGGTCGATGCGGAACTCGACTTGTCGAGGTGGTGGCAACCCCGGCAAATCTTCTGGAAATACATCCGGAAAATCTCTGGCGACTGGAATGTCTTCCAACTTTCGCTCGTCGGCCTTCTTGTCCACTACGTGTGCCAAGAATGCGACAAGCCCTTTTCTCAGACACTTACGAGCCTTCATGCTCGAAATAATCCTTAGTGGCGTCCCGTGTCTTTCACCTTGAATTGAGAGAGTTTCACCGCTTGCGAGGGGAACTTGAATAACCTTATCGTTGCAAACCACAATGGCACGGTGCGCGGACAACCAGTCCATGCCAACAACGATGTCAAAACTTCCCAATACAACCGGTAATAGATCAATCCCAAACTCGTGCCCACAGAGTTCTAACTTACAATCTTTTGCTACCTCTCTCGTTTCAATAGTTTTACCATTAGCCAGTTCTATAGAGTAGGGAGTATCTAGTTTGCTAGTTTTAAAATCAAGTAGTCTTTTAAACTCAATGGATATGAAGCTAAAGTCAGCACCGGTATCAAATAATACAGAGACATAATGACCATTTAGAGGAAACGTACCAGTGACCACATTGGGGTCTTGCCGTGCGTCACCGGCTCCAATTACAAATGCCCGGCCGCGGGCCTGATTGTTGACTTTGGGACAATCTTTCTTCCAATGGTCCAATGACCCGCATGCAAAACAGGGTCTGGCCCCTCCGTTCTTTGGTGCTCCAGATCGGCACTCTTCGGTCTTGTGCCCGGTGCGGTGGCACTTCCCGCAAGTTAATCCATTGTTTCTCCCCTGGTTTCCCTGTTTGTTATTGTTACCACGTCCCGTGGCGGCATAACCCTTTCCTTTCTTGTTCGAGCTTCCCGACGCTCGATCCCTTTTCCCTTCATCTCTCTTTCTTTTCCCAAACCTCTGCTCGTTACCCTGATCATTAGTTACAATGGCTGAACTTGATCCCTGTTTCTTGGCCTCAACACTACTTGCTTTAGAAATTTTTAATCCGGAAACTTGGCGGATCAGTGTACCCATGCGTATGGCATCCTCGGTGAGACTGAGCGCAAGATCAATAGCCGCGCGCATGGTCGTAGGTTTCGAAGCAGTGACCATGCTGCGTATTTGCGGTGCTAGGCCGAACAAATAGCGCTCAATTTTGTTGTTCTCAGGGGTAACCAGTCGTGGCACCAATCTGGCAAGATCGTGGAATCGAGACGTGTATCCAGTAACGTCTGCTCCCACCATAGTGAGGTTCCAAAACTCAGTTTCCAATTTCTGTACCTCACTCGCCGGACGGTACTCAGCAATCATCAGTTCCTTCAGTTCTGCCCACGACAGAGAGTAAGCAGTGTCATCACCCAAAGACTGCACTTGACCATTCCACCATGTCAGTGCTTGGTCTAAGAACAAATTAGTGGAGTACATAACCGACTGACGTGGGGTACACCCACTGATGCGAATGACAGCCTCGGTCTTCTCGAACCATTTGACCAGACCAACTGATCCTTCCGTGCCGTTAAAATTGAGCGGCTTGCAGTCGAGGAAGGCTTTGAAGGTGCAGCCACGCTCTCGCGAGGCCGTTTCTGCATTAATAAAGTTGTATGTTATTACGGGACAGGAGTTTTAGGATATTCTCCCATTGCTTTATCAATTACTTTCAACTTCTTACCAGTGGGGGAAGTTTCCTGTCGGTCACTCCCAGTCAAATCGCGAGATCTTTCGGAGCGTGCAGCTTCGTGCTCCGCGATCGCGCGGGCTATGCGTTCAGAAATCATAGTTTCGAGCTCAGCCGGTGTTGTGGGCAGTCCGTCTGCTCCACTATTGCTTCGGGTGGCAGGTGCCATTTTTCTTCAATAATAATTATCAAAGGTTAATTTGGCAAACATTTATACAATACAAAGCATAAATAACAAACCCAAGCATGAACACAATAATCAACACCATGTCATCACACAACATACCAATACATCATACAGAAATATAAATAGAAATCAACACAACATCACCACACAAATACACAAACCACAACACATGGAGTAAGCAATAATAATCATAGACAACAACATATTTCACCATAATAATAAGATTTTTCATTAATTTCAATAATATCAGTACAATGCTTGTTCATAATACAAAATGGAGAATACACTTCTCATACAATACATTGCTTTTGAAATAATAAAACATCATATCATACACCGTAATACCCGTACGGCTAGGCAAAATGCAGACGAGTGTCATAACCCGTGCTGTACTACCATAATGCTGCTAATATGTACATAAGCTGGTGTGTCTTCTGTGCATCCCCGGATACATACTACTGTGGCGGTGGCGGTGGGTACTGGTACTGCGGCGCATACATGCTAATCGTCATGCTGATCTCTGAGATGCGCTCGTACAAAAACTGTCGATGTGCCCAGTGTGCATCCCAGTAATCCCGCTCTGCGCATCCATGCGCAAGAGCTCCTCTGCGTAATGCGCCAAGGCATCACGAGTGTCAATCATCCTAGCCCACATCAACCTCGTCTGCTGTTCAACCTGATTCACGGTGCGCTGTACCGTGTTGACTAGAGTCTGAAAATCCTGCTCTAAAGTGATGGTCGAGGTCTGGGCGGGTCCAGAGGGGGGTGTCATCCTGGGAAGGTGGGATGGTCCGGGTACATCAGGGTGTGTGGATGGGAAGGGCCCGAAGGGGAATGGTACTGGTATGTGTGGCAGTAATGGAGTGAGACCGGGTGGCCTGATGGAAAAGTAGGGTGGCATCATATAAGGGTCCCCTGCACCTAGAGGGTATGGTGCAGGTGTCATGCTGGGAATGGTGGGGATGGGTAAAGTCATGGCAATGGTGGGTGGTGGCATAGGCTCAGCTAGTGGGGCTATCAACGGCTCAGAGACAGTGGCCCACTCTGGAGTGGATACCACAACAGTGGGGGTAGGAGGGCTCGCGGTGGCAAAAGCTGCCATGCCTGCCCTGCGTAGCTCAGAGCTATCAGCGGGGCTACTCTCGAGTAGGTGTGCTGCTGGTCCCTCCTGTGGTACGGGCTCGAGTGGTGCTGGTGGGGGTATGGGATCAGCAGGTGCATCCTCTAACATTGGAGCCACCGGCTCCTCCTGGTCAGCCTGAATCTCTGGCACCAACATGTGCCCTACCGAGCCCACAGACTCGTCATCGGAGTCGTCGGATATCCATCCGTTCCTCCCATGGGGAATAGGCAGGAGTCTCATGCCTGCTGGGACGTGGATATGAGGTAAGGGTGCTGGCTCGTGCTCCACGTGAGCCTGCTGGTCGAATGGAGACTCTACTGTCTCCGAATGGGCTGGGATCGGCCGGGACGGTCCGGCACAGCCCTCGGGAAAATCCCTAAAAGCTCGAATGGGGCGTGGTGCTAACGGTGCGACCGGTACAACGGGTAGCGGCGCGTCTACCACAGCGGGTGCCCAATCAGGATCCTCGCTAGGATCCGTCTCATCCGAGTCGTCATCCGAACCTCCGTCGGCGTTCATCTCTACATCCTCGTCCTCTGCGTCAAGTACTACTAGCTCTACTGGCTCAGGCGGTGGCGCAGGAATGATCTGGATACTGCTATCGATACTGGGTGCTATACTTCCAGCGTCGGACATCCTGGCAAAAGAACCGTACATGTATATATGATTTATTTAAATTAGACAGTTATGGCGTACTCTATAGTAACCTTCCTAACTTCTAATTTCACGTTAAAGCATAACAATACCCATGGCTGGCTTGGTCGGAATCTCCTCATGCCCAATGCTTCTTGAAAATTACTTTTATTTAAAACCATGTATATTTTCTTTTGAAAACATTATCTTTAGAACCAAATCCGGTTATAGTCTAGTTTTTAAAGAAAATACTCTAGTTCGCTATAACCTTGGCTCTGATACCACGTTCTGTCACACCACGACAAAGGCGGAAACACGTGGCGCGACGGTTCAAAAGCATAAAGTCAAGGTTATTGCTAAACACAAGTAATTTAAGAAAATGGGTCATTTATTATGACGTCAAATCAGTTTCAAACATTACACAAAAGTTAATTGTTTTTGAAATAAACATAGAGGTTTCTCATATATATCCCAAATGCCTTGGGAAATAAAAGTGAAACCCCACAAAAGTTCGACGTCGCATTGGAGATTCCCCGACCCTGCTTGCCTGATCTTTCATCTTCTAGTTACCTGAAAGATATGTTTAAAAAGTTTCGTCAATATAAATATATTGGTGAGTTCACAGGTTTTCAGTTTCTAAAACTTGAATACTTGGGAATACCATGTTATGACAATATATAGGAGTTGCAAATTCCTATAAATCTACTTGAGACTATAATCAAACCAAGACATATAATAATTGTGCCCCGCTCCAAGTCGTTACTCGGTTTCCCACGACTTATTTTCAGAATATTTGCACCCCAGGCATAACCTAATGCATAATCGACGCTATCGATTAGGGGTGGGCCTTGTCAGGCACCAATAGTACTATTCGAATATTCCTCCGGTTTCAATTTCCCTGAACAAATGATTATAGAGGCGAGGACTCAACCCCGAGTGGCGGTCACACCTCAAGTATTAAATCCGTCAAACATTATCCCTAACATATCTTTCCCCCGGAAAACGTAAAAATAGTTTAAAATGGGGCCGTGAAACTCACCTGAAACTGCGTCTGGCTCAATAGGGTGAATAGCAAAGGGGTGGTCTTGCACCTACAAACGTCCTAGACGTATAAGTCACTATTCCTATAGTGCATGTGCCTTGGCAAGTTGTACACCCAACTCCCGACCACAAGTTGTTCCAAATCCCGTTTAATTAAGCGTGTATCCTAGGTTTTGTTGGCGTTACATTACCCTTTGTGTTACAAGTTATATATTACTCTTGTTAATATTTCCATAACTTGTATCTTATTATTATCGACTCGACTTCACTTAACATATAATTATTTTCCCATTTAAATAATTATACTTAAGATCGCATCGCTCGATATAATATATATATTTCAATCCTCGACCCGACTCACTTTGCCACACATTTGTTTTCCCATTTAAACAAATATGCTAAGATCTTGTCGTTCGATCGTATATTCTTAATGTCCGATTCAACTCACCACACCGTATATTTATTTTCCCATTCAAATAAATATACTAGGATTTCGTTGGTACGACATACACATATATATATCCTTGTCTTCTCGTCGCGGCTTTCCTTCCCGCATATCTACTTTCCCATTAAGTAGATATACTAGAATTTTGCCAAGACGAGTGTACAAATATATATAAAAATGTAATTTTCCTTGTTAAGTATATACGTTTGTTTTAACGTCTTATTCGTTTGTGTCATGCGTTTCTCCCACGAATTAATCCTCCAACACTTAGGAAAGTGTTTATTTGTTTTCACCCAAAGTATATATATATTTTACCTCTTAAAATATATATTTTTCTTATCTTGCCGCAATGGCATTTTCCTCATATTTTGTCCGGGTATGGTTCGTTAACGCGTTTTAGTTCGATATCTTAACTCGATTAGTTAATTTTTCCAAGTTTTTCCCAACATGTATTTTATAGAAATATTTTCCATATTTCTTCCTATTTTCCCATGTTACTTGGATGGTTAAAATACTTATGTATTTTTAACCCAACTTGTCAACTTAACTACAAAAATGTTTCCAACACTTTTATATTCCCATTTATATAAAAGTATTCATTTTTGTATAAGTTTCCCAAGTTTGTTTAATATTTTTATAAAATCTCTATTTTATAAAAATCCTTATGTTAAAACCCCTTATATTTTTATAACTTTCAAAAATACACTTTTATACAAAATACCCAAGTATTTTTACTAGTATTTACAAAAATCATCCTTAGACTTTATTACTTGCATTTTTGACACCAAACTTTCCATACTTGTATTTTTGGACTAATAGTTTCTAAAATGTCCATTTTAGTCCCTTAACTTTCAAAGTTACAACTTTAGTCCCTTAACTTACAAAAGTTGCATTTTTCTATTCTAACTTTCAAAGTTAGCATTTTTCACTCAAAATAGTTAACTTTAAAGATTCAACTTTTTATTGGTAAGTTATTTTTGTATCAAAACACTTATGTTAGTCTTATATACCATATGGAAGACTAATTATGTGTGTGTTTTATGTGTATGTCCATTTCATCAAAATATCATTCATCCAAGTGAGTTAACTTTAATTTTCCATCTTAATCATTTATGAACTTCTAACATGTTTTACCACATATTATAACTTAAATGATCATAATAAGATGAATTAAAGTTAGTTTTAACATATTCATGTTCATTTCAAAATCTTACCCAAAACATCATCCTACTTAGTCTTACATGTAAAATTTATATATTTTCAAGACTAATACATCATCATCAACAAATCCATGGTTTATTTTCATATCTTTAATCTTCCATTTTACACATGAAAACCTATTAAAGATTATGTTCAAAACCATTTTTAAACCCTTCATGTACAACTTGCTACTAGGAACACATACATGAATAATAACAATCAAAAACAAGATTAAGAAGCTTACTACTAGCACAAGGCTAGGGAAGACAAAAACCTTGGATTTGAGAGGGGTTTAGTGTGTTCTTCCTAGTGGTTTAGCTCCAAGCTCTTGAAACACACAAAAGGGGTTTGGATGATGGATGATTTTAAGTATTTTGGAGGTGTAGAAACTTGAAAGAACAATGTGTGTGTGCTTATGGAAACCCACGGCCAAGAGAGAAGGAAGAAAGAGGTTTGTTTTGCTTGGTGATTCAATCTTCTAACATGTGTTATTATATAACTATCTCATGTAATGATGCTAAAGATTTAAGAGATCTTATGGAAGATTATGTGGGTACTTGGGAGATTTTGAAAAAGAGGATATGTGTGTGTGTATAAGGTGCCGTATGTATGCATGCAAGGATGGGTGGTTTCTTGCAAATCTTGGTTAAATCTTATAAGGCATCATGAACCTACTTACAAGACCCAACACACACATGCCTACTCTAATGTGATGATGTTTTAGAGTTGCCTTGGATTATTAGGGCCATTGGCCGAAAATTCGGATCAAGGGGACAAGAAAGTAGCATGCCTTTTGTACTAGTGTTTCCTTACATCTTTTCCTTACACATTTTGGCTTCATGTGTGTGCATGCTTTATGTTAAGTTCTTAAAGTATTATTAACACACACATGTGCATACTTATGGCCTCTTAGGCCGGCCCCCATGTAGTTCAAGTGGGGTCCACAACTTCAAATAATACCCATTGTTTGTTATGTTTAATCCCCCGTCGTTCGGGTGTCGTTCGGGTATTTTTCGGGTTTTAATCACGCGTTATCCGGACATTAAATATACCTTTAATAACCCTTAAATATAGTCTATTTTAAGCGTTGATTGGTTATTTAGGCCTTTACCGGGTGAAATTATGAGTTATACGCGTATCGGGTGCGATACGCGCATTTTATTCGTTACCGGGAGATTTGTACAAGACGTTTTCATTTATGGTTTTGGAGTTCCAAAACTCATTATATCTTATGAAAATACCCTTTATTTTATATCCTGGGTGTCCGGGATCCGTTTCGTTTATTTAATTATTACCGGGTAATTGCCAACGTCCATACCGGATAGCTTATTCGCACATGATCCAATCATGCTTTACCATTAAACGTATGCATTCCTATGCACTATTTGGAAATTGCTATCTCCTAAGGCCTTGATAATTAAATCACACATAATTGCATTTAATTACGTTAATCATATGTTAATTAATTGTACGGAATTACCTTATTTTTTTGCCGGTTGTTACAATTTGGTAAACATGAAGATGAATGCTCAAATGTTCTTTTAGACATGTTCCTCCAAAATGAAATATATATATATATATATATATATATATAATGTCGATTACATGAACAAAGTAAACAAAGAAATAGCAACAATAAGAATCATATTAGAAATAAACCTTTAAATTAAAAGATACTATACTTACCTGAATAATATCAAACATTAAAACCTCTGTTCTTGAGAGCAATCATGTGATTGATTATATGCAACCATATAAACATATCAAAAGGATGGTAATTATGATTCTAACTTCAAACCAATAGAGAAGATGATATATGATAATGACTTAAAATGGTGGCCTTTAAATGAAGATTCAAAAATTTCGGTCCTACCAATTCAATATCACATGACCAAGGGTGAATATTCAATATTGAAATGCTTATCAAATGTTGTAACGTGAATATTCAATATTAGCCAAATCAACTTTATAAGTGAATTTCAAACAAACTGTGAGTATTTTTGGTCAAATCCTAAATTCATATTCACGAAAATATGCCAAGTATTTTAGAGGGAAATGAACAAAATTTTTCATAATTATTTGTAAAGTAGTTGCAATAGATAATGGTGAAGAGTTAGTTACAAAGAAAATAATGCTAGGAAAGATAGAAATAAAACACACCAATTCAAATTCACATTACAAATTATAATAATAATGGAACATATACAATAGAAAATCGTATTGAATGTTAATCATATAATAACATTTGTTGTTTAAACATTTGTTTCACATGTTTTATGTAAATAAACTGAAGATGTACCTGGATAATCGAGGATGCTAAGCTTGTGTCCTATGTGTTGAATTCAATAAACTGAAAATTGCCTACCATTATGTTTTACATTCAATAATAGCAAACAAATCTATTGAATAAACACAAAAGCTAAAGGCGTTTCACTGTGAATGCATGCTTTAGGTTGATTGTTTGAGGATCAAAATGATTCAATATAAGAAAACCATTCACCATTTTATTACTCAAACATAAAGTAGTCTTAGAACGAAACGAAAAAAGAAACAATCCATCAACCAAAAAAACCAAACATGTCCAAAATAAAAAACAGCAACAACTGAATCAGCTGGTGAATGGGGGCTGGATAAATCTATTTCTCTTTTTTTGGAACCAACATCCGCTTCTTCGCACTTGCTCTGCTTGAACGCCTCTCCTCTTTTGTATCTCCCCCGATTCCATCCTCTTTTGCATCTCCGACAATTCCATCCTCTTTCTGATCTGCATCACTAACATTAGAAAGTGAGACATCCTCTGCTTTGTAAACCTCTTCCGGGTTTCTTTTAAGATCACCATAGGTACTTTTATTAGCATCTTCAGCAACAGTAGACGTTGGAGTGACATTCTCGTCCGTTGACGATTGCGCATCCTAAAAAAGAAAAAATGAATATAAACGAATGCCATCTACTAATACATACCGAAACACCACAAAATAAAATAAACCTCACCTTCAACGAAACCGTATTTGGCTGCTGATCACCCGGCGAAGCATCATTTTGATTTAGATCATCACTCTGATTTAGTACAAAAAAAACATATATAAGTAGAATATCACTATCATATGACGTGAAATATATAACTGTATTACACATACCTTTTCAACGGAATGCTTATCTTCAATCTTCTTAATAATATCAACATCATTTGAAACCTTGTTAATAGCATAATACTCAATGTTGTGATCAACATTGTATTTTGTCACCTTAATGTGAAACGCTAACTTCTTTCCAATCAACTGCTTAAACTCGGTTGGAAAATCCTCAAACTCATCAGCCTGTAAATTGTAACATTTCGTATTTATTAATCGTACGTTACGGATTAAAACGACAAGTTTTATTATTGTTATTCTTGGGGATATTTTGAATCCTAATACAATGATAATTATTCATACATATATTTATATTTATATATATAAAAGTTATAGTAATAATAATAATAATTATTAGTCAAAAAAAAAAAAAAAGAAAATCAGCTTTATTAACCTACCCCTTTGAAATTCTGGAGGCCCACACACTGTCCCGGCCCACACACTGTCCCAGCCCACACACTGAGTCCACCAGAAACCCGGCCCAATCCCCTCTCCCTTTCCCTTACTTTTTAAAAAAAAAAAAAAAAATGGTGCCATTCCCAGGTCTCGAACCGGAGACCTTCCAGACACAACCCCCACGTACCAACCATCTATGCTACACAAGTATATTGTTAGGATCCAGATAATTTTATTTATATACACAGATTAAACTGCTTCTGTTTGTTTCCTGCTCGACGAAACAGCAAAGATGCTGTTGACCAAGCCTTTGACCCAATCAAAACCTCATAATTGACGCGTGATTTATCCTGAAATGGAATGTTTTCGTATTACCGGCCTTGTTTGACCATGATGCACAATTAACATCAATCAATTATTACCAAATTAACCAATTACGCGTATGGACTTCAATCTTTGGTCAAACCTTCCAATTCGAATGTCCTGAGCTATAAATTGATGCCTTCTGAACCATTACAACTCGCTCATAATCTTCTCTCAAACCTCAATATTCTTCATATCAATCTGTGCATCTTCATACGATCATCGGTTGACTTTTGGCTTTGACCGAGCAATCGAACACGATACAACACTGTAAGAATAATATTTTTTGTGGTTTTGTTTATCGGCACCCACACAGCATAAACCCTAAGGTTAATTGGGTTAAAGTTGTGTGGATTGCCTGATTACTGAATCTAGGGTTCGCAAAACTTGATTTGGGGATAAATCAATTCGACATAGTGCATTTATATAATTTAAACAGAGTTAAAACACAACCACAGGCCTAGGCCAAGTGGTTGTGCTCGTGAATTGTGACTGAGACTACCCGGGTTCGAGTCCCGGCTTGAACACCCTTTTTCCACATTTTTTTATTTTTTTCAAAGACAAACCATTTATAATTATTTATTATACATCTAAATCTTGTAAATTCATTTTTAAATATTAAAACCTTTTTATAAATTCTAAAAAAATTATATTTATCAAATCTGTTGTAAAGGAATTTTCTACAATTTTTAGTTTTCTGAAATTCATTTATTTAATATTTATAATAATTAAATCAATTTTATACTATTATATTTATAAAAATCCATTAAAATATCAAAACGACTTTATTAAATTCTACAAAAATTATCCTATGTTTGTACAATGTTAAACTTTACTGAAATGATTTTTAATTCAGAAAAATCATTTATTTTATATTTTTAATCAATTTTTGTTAGATTTAATCATAATTAAATCATAATAAATTCAATTTTCATTATTTTTGCACCAAAATTTTATACAATTTATTTTTAAATATTTAGAACAGAAATATGATTTTTAAAAAAGAAATTCTTTAATTTCAGTATTTTTGAATATTAAAGTTAAATATTGACAATTTGTAATAAATAGATTTAAAAATCTATTTTAAATGAAATAATTTTATAAAAATTATTTTTGTACTTCAAACACATTAATGTGATTATCCTAAATTTAAATTTCATAAAAAGATTTTTGGTTATTTATTTACTAATATTCTCTCATTTATTAAACAATTTTCACATTAATCAAACAAGCATTTATCCCCAATTCGAAGCCCTAGAACTTATACATTTGTAGGCTTGATAGACTTAGACATATTTATTACCTCATTATAGGGTGATACTTGATACATTTGGGCAACACACTATTTTCAACAGATATAACATTTTACCATGGTGAGTTTTACATAGCCCCTTTTCTATTTATCACCATTTTTGGGGTGAAACATGTTACAACAATATTTATGCAATTCAATCATCAATGTGTCTATGTGTATTTCTATGTTGCATTATGTCTTGAACATGACTAGGGTAAGCACAATTCTAGCATAAACATTCATCAGCCAAACGGTATACATTGATAGATCTATTGGACTGACAATCCCACCCGGATACGTGCCTCCTACAAAGGTTACGTGGGTGTTTGTTACTGCAATTTAAACGAGTGAACCATGAGCGTATGGGATGTACCACAATTACAACAGTCAACAAGGTTGATTATGCACTCGATTTACTTCTAGTATGTTTTTGCATATGGACTAGATTGCCATGACACATGAATTGCACAACAATTTTATTCTATTATCAAAACCTAGGTAATTCTCACCAACTTTTGTTGACCCAAAACATTTACAACTTAACATGTTTCAGGTTCTATTTGCTTGAAGATTTGAATTGATGCTTGAAGATACGTGTATAGTTTTATTCAAATTGATGTACAAATTCTAGAACAATTGTATGTACTTTATTTAAATCATTTATGAAACTTATTATTCACCATGAGCTACTGAACAAACGTCAATACGTGACATCCCGATGTTTCCGCCATCGGTTGGGGTGTTACATAAATACAAAATAATATTGCTTAACTGTTTATAACGTGTATGTAAAAATCAATATTATCTAATAAAATGGATTATTAGGTAAAACCTGGTCCTGTCTGTTGACAATTTCTGCAGCCGTCTTCCCTAACATCCTAATTGATTCTCGATTAAAAAGAGTTAGAGAAACACTTCCAGTTGAGTCTTGAACAATAAGAGGAATTTTGAACCTTTATAAAATAACACCACAAAATATAATAATAACAGAAATCTAATGAAATAAAGATTAATAACCAACAAAAAAAGTATTTAAATTTATTTAGATTATACCTGTACTCAGCGTTTACAGGTTCGACCTTGCATGTTTTATTACTACATTTAAACTTCCGCTCACCAATATCAGGAATTCCATCTGCATTTTCTATTACACCAAATTCCTTTTCAACTTTGAAATGGCAGGAAGTGCACGCCTCATAATACCACAGTTTTTTAGTACATATCCCCTTAATTGTAGCAACCACGACCAAATGTTTATTCTAGGTGAAAAAAAAAAACCTTTTAAATAAACAACACAAATACAAATTAAAAAAATATATATTAGTAGATTCACTAATTCAAATTACCTCATCAATTATAGAAACAAACGCTAGAGGACTATATTCAGAATTAACAAACATATCCTCTTCTGAAGCAGCCATGACAGAACCTGACTCGTTACCACTTATGGCCCTTGCGTTTCTATACTTTGCAAAATATCTAATGCCAATAAAAAATAACTTAACATCACAATATACTTTAAAATTTATACAGCGAACAAATCATTTACACGCAAACGGAAAAAATAAAAATCACCGTTCTTTAAAGGTAACGATTTCATCAACTGCGGAATTAATGAACAGCTTTGTTGCACTAAATGCATTTGAGACACTCCGCTTATCTAAAATGAAAATATAATCTACACTTAAAAATAAACAATACTAAAAATAAAACTCATATCAAATTCATAGTATCAGCCTTTAATTACCTTGATGAAGCTTTACTGACCCAAACTGAATAAGTAGAAACACATCCTTCTCCCTATCTTTGCGAGTCATAAATGAGTGCATCTCAATTGCAAATTCATCCCAAAGGGTCACACCAAGCTCCTCATCACTGATACATATTAAAATTAAACACTTTAATAAAAAGAAAGTTAAATAAATATCATATAATGAAACTGCTTAATAATACTTACTCTAAATCAGTCAGCTTTAGGTTAAGCCTTTTCCCAGGTCCTAGTTTTGTTACGGTATCCTCTATGTCATAGCAAATCACGACATATCCAATGAGATCTAAAATAACATTGTTCGAAATCTGTGTTAGTTTTTTAAACATGTACAACAAAAATATTATTAATATGTATAACGAACATAATGTACTACTAACCTATTACTGCACCCACAGCTTTGTTATCTTCAACAACAGACGATTTTCCCAGAATTGACTTAAAATCAGTCAAATCAAAGCCATGTTCAGGACCACTCCAGTCGTCGCATTTCCTCACAGATGTGCTGATATAAAAAGTTAGTTTGTGGTCATTGTTGACCAACTGAAAATTATTTTTGTTTTCAGCAAGTGAAGGCCTATTTATCAATAAATTCTCATCCTCAATGAAGAATTTCTCAAATCTGAAGAAGAATCTATGCAAACAGCTTGCATGTATTTTGTTTCCCTATATGTTAAACAAAGATTAAGATCTCGAATAGTATAATGTGGTATAGTATAATAGAATTATGAAAATAAAAAAAAACAATATCTTAAAATTAAAAAATTTCAATTACGTCTTCATCCATAAGAATCATTTCTATGGAGTAGAATTTATTTTCTTCACCATTCATTTTTCGCCTCCACACCTTCAGAATCTTGACCTTAATTTTACAGTCATCTTCATTCAACCTCAATGCATTCAACATGGTAACATTTCCATTTGCCATATCTAATTATAAAAACAAAAAATAAGAAAACCAAAAAACTTTGTTGTTAGTATTTATATATATTGTGAATCATTAACATAAATAATAAAATATAATGTGAAATTAAAAAAATACTAACCTCAAGAAAGCTGGTTGAATAATTATTTTCTTGTAGAGAGAATGTGTGAAAATGGTGAACTTTAATGATATATATAGAGAAAGAAGTATATTTAAAATTCAAAATTTAGAGATAAAATCTCTTTTTAAAAACCGAATTCTATTAAAAGATAAGATTAAGAATTTGAAAATTTAAAGTTAAAGATAAGAATAATTATCTGTTTTTTAGGAGATATATGTTATTAAAAAATAATATGTTATAATAAACAATATATATTTGAAACATAATTAAAAAAAATATATCAACAGACAGTTGATTACAATCTAATATAAAAACTAATTAACAAAATCTGATTTTAAACTGAAATATAAATTAACTGTCCTAATGAATATCTGAAACTGCTCATCTTAAACGTTTATTGCCATTTGATATAACATTAATGTTGTATGATTTTGGAAAGTTGTTTATTGTGGTAAGTTAAAACAATATTCATAACACAAAGATCTTAAGAAAACTATTATAGATAATGAAAATGTATAAAAATAATATTAGAAATTAAAGCTACATTGAAAACCTTATATTAACCATTAATAAACCAAAATTTGGAACATTCAAGTCTTCTTATACATATTTAGAAGACCACAAAACTTTTAATCCCCTACTTCATATATACCTTCCAACAATATACCCCAACACTAAGTAAACAAAATTTGGGGAATTTGAAGGTCTATTCACTATTGGTTTCATCAAACCTTACTTCCTTACTACGTCATTTCCAAATTACATTTTAGATAAACCTACTATTCTAAATTTGTAGCTTCTGACTAAGGAGATGAAAACACCAACATACCTTCCCTTTTGAAATACATAATACGATAACGCCTACCATTCTTCAAACGAAGCTTCTTCATGCATGACTTCCACTCACTGACAGCATATCTCCTTTTACTACCAGAACCTTCAACACGCAGCTTCTTAGTAATAGACTTCCCATTTTCCACTTGAATACGTAAGCTTTCCACCTTATCAAACTCACAATCCTTTCCAAAAGGGATTGAAAAACGCTACAAAAAGTTAAGTAAATATTAAATAAATTAAAATAAAAACTAAATAAATTTGAACAGATACATATGTTTAAGTACTAAAAACTTACTAAACGGTATGTCACTTTTTGAACGGCTTCATGATCTGGAACAGCATATTGAGATTCAGAATCACTGTCTTCAGATTCATCAGGAGATTCAGAATCACTGTCTTCAGATTCATCAGAAGAAAGCTCAATCACTTCATCAGAAACTTCGAATTCTTGTTCAATATTTGCATTCCATATTTCATCAGCGTCAGCCCGCCTTCCATCTTCTCGAAACAGTTCTAACTTGAATTCAAACTCAGCAACCTTTTCAAACACCAGGAAATCTCCAATGCGTAATTTAAGATCTTTAAAAACAGTGCTCCAACCATCAGTGAAATAAAATCCAAAGATATACAGCTCAATTAGGACTGTCCATTCATACACATCTCCCAAACGTATGACAACCGGATGTGGAAGCTTACTGTCTTTGAAATGATGGTCCACATAATCAGCAGGCAAATTCTACATACGCCGATTGAAATATATACCAACACATCAGAAAATTATATAAATATAAAATAATTACAAAAAATAAGGTAATTTAAATATTTACCATCTTATTTTTTGCCAGTATTATCCACCAATACGGGAATTTGTTTGATACATCCGACGGTTGAACAGAACTTAATATCGTAACTTTGAAAGTAGCATGTTCAAACAACTCAAAGACAACGAAATCGCCTACTATAAGCCGAAGATCTTTTACAACTTGATTCCATCCTGTTGTTATCTGAAATGAGTCTGACTTTTGTTCAACTATTACACCCCATGACTTATCATCATCCGTGGTTATCAAAACAGGACCCACAGGGTAGTTATGGTCGTAACATGGCGGCAATTTCTGTTAATTAGTTAAATAAATAAATATTTTGTTAGTATACTATAATAAACATCAAACTGTTGAATAACAATATAATGAAAAAACAGTTAAAAATACATAATAAAAATTGAAGATAAGATTAATAAAAATATTACCAAGTAGCTGGCGTCGTTCAAAGGGATAGGTCTAAAGAAAGCAAATACCATTTTTCCAAACTGTTAAAGATTCAAACAGTGTTCCTGTTAAAAAGAAATTAATGAACAAAAAATTAGATCAATCAAGAAAACCTCATTAATATAAGTAATCCAAAAGCAAAAGATGATGAACAGACAATCTGTGCATACTAATCTGTTATAGCTTAACAGGGATCCACAATGCACAATAAACTACATTTAAAATACACCCAAAATATCATAAGTAGAACCAATACAGTGTAAATATTATAAGCACGACTAATGTAAAGATATCCCTGTTATATCACATACTAATCTGATATAGCTTATCAGAAGTCCACAATGCTTTATGCATTACATATAAACTACAATGAAAATATTATAAGCAGTAACGTTTAACAGTCAAAGTATTATAAACATGACAAATAGGACACAATATAGCATACTAATACAGCTACAGATACATATTAAATCAGTACAGAATTCAAACCAAATATTAAAATTAACTATAATAGCTAAGACATAAAAACCCCTAAATTAAAAATAACATATAAAATCGTCAGATAGAGATTCACAACGATTCATTAAGATTGTATAAAATCGTCAGATAGAGATTCACAACGATTCGACGGTTATACAAAGAATACATGATTATAAAACCCCTAAATCGGCAAACCATAATTTTACTTTACAACGATTCACATACAACGCAGTAATTTTGTATATATGAATCAATATAAACGAAAATTTCATACCTGAATCGTTCAGTTCCCCCTAAAATAGACAAACCCTAATACGATTTTAGAATCATTCACATAAAATAACTGAAAACGAATGGATTAAATAACTATTGACAAAGAACTTGAGCGATCAGTTGAAGAAGAAGAAAATTTCATACCTGAATCTTCGGCGATATTATTGAAGAAGATGAAAGGATTTGTATTAGTTTGGGTTAGAAAGATAATGAATAGAGTTAGGTTTGGCTGAAACAATAAAACTCGGAAAATTATAACTAATGAACGATTTTAATGGAGTTAATATGTTGGACTATCCATTACCCGGATCCATAACCCAAATAAATGATCCATCCATTTGAGCGGGAAAAAAAAAAGGGATGCCCTCAGAAGATGACAAGTGTCCCTAAACTACTTTTATTTATATATATTAGTAGATATGAATTAGGGTTATTTAACAAAAGAGAAATAAATAATAAAAATAAAGTAAAGTTTAATTAAACGAACATAAATGAACGAACAGAAACGAACGTTCATGAACGTAAATGAAGGAACAAAACGTGTGTTCATATTCGTTCGTTTAATTAAACGAACAAAAAATTGTGTTCGTGTTTGTTCATTTATTTAAATAAACGAACATAAACAAACTTCTCGCAAACAGTTCACGAACTATTCATTAACGTTTTTTTTGTTTACAGGCCTAATCCCTAGTATTCAACTCGGCTGATATTTGAAGAAACTAAAAAAAGATTATGTTTGATTTAGTTGAAAAGAATATAATAATCAAAATTGTTGCTACTTTCTGGACATAATACGTTGGAAGTTTCGAGTCTACGACACGTGTTTGCTGCCGAAACTGAATATAGAAGCCGACTTCTCTTTCGTTTTGAACACAATAAAAACCCTAGAAAATAATACAGTAATAATCTACCCCACCCATAATTTGGGGGTTTCTCTTCTGAAGGAAAAAGAAAAAATAAAAAAACACAATGAGTGCGTGTTTTCTTAAGAATAATGGTAGCAAGGCACACCTCTACATCAACACCTTATGGAAGAAGACCCGATCCGTCTCCGACTCAATCGGAGCTCCGAATACCCGACCCCATTTCCACCAACCCAAAGCTTCCTACTCCCGATTTCCTGAAAGAAAAGTGAAGGAGATGGATATTCCGGTTCCATTTGGTGGTACCAGTACCAAGGGTTTTTCTTCAATTTCAAATAACCGCCTCATTGGTTGGTATTTGGGTCTGGTCAAGACCCGACCCATCCTTACTAAAAGCATCACCTCTGCATTCATTTATACTGCTGCTGATTTATCTTCTCAGGTACTCTTTACAAATCTTTTTTTTTTTTTATTCATTTTATATGATTATTTTGTTGTAGAGTTTTTGTTGGTATCGCAATATTTATCAATCTGTTTGTTTTAGTTACTAGATTATTTTAGCTTTATTTTTTATAGAGTAATTAATTTATTGTTTATATTAAAAAATGTAGATGCCAAATTATTGTTAAGGTGATTATTTTGTATGGTGAAATTAGTTGTTTTTTTTACTAACTAATATGAGACTATTGTCTTCAATTTTATTGTTCTTTGTGGATTCAA
The DNA here is from genome assembly GCA_028751855.1 of Ambrosia trifida. Lineage (NCBI taxonomy): Eukaryota > Viridiplantae > Streptophyta > Magnoliopsida > Asterales > Asteraceae > Ambrosia > Ambrosia trifida. The sequence goes on from CM054122.1 coordinate 122,295,092, forward strand.
GATTACAACTTAACTAATAAGCATAATCATAAACATAAGGTGCTTAGTTAAGCAATTTCAGACAACCCTTTAATTGAAAATGTGTACAATTATTACAATTGCTTTGATACTAGTCTCGATATGATATGAAACTATGAGTACTTGCTTTGCCAAAAAGAGATTTTTTTTACTCATCTTGGTCTGATAGGCTTATTTTTCACTCTAATATGAGCATGAGCGCTTCGCTTACTCAAAAGTGCTTATATATTCGGAAAAAAAACACACACAATTAGCAGATAAGTTGTTTAAAATAAGCAAATGTTAATTTCAATACCTGTGCAACTACTTTGATGGGACGGTAAGTTTAATGTGTTTAATTTCAATATGGTCCCAATGATTACTTGTTTTTGCAAGATCAAGATAATTTCTACTCATTAATCGATTCTATAGTTTCTAACATATGGATGTTTATCCTCAATAATCAACCCGTGTTTAGACAATTGCAGGGTCATCTTCAGAGTCTTATGAACCTGTAAGAACTGTTCGCATGGCCGGATATGGAATGATAGTATTAGGTCCATCATTGCATTATTGGTTCAATTTTATGTCAAGACTATTTCCAAAGAGGGACCTAATTTCAACTTTCAAGAAAATGTTCATGGGGCAAGCAATCTTTGGGCCTATCATGACTGTTGTATTCTTCTCTGTCAATGCCGGTCTACAAGGTAACCGTTTCTTGAATGTCTTTTAATGTCTAAAAATTTGCAAACTGCATGATTTGGAAACATATTGTACACTGTTTCCTTCATTTTAGCATCCAACTGTAAATTATTTGCAAACTATAAACCAAGTTGCATTTTATTATTGATTTCCATTGTGTGCACGTTGCTCTTAAATTTGGGATTGACGGTTGGTGAAATATGGTAGGTGAAAGTGGTTCAGAAATTGTTGCTAGATTGAAACGAGACTTGATCCCTACACTGATCAATGGTGTTATGTACTGGCCCGTTTGTGATTTCATCACCTTCAGATTCATCCCTGTTCATTTGCAGGTAACGGTGACTTCATTTAATTTTGTATTGTTTAAAAGAGTTGGTTTGAAATAAGCAAAATCTGAAATTGGGTATTGATTAATATTATTGCAGCCACTTGTGAGCAACTCGTTTGCCTACATATGGACCGTTTACATGACATATATGGCTAGCTTAGAGAAAGCAGGCACTGCCACCGAATAGCTGCTCTGCTCTGTTTTGTTTTGGTTGGAATTATGTAAATGAGGCGCTATCTTATACATTTTACAGTTATGACACTTTTTTATATTTAAATGTTAAGAATAATTGTTATCTTGTTACGAACTCCTTAAGTTAGAGCTCTGAATTTGAGTCTTCTAGATTTTTCTTTTCTGCTGTATTTTCATTTGTACGAGTTTTGTCAACTTGTGGAGGTCAACCGGGCCGTTTACTTGGTAGATCGCAATTTTGCTTATTATACGTTTTGCCTGTAATGTAATGTAATGTAATACTACTATATTAGTATTGTATATGTATATTTATTTCACTACAAACAACAAATTGAGAACATAGATAAGGTGAACTCTGTAGTTGTGTTCCTGAGTCTTTTATGCAGAAAGAAGTGCAAGGAACTAAAAAAGAATTGTTTTCTTCAGTTTTTTACTGAAAGAAAGTGCAGAAGAAGAAGAAGGGAAAAGATTTTTAATAATCTTTTCTTCTAATCTTTCTTTCAAAATTGAGGGATTTAACCATAAAGAGTTATTTTCTCAAGTCTCAACTTAAACCCCTTTCTTGCCAAAACCCAAACTCGCCACCATCACTATAGCATCAATATCGCTTGAAATAGCCAACTTCTCATGATCTATAACACCACCAAACCCCATTATTGGAAGCGTACCATATACGGAACACTAGCCACTTTACAACTGTCATTTATTATCACTCGATACCACCGCAATTTGATGAGCATCGATGCATATGTGTAGTGTTTACAAATTTATACTCGACTTTCAAATGTCGTTCAATTGTTATGTCATTTTTATAGATGTTTTACAAAAAATATACATATACAAGTTAGAGAAAGTGTTTACGATTTTAGAAATTCTTAAGAGAGTTTTTAAATACGATTTTTGAATTTTATTTAGATAAAGTATTTATAAAATTAATGTGTTGTTTTTATAAGTTTGAAAAGGTCAGTTAATTTTTTTTTTCGTATCAACTATAATTTGTCGTGAATTAATAACAAGTACAAACATGTGTTTTAGGGGGTGTTTGGGATTGATTATTCAAAACAGATTATGCGTTTTGAAAAAGCACGGGTGGAGCTGCTTATAGATTATTGCGTTTTGGTAGCCTAAAAAACTGATTATCTGCGTTTTCAAAACGCAATCCCAAACACTAAAAACTTTTTATCTGCATTTTCAAAACGCAATAATCTAAAAATCAGATTCAAAACGTAATCCAAACACCCTCTTAGACACTTTTAGTGACTTATACATTATATATTTTCTTAATTTTGAATTAATTTAAATATAGGAATTGGATACAATAACAAAAATTTGTATTGTTTTATGTTTAAATCATACAAGGTTTGTGAACTTAATGTTTTTGAATTTTGACAAGTTTTTCTTTTCAAATCACACAAGGTTTTTACCTTTTTTTTTCGTTTTTTTCAAACATAGGGGAATATACCGCGTTAGATTGAAGTGATTGATATAATTTTAATTTTTCTTGATGCCTTTCGGTGTATCACCTTTTTTAGTGTCTAGCAAGTGTTTTAAGATATATATATATATATATATATATATATATATATATATATATATATATATATATATATATATATATATATATATATATATAGGGGAGGGTTATCTTGAGAACGCTAAATATTGTGAGAACCGTAAGAACAAGTAAAAAAATTAATCAAAATCAAATTTTTTTAATACAAACCTAATTATAATCAAAATACAACATTAATAAATGAATTTTCTCTCCAAATAATTCATCTTTTCTTGCAAAAACACTTTCAAATTAACTTTTTACACATGTGTAAATGAAATAGTTTACACATGTATAAACAGTAAATTTACACATGTGTAAAAACAAATTATTTGCGTATACGTTTGAATTTTTACGTGTAAATTGTGTTTTTGGGATTGTATTTTAGTAATAAAGACAAGTGTAAAAAGAAATTTTGAATTTGAATGGTTTTAGATGCCGTTCTCACGGTTCGCACGAAATATAGGTGTTCTCAAATTAACTTTCCCCTATATATATATATATATATATATATATATATATATATATATATATAGGGTTGAGTTATTCTATAAAGGCTACAAAAAATGAGAAGGGTGAGAAGGATACAAAAAACACACTAGATCATCAAATATGACACAATTAGCCACAAAATATAACACAGTGCCAAAAAAATATAACACAATGCTGAAGAAAAAAGACACAATGAATTGAAAAAATGACACAACGATGAAAATAAGAAAAAGACACAATGGTACATAAAAGACACAATGATATAACGCATATTCTAAAAACAAAAGTTAAAACCCCAAAAAAACGAAGACCTAAAAATTAACGACATAGGGTTCGATAAGACGATTCCAATGTCGCTTGAATGAGTTCAATCGGAGTCCGTTTAATACCCTTCCTACGACTTCCTAACCCTATATATATATATATATATATATATATATATATATACTAGTTTATATCCTGGGAGCGTTTCGGGTTGACCAATCTAAGTAAGGTGAATAAAATTAGAAGTATCTAAACTATAAAAATGGCATTAGATACATTTTTACAAAGAAAATATCAAAAGATCCATTTCACCTGGGAGGGTCCCGGGTTGAAAAATATAACAAGTCTAATAATACTAATACTAATAGTAATAATTATTACTTTTGTAATTAAATAACTAAAAAAATAACCTTGCTATAAGGTGACGCCATGTGTTGCAGTGTTGGCGATTTTTTTCTCCTAGTTTCTCTTAATGAAGTATACCTATGCATCTTTAGAAGAGTAAAATTCCAATGATAGCATGACGATTGGGCTGAATTTCAACATCGTAGATAAGAACATGGTTTAAAAGAAAAAACATGATTAATGAATAACCTGAACAATTTGTGTTTTTTTTTTTTCCTATATGAACGAAACCCCACAAAAAATAGTCGGGTTTTTTCTCCATTTTTTTATATAGCACTATGGTACTCGTTGGAAAGATAATAAAACGCTCGTTAATTTGGTGTAATTTTTTTCTTTAAAAAATCTCGTATATAAAAGATATTAACGTTTAAAAATTATGGGAGGAAACATAAGAGAGAAAAATTTACATTTGTTTTTAAATTCTTTTTTCCTAAAATAACTCAATTTAATTTTTGTAGATTAGGTTTTATATTATTATTGTTTTTTTAATTTGCCACATGGCATGACACATGGCACACTCAAGGAGGATAATGCCTCCTTGAGTGCCATGTCATGGCGATTGGGCTGATGTGACATCCGTCACCCTCGTCTTTCGTCAAATTGGCAACAATAGATTTTCAAATATTTCCACTATAGTCTCTATAAGTTTCGTCGTTTTCAAAATTAATTTTAGCGTGAACTAAAAAAAAAATTTATCATCTACATTTATTATGGACCGTGTGTACGTTTTTGTTGAAACGTAATTCGTAAGGGATATTATAATTTCCAAGCGTTAATTGAGTTTAAAAAAAAAAACACATTTTAGTTTAAATTAGTTAACTTGGTTAGTGTTTATAAAAGAAAAAAATTAACTAAATTAGAATATAATTAACCTAGTTAAAGTTGAGAGGCCTAGGTTGTCAACTTGTGAAAGTTTTAATAAACAAAACTCAATCCCTGTTGTCCCACCCGTTTTTTTTCCGATCGAACAGATTTCCGGCGGCCGGAACCAATATCCGGCGACCCTTCATCAACCTTAACCGATCATTTATTCGCTCCAAACCGTTTCTACTTCAAACCTATTCACGTCTCCATCAATTCGGACTATTAAAAACGATTAAAAACGAGTGATTATGTGTCACAAAATGTAACCGATCGGGACCTTAATGGCCGATCATTTGAAACAGTTTTAACCAACCTTTGTATAACTTTGATGTTACCTTATCGTTACTGCACCTCCACACGTCCTAAACCCACACCTAAACACCTCCAAAGGCGTCCAGAAGCTTGGTGGTTCGGCCCCATGTATGCGGTTGTGAAAGCATCGTTTCCGGGCCAAATTCGTTATTGTAAGTCTTAGGTTGCTATGCCGTTTCATTTTATAGTTGATTCCGAACAAAACCCCTCTATAATCTACTATTAATCTCGTCGAAATGATGATGATTGAGATTTAGGTTAGGGTTAGGGTTTGAAGTGTTAAATGGGGAAGATGATGAACTCCAGTAACTTGTTAAATATTATTTTGTTTTAAAGAAATCAACATAATATACTAGTGCCTTAGTGGTTTGGGTGGAGTTTGTGAAACAAGGCCACCTGGGTTCGATTCCATGCGCCTACCATTGTTTTTTTTCTTTTTTTTTTTGTTAGTTGTCCTTATTATTATGAGTATATTTTTTTTTATAAAATAATCATTTACTCATATAAAATTATAATATTCATAATAAATTCATTTGTGATGCAAAAATTATAAAAATTTAGGTGTAGCATCTTGACACCTCATAGAAAATTAACCCACTTTTATTTTCCGAAAAATGTTTTATTTCTATATTTTTTATTGAATTAAATTGTTTTAATCGTATTTAATTGATTAAAAATTCATTTTTAATGATTTTTATCTCAAAATTTTTGATAAATTATTTCTAATCATCATGAACTTAATTAAAAATTATTGGTTCAGAAAACTTTTATTTTTATTGATTTTCCTATTTTTAATCATTTAAACATGATTTAATTGCATTAAATCAGTTTTAAATATAAATAAGTTTATAAAAATTATGGGAAAATTATTGTTGTTAGTTTACATCAGAAAGTGTCCAATTTCTACAAAAATAGCATTTTTGGATCATGTCTTGTATTATTAGTCTTATTTATCAATTACGCTATAATTACACGTTTATTTATTTATACTATTACAACATCTATTTTACAAATATTTTTCTTATAAAATAAAAATGTCTTATGATTAAAAGTCTTTGTTATCATTGATGGATCTTTGAGTAACTCATAACTATTTATTTCAATATTTATGATTATTGTATTTATTTACAATAATTAGTTAAAGTAATTAACTAAATTATTTTGTCTTAATTATTTAAACATATTTTAACTAAATACTCAATTGGTAATAGTTATATTATTTAAACCACATTTACAACCTTTCATATATTAATTGTGAGATACAACTTTTACATTAACGCGACTTATCATAAAACTCTAATTCCCCAAATCGACTTAGCAAACCCTAATACCTTAGACCCTAGTTACCTTAGACTTTTTAGACACTTCCTTATTAGTATTCTTACACATTATAGGTTGAATTCCTCGGAATTCCCATTACTTAGCTCACGACCGCTTAAGTTGGATTTTGCTCGCTTTCGCAAACTGTGAGTATATCTTTCCCCTTTTTACTGTCTTACTATTTTGGGGTGACTCATGTACTTACTATCAAGTTTCTATTTCATTTTACTAAATGCAATTCTCATGTGTGTTTGCTTTATGTTAATTGGTGTGTCTATGACTTGTCAAATCATTAACCGCTGGGCGGCCTAGCTTTTCAATGAATAGTACTATGGTATACCCCCTTGAGACTCTGTTGAGAGAATCTTGGTCATTGTCTTGTTAATTCATTATTCAGTTGGTTAGTCATGTGTTAGTCATTATTCTCAGGTTTGGTTTTGAACGGATATTACTTATTACATAATTGCAAATGGTACCGCACATGAATTGCTAAACACTTTTCTACTATATTTATTTAAACAGGGTATGCTCACCAATACAATTTTTGTATTGACCAAATTATTTTGTACATGTTTCAGGTTGTTTTGAGATGCATCCTTTAAGCTTTCGGATTTATATTTAGATTTTGATTCATTGTATTTCAATTTAGTTGACAGTTAGTATCGTTGTATTTCATTTCAATGTAATAAATTATTTAATCAATGTATTCAAATTTACACTTTAGTCCATGAGCTATTGAACAATCGTCACTACGTGACACCTCGATGTTTCCGCCATCGGTTGGGGTGTTACAGCTAAACTTTAACATCGTAGATAAGAACATGGTTTAAAAGAAAAAAACATGATTAATGAATAACCTGAACACTTTGTGTGTAACACCCCAACCGATGGCGGAAACATCGAGGTGTCACGTAAGAATGAGTATACAGTAGCACATGGTATTCAAGTTTTAATTGAAATTTATTTAAAGCAAAATATCCAAAATTTGAAAATACAAAATAAAGTCTTGAATGAAATTCTAGTACATCAAACAACCAAACAAAGCATAACTTCAATTATCTCTTCCTGCTAGCTCTAGACTTCAAGCATCATTATTTCCTGTTGAGTTTGTAAAAATGGGGGGGGGGGGGTCAACTAGAAGTTGGTGAGAATACATAAGCCATGTCAAGCAATTAAGTTTAAGAATAATAAAAGTTTAGCAATTCATATGTCTATCGTAAGTTTAAGTCTACATGAATAAACATGAAATGCACATAATCAAACCTCCGACAAATTTAGGTCCATCCTGTCATCCACGGTTCACCTTAATATCACGTTGGAACGATAACAATCACCCGCTCTCCCCATAAAAGATGGTCAACGAATCTAGGTGGGATTGTCAATCCAATAGATCTATTATTGAGTATCGCTGGCTTGGCCATAGCTAATGATTATGTAAGTTTAAGTTTAAGTCTAACAGTAGTTGTCTAAGTCATGAGGCATTAAAGTTTACAACTAGACATGTATGTAGAATTGCTTAAGTATAAAGTTTCAAGTATAAAGAATTGCATAAACATGGTTACGTAAACTCACCTTAACAAAGTGTTAAGTCTCGAGAAATAGAATATGTGTAGCCCAAAGTTGCCAAGTATTACCCTATGTATAAGGTAATAAATAAGTCTAAGTCTTTCTAGTCTACAAGTAATTTCTAGGGTTTCGAATTTGGGGATAAGTATTCGTTTGATTATTAATTAAATTGTTTAATAAATAAAAGAAATTCGATAAATAAATAAACAAAAGTTTTTTTGTAGGTTTTTGATTAAAGATGGTCACATTATAAGGTTTTGAGTATGAAAATAATTTTTATAAAATTATTTTCTTAAAAATAGAATATTTAATCTTTTATTTCTATTTTGCCAAAATATAACTTTAATATCTAAAAATATTAAAATTAAAGAATTTTTAAATTAAAATTTGTATTTCTGTTCTAAATGGACAGAAATAATTTATATAAAATTTTGGTGTAAAAATATTGAAAAATGAATTTATTATGATTTATTTATGATTAAAATAACAAAAATCGATTAAAAATATTAAATAAATGATTTTTCAGAAATAAAAATCATTTCTGGAATGTTTAATGTTTTATAAACTCAGAATAATTTTTGTAGAATTTTATAAAATCGTTTTGATATTTTTATAGAATTTTATAATTATAATAGCATAACTTGTAATATTTTATTTATATGATAAATAAATTATTTTTGGAAAACTAAAAATTGTAAAATAAACTTTTCTATTAGAACATCATAAAATAATTTTTTGTAGAATTTATAAAGTAATTTTAGTATTTTAAAACCATTTTTAAAAATACTAGTGAATATATATAAATCTAAAAGGTTTAAAAAAAATGTTTTGCACATGCTAGGAATCGAACCCGGGTCTGGGCCGGTTCGTGTGTCTTATATTACAAGCCTAGACCATCTGGTCTAGAACCTGAGAACGATTAAACTAGGTTTAAAATTAAATATATAGTTATACTGATAATAGTTACATAATCATTTTATAAGAAAAGAAAAAGGTTGTGGGATACGGGACTCGAACCCGCGTGCCCTAGGTAACAGACAGACGACACAACCACTTGATCTAGATCAGTGGTTGTGTCTGTTTTGTTTTCAGATTATATATAAGACGTGCAGGAACAGAAGTTTATCCCCAAATCGTGGCTTACAAGCCCTAGGTTTCTTAATAACCACAATTAACAACCAATAGCCCCTGATATGATGGGGCTATTGTTCGTAGCCACTGCCACCTCCATCAACCACCAACAATTACAACTCATCTGAACAAATCCACAACCAAATTTAATATCAGGTTTTCTTCCATCCCTAAAATCATCAAATATCAAACCCAACCTGAGAACCCTAAATCGATGAACCCTAATTTTCAGCCACCACCACTAACCACCTGCCACCACAACCAACTACCCGTCCGACCACCACCATTCACCCCCACCAACCTTTCACCATCGTTCCATCTTACTCCTTAATCGAAACCCTAAATCGATGAAGCCTAAACCTTTCACCAGTGTTCAAACAATGTTATTATACTCACCTTGAAGACTGGGGAGATGAATAAACCTTAGGAGTTTTATTTGGTAGTTGAAAATCACTTGTATCAGAGAGTGATTGACGAAGTGGTGTAATATTCTTGGGTTGATGGGTTTGTTGATAATCAATAGTAATGGGTTCAGGAGAGGGAAAACAGAGGAGAGAGAGAGTGAGAAAGAGAAGCAGAGAAGAGAGAAAGAGGGAGTGTTTGTGGCGGTGGTGGTGGGTCGGAGATGGTGGTGGTTGACGGTGGTGGCAGGTGGTTGTGTGAAGATGATGAAGACTTGAAAGATGATGAAGATCAGATGTGATTATATATATATATAATATAAGTATATAGAGAAAACCCATCTTATAGTGAAAACTATGAAAACTCTACATGTGGTTGAGGATGTGCCATATCATCCAAAGAAAAATTCATTTTATAATATATCAAAGGGTACTAAAGTAATTTTCTCCTCTTGTTACCTCATCCCTTCTTTTACTTTGGTACAAAGTACCATCACACTCATCATTCCCTATATAAATACACCATTCCCTCATATTCCCTCTATTTTCATCTAAATCTCTCAAAAACTTCATCTTCTTCTCACCCTAAAATGGATTTCAAACTTCATCTCCTTCTCACCTCATTTTCATCTAAACTACAGAGAGAGAGAGAGAGAGAGAGAGAGAGAGGGGGGGGGGGGAATGCTTCAAAATAGAGAGAAGGAGACAAGAGAAAATAAGGGAAGCCACCGGTCATGGCCTCCAGCCAGCCGCTCCCTACTCCGATGAAAACGACAACGGAAGATGTCCTGGGTAGGTTTTTCTCTTGTTCAATGTAACGATTATTTTTAATAACGTGTGTTAATAGTTAGTATTCTTTATTTCTTAGCAAAACTAAAGAAGTGAAAACTATAGTGGTAAGCAATACAAAAAAAAGGCTGATAATAAATACAAGTTTAACATATTTTACCAAATAACACATGTTACCCTCTTATGCAACATTAACACATGTTACCCTTCCATGCAGTTCATTTGAATGTCCTGGTAGGTTTATCTCTTGTTGTTGTGACTTTGCTAGTGTTTGACATTCTTGTTGAAACATGTGTCACAAAAAAAAATCAAGTGACCTTTGTTAGGTCCTTGTTGAATCTTTTGAATATCGTTTTCTTTTTTAGTACTCAAGGTATAGATTTACTATATTTATTTTGTTTAAGTGATTAATAGTTTGTTATATGTACATCACAACATGTTAAGGTCAACATGTCAGCAAAGGAGTAAAAGTTTAATAGGCGGCAGGTACATAGCCCGCACCCAATTACCATACTTCTAAAGTCTAGGCAATATAATGTTTTATCAAACATCACATAAAAGCGACTATGCAACCCGACGCACAAAAAATACCATACTACCAGAATTGTAGCCCCCAGATCCTTAGCGCTGCTAATTCAACGTTGTCCTTCAAAAGATTCAATGGCGACCGAAAGATATGTGCTGCAAACATCTTTCTTAGCCTCCTCAACTCCGCCAGCTTCTTTGCGCCATTTGTGCTGAAGCCGGCGTCGAAACGTTCCCCTTGCCTATGAACTTTTACATATGTTGCATCAAGAACACCCCATAGTCATCAACGTTGTTACGTGTTGCCCAATCAATCCTCTCCCTTTGTATCCTTAAGCCATTGATTATTTCAGCCTTTGGGAGCTTGACTTCACGTAGATACTTCACTAACATATCCTTATGGTAAATAAATTAACACATGTTAGGTAGAAATTAACACATGATAACGAGCAACTAACACTTGTTAATCAAAAAATAGCAACATGTGTTGAATAAAAATGCATTTTATTGACCAACTTATAATCTTGTATAGGGTTTCTTTCTCAAAGTACTTGTCGTTGTCCGTAATCGGAACTCCTGTACCCGGGTAACATGTGTTACCACATTAACATATGTTAAAGACACATAGTAAGGCTGCAGAGGAAACTCAATCATGCCTTTCTTGCCAGATGGTCCAGCCATATTTGCACACGCTAACCTTTTTCCTATAACACATGTTATTATAGTTAGACAAACAGTCTATAAAAATGGTCAATCTTAACAAAATGGTAACACATGTTAAAGCTAAGTAGTGGTGATGCGGGAGATAGTTAAGCTTTCCCTTATTCCCAGATGTTCCAGGCGTCTGCGCTGAATGTTTGTCAGTGACACAAGTTATTATAGGTAGTCAAAAAGAGTAAAAAAAGGCTGCAAGCTGATATCCAAAAAACATAAAAACCATAGCGCGTGTACCTGTTGGTTTTTTCCAATGCACTTGCCTTCTTAACTGTTAGCATACACACTTCGAGTCACGACAATTTATTAATCTGTTAACACATGTTAATATCGGTTACACACATAATCCATTAAAATATTATTTGAAGAAATCACTAACACGTTAGGTGAAGAGAGAGAGGGGGGTCGAACCGGTCGTCTTCTATAGCACATCTATCATCTCCGGCCACACCTCCAACCACCTGGAAACCAACCATTTCAATACCCATTTCTGGTCATCCTGTTCGGCAGATCTTTTTCTTTCCCGGTACCCGACTCCTCCAACAGGCCCAGTCGAAGAAGAAGATATAATGGGTGTTGGGATGTGATGTAATGGGTGTTGCATGTTTCTTTGAGGAAGAAGAAGAAAGAAGAAATATGGTGCTTCTTACAGTGTAACCAAGAAGAAAGAAGAGATAAAGAGGAGAGAGGAGAGATGTCATCATCTTGGGATATGAATTCTGATAAGAAAGAAGGAGAGAGGTAGGTGATGCGTGCTGATATATATAAAAATGTGCACAAGTTAAAATCCTAGACTCAACTAAACCACGCACAACCGGCAAGTGTACCGTTCGTTTGTAGCAAGCAAATAAGACCAGGTATCGAACCAAAGGACTCAATTAAACACAGAAGATTAAACTGTCACTGAATTGCTTGTTTAAATTAATAACTAAGAGGGGTTTTAAATTGAAAATATGATTAACTATTAATTAACTAAATTGTCCTAAATTAAATTAAATTAAAAACTAATTAAAACTAGAATAAAAACCGAACTAAAGTGATGGAAAAATCAAGCAAGGGAAAGACTGGCTACCTAGGTAAGAATCCTTAGACATAATACTCAATCCTGACTAAGAAACCCGTTTGGAGACCCTAATTTCATCCAACTACTCTCCTCCTGCAGGTAAGGCTAGTAAGCTAGAATCAAGGCGGGACACGTGTAGAAATGCTAAAATGGAATTGGATCGCCCTAGCATATCAAAATCCCACAGAAATCGGATTAAAACCTCTCCTGGATTAAAACCCTCAAACTATGAAGCAGACTTAAACTCTACTGAAAGAAACCTAGGAAAACTCTAAACACGGACAAGTAGCGACTTCCGCCCTAGCGCTTGCCAACTACCGAACAATGCCTAGTTAGTTACCTAACAATCTCGAGTTAGATTTCTCACCCTCAAGAATGGACTGCACGTTTTAGTTAATTTATTATATTAGTTTGTTATACTTGTGTCGTACTCCAACTCCAAATACTAGCACGCTAACCTAAGTTGACGAACTAGATTGATTTCAAGGCTTAAGGGGTATCTCTACATGCCTAGCTCCACAAAACCAATAAACAAACTTCAAATAAAATTAACACCAATACACATATATCAAATCCAACAATAAAAGTTAAAATCATATAATTCTACACATCCAAATGGAAATCAAACGTCATTCAATCGTATTATTATCTAAATCATCATCCTAAGTAGCCATGAAAATGTCTAGCCACTCATAGTATTATAAAACATCATCACAAAATAATTAAACATAGTTTTAATTATGTCTATAGAAAAAATAAATAAAAACTAAACCTAACCCAAGGCTCTTGAATATTAACCTTTAACGTGCCCGAGGCCTTTTCTCCTTCACTGCTCGTTCAACTGGCAGCCTCTTGGTCAATCGACTTCGCTTCAGTATTGTTGAATGATTGTTTTACTCTCCAATGAAAATAATGGCTCCTCGAAAAAAATATAATACCTTCAATCTATTCTGCTGAACCAATTGGATAATATATATCCATACCAAATTAAGTGCACCGCCTCTTAACTTTGAATTTGTGGTTTTGTTTGGCTTGGGCTACGGCCCAAGTCAATTCTTTTTTTTTTAATTACTTTATTATTATTATTATTATTATTATTATTATTATTATTATTATTATTATTATTATTATTATTATTATTATTATTATTATAACTCCATGTTCCTGGCTCGATTGTTCTTGGCTCGACCAAAATTTCTCGTTTACGCTCCGACGTCCATTAACACATGATCTCAAGTGTTCGTGTCTCAATTTAAATTCTTTCTTTTTGAGCTCATTCTCCATTAACACCTATAAAATAATAAAATAAATAAATAAATAAGTACTAAAAACTATTAAAAAATATACAATGATAAAAATAGACAAACAAACGAATACACGCCTAAAACTACTAAAAACTATATACAAAAGATTAAATTATGACTCAAACTACATAGGGAAATGGATGTGTTTTACAACACATCAGTAGACCATGCAACTTTACCAAGTTACCCTTATGTGTACTATCTTCATTTTAATAATATTATTTGAAACCAAAAAGTTACCCCAATTGATCTCAACCGTTGATCTAATCAAATGGATGGCTAGGATTGGGTTATCAAGGTTTTCACTATAAGAAGGGTTTTCTATATATCCCTTCCTTATATATATATATAGGTTTAGGATCCTGTACAAAGTACATTTTTCGTGAGAAGTGTGAGAAGGACTAAGAATCGACATGTAGACATCATGTTTTGGATTTAGAAATGATGTTTTAGGTTGTTTTAACTTGAAAAACACCAAACACAACAATCTAAATCACAATACAATGTATTATAGTCATTAAATTTAAAAAACAGCTAAAACACACTACTTAACGCTTAAAACACACTGCTAATGTTCTTAGCATAGTGTTTTAAGTTTTAAGCCTAAAATACATTGTTTTCGGTTTTTAATTGTTATGTTTGGTGTTTTTATAGGCAAAACAATCCAAAACATCACGACTAAGTTCAAAAAATGATGCCTAAGTATCAATTTTTAATACTTCTCACACTTCTCACGAAAAATATACTTTGTACAGGATCCTGACCCTATATATATATATATATATATATATGTGTGTGTAATTCCTTTTTATTATTATTAAAAGATTTTTTTAATAATTAAAAGATTTTATTAATTGAAAAAACAAGTGTATTGTGGGCCCACGTTATTTTTGACAACTAGACAGATTGTGCCACTTCATATGTCACGTGGCAGTCCACGTCAGCAGATAACTAACTGAGTTAACCTCACTTAGATTTGGCCCAATGGAATAAAATACATGACAAGTTGGGACTGTTATCTTACAAATTTCAAGTTAGGATTATTCCTTTCCAACCTCCAAAATTAAGATTATTTAATTCCTTTTCACCTATAATCTAAAATTGCAAATTTTAGAGACGAAACTAAATTTCCGCTATAACTACAGGGTAAAACTAATTAGGGTTTGAAGAAAGAGGGAGGGTGTATAAATAGAAAAGTTTAGGCAAAAAAACCATAGTTGAGTTGAGTTGAGTTGAGTAGAGTAGTAAAATGGGACACTCAAATGTGTGGAACTCTCATCCTAAGACCTACGGCCCTGGATCCCGCGCCTGGTAACCCTTACCTTTTGATTGCTTCATATGTTTTTATCTGCCATAGATAGATAGATTATTAGATTGAATTACTGCTCGATTTTAATTAAACTAACTGCTTAGCCATGTAACATTCCAATAGAAGATTAAACCCTTTTGAAGATTGATTGGTTGGTTGAATTGAATGTGTTGTCATGGTTACGTTTTCCTGAGGATTTATTTAATCAAATTGGATATGTTTTTTAGTGGTATTTCTTATTGCATTACTGTTTGGTAGCCTCTTAATCAATCAGGTTTGAATCATTTAGCATTTTGTTTCAGCATCTAAATGGAATGATTAAGTGCTGAACTATTAAGCTAATAAGGGATGCTGAATGATTTAGCTCTTTACCATTTAGAGCCTCTTATTCATTTGTGTCTTCTTTTAGATATATAAAACAAAATTTTGATCACGTTGTCTGTGGAGTTGCATATGTCAAACTACAACAACATTTGTACCTTCCTTGGTCTTATGATATTATTCTTAAACATATAGCAATTGGCAATCTGCATTGCTTTCTTTCTTTCAAGTTGTAACTTTTATTCTATATATAAGCTCTCATCTTTATTGGATTAGAGTTTCTCAGTGCAAATTTTGATTTCTTTTTCTCAGAAAATCATAGCTGTTTATTTGTCAAAGCAAAACATTCCTATTTGATTTTTATGATTTGAAGCATACCAATCGGCTGTCTGCATTGTTTTTATTATCATCGTGAACTAGAGATTTTCATTGCAACGTTTTATTGTTTCTGGCAGTCGCGTGTGTGGGAATTCCCACGGCTTGATCAGGAAATATGGTCTTATGTGCTGCAGACAGTGCTTCCACAGCAACGCCAAAGAAATTGGATTCATTAAGGTATCTATGTATACACTTTCAGCCGGGATTTGAATAAATAAATGATGGTCATGTAGTTTTGACATGTGTATGGATTTGAATGAATGAGGCATTGAGGGCGATACTCGCTGAAATTGGCTGCCCTCTACACCGCTTAAAACTACTTGTGCTTATCTAAACTGCTTGTTTTGATTGAAATAAGCCGGTTGGATTTTAACTTGTTTGTTTCATTATGCGCTTTAATGATCAATCCTAAACACCCACTTATTTGGGCTGCCATGTCAGTTTTAAAGCATGTGTAACTAACTTCATGCTCTTCTATCTTATTTTTACAGTACCGCTAAGGAGCTTTGAAGGATGTGGACGAAATAGTCAAATAAAATCCTGTTTTGCTGTTTTATAATTATAGTTTTTAATTGTATTTTTTATTTATCTCTGTTGGGATAACAATGAATGAATGTAGTTGGACTTCTTAATGCATCTCTTTGTTTTTTAATACGATATTTTAGAGACTATTTGTGATCAAGATCATTAAAACAAGCTTAAAATTACTTTTTTTTTTTTAAATAAGTGGTTGGAGGGTATGTTTGACAAAACTAGTTTGTGACCGGTAGCTGTTACTGGAAGCTGATAGTTGTAATTTTTTAAATATATTTTGGTGTTTGGCAGAATAACGGAAGCTTTTAATACACTTAAAAAATGGGTAATCATGAGAACATAAGAATCTATTGTCATCAAAGAAAATACTAACTTGTTTTGAAAACTATACATTATAGCTGAGCTAACCAACGAATGATTTGATTTTCTGGGTTTGACGTGTTTTGGTTCAACTTTATTGTTTTTAGAGTGCAAGGAGTGGGGGCGGTAGAAATGGCGTGGGGCTTTTATTTGGGCGGGAACACCGCCGTCGGGGTGGCGTGGAGAGGGGCAGGAAGGAGGGGGTGGGGGCATTTTCCTTGGCGTGGGGCATTTTGGTGGGGGTGAGGTGGCACCATTTGATTGGTCAGTTTTTTTTTTAACTTTAACACAATATAATATTATTTATTTCCCTCCCTTCCACTCCCCACAATTTTTTCCCCTCACATGGGCCCCACAAGTGCCACATGGCGCTTCATCCCTCTCTTTCCCCCCTCCCACTCCAAGTAGTCTTATACCCACTACTCTACTTATAAATATTTGACATCGAATTACCAAACACATACTACATACCCACTAAATCGAATTCCAAATATGTCTTTTTTTAATGGTAAACAGTAACACGTACAGCTAAATTTACTTTTAGGTATACATAATGTCTATCACAAGGCTAAGACCCTCACCACTTGAGGGTGTAACATTTTACTACATTCATTGGTAGTTGGTACTACACGGCTACAAGCCCTTCAGTATTTACAAATATGTAATATAATAATAATAACTAGGGGTATTGATAGCGGCGCGTTGCGCCTGGGTACATTGGGTTTCCTTCTGTGATTGCTTTCAAGACAGTAAAGAAAGTGTCATGTCGGAGGTGTTGTTTTGTAGTAGTTAAACGATTTGGTGCCAATTGAATATCCGGGATGTCATAGATGTGATGTTTTGTAATTTTTTTTATTTGTGGCGTGGCTTAGTAAAGTTGAAGCGTCCAAAGTGAATATGTATTAAACAAAATGAAGAAAATAAACCCAAACACAACAGGCCTAAGAAATAGCAAACGGCAGCGGTCCACTATGATTACACTGTTGTTGCTAATGTATATGGGTTATCAAAAATCTCAGCCCCAATAAGAATTAAAAAGATCAAATTCAGCTATTACTATTGATTACACTGTTGTTGCTAATGTATATGCATAATACTAACATCATTACAAAACACTTGGGGCTTAGCTTCTTGTGCAAGAACAAAAGGTATGACTCTCTCCTGCAGTAAGGTGATCAGTCTCATAATTCAAGTACAGTATATCCATAGTGTCTTCAAGTTTGAAGGAATTCTTTGACAATTCCTTATACCTTTCCTATTGCAAAATGTAAGGAGATAAGTGTTCTTTTCAATAAAATACGCAAGATGTGCATGTGTTTATTTGTAAAAATACGTATAGATGTCACTTCTCAGTAAAAAGAAAAAGAAACGCAAGCCTTGGAACTTCAATAAAAGAGCCTCTTTCTTAGTCAAGCCATCCATTTCATCAAGTTCCATTGTCCACGTCTTTTCATCAAATCACGACGTTCATGATATTTTTGGCACCCCATTTTCCAACTCAAATCAGACCGCACAGTTGTTTGCATCTCTTTTTCAAAGTCGAATGAATAAAATACGTCTTCACTGATTATTGCATTTTTTCGATATGTTAGGAAAGTATCTCATGAATATGTTGCTTTGGCTAACACCCATAGCAAGAAAACTAAGAATTATTTGGGTACAACTGACCTCTGTTGACCGGCTTCTTGTCCTGAACCGTTGTACCACAGCCACCAACACAGGTTCTCCATAATATCCCACCTGTAGTGCATTAAATCAAGAAGGCCTTCAAATCACAAACAAATATATGGTATTCAATAAATACATGATAATTAGTTACAAGTTTTGCGCCTTTATCTACGACTTTCATATGTGGACTGTTATAAGGCCGATGATGAATGTTTTGAAGTGTAATTCAAATTCGTAAGTTAACTAATTAAAACATAGCGCAATAGAATGGAATTGAACTATTATGTCTAAATGTAAGACTACACATAGAGCCGGGAGCCCAACCAGCTAGCTTGGCTCCTATTTTGACTTGTCTACAACACTAATCTAAGATCTAACAAATTCAAAGGTAAGAATTAAGTACGCACTGATTCAGCTTCATCAATAAACTTAAGTATCTCGAGTTCAAGGTATGGATCGTTGTTTTGTAGAAATTTCCATCCTTTAGTCTGTTCAACCGGCTTAAATCTATTGGCTATCAATTTCATACACTTTAGGTAAAGATCAGGCGCATCACAGAGCCTTGCAAATTGAAGAATATCCACCACATTCTCTATCGTCAGCCGTCTGATCAACGCCTTGATGCACTGCGTCTTCAACTGTGGTACCATGTAAACATGAGCTAATGTTAACAAATGAATTGCGAACTTCTCTATCTCCTCTTCATTGCATCTGTTCACAAACCGCAACTAATTGTTCAAAACAATGTTTAACGCTTAAAACAACAAAGAGGATCATCGGCCTGTGACCAAGACTCACATATTAGAATAGAGGAAGCTGATGAACACCTCCATAGCTTCACACCAACGCTTGGGATCAGAATCGTCTCGCCAAATCTGGAATGCTTTCTCAGGCTATCAATTATGCCTTCCAACAAAGGTGATGCTGATGCCTGAATATTCCGATAGTAAACTAAGAAATGAGTGTCGTAATACTCGAATTTGACGAATCTGATTACAATATATCAACTGATTCAGGCTTAAAGCTTTTGCACAAACTAAATATTATAAGTTTAGATATCCAGAATCTACTCGAAATTGTTGAAACTAATTTCAATATATCAGTTAATTCAGTTAAAAACTTCTGAACAATGCTAAAATTCGATCTCAATTGATTTATTTACCGAATCAGGTGTTGTTAGTGGTAAAGCCCGCGTATAGAGGCGATTTCAAGTCAACAGAAATTGGAGGGTTGCTGAGTGAAGCAGAGCAACCCAACACATTGACATACGCTTCTCATTACAGCATGCTGACACAGATTCAGCCTGTATGCCAAGGAAGCAAGATTTTACATTTTTAAGCAACAAAAAAAAAAGTTGATTACAAGGAAAATGAACCTATATGGTCAAACCTCTTCAGCGGTGAACCATTTTGATGCTGGCTTTAACTCAGCCAAAGTTGCTGGGGGATTAAGAACCAAAGTAGGGAAAGCAATCGAGTAATCGAAGTTAAACCTCTTGAGGTCCGCGAATGATATAGTAAGGAACCTCAAAAGCACAGAGCAATCCTCCTCTACCTTTCCTGATATAATATCATCCCAAATCTGCTATTCAAGATTTTGATATCACATTCATAATGATGGGTTCAAAGGACCATCGACTTACGACGATTGTTGATTTGTATAAATATATGTCAGCTTTTTATTATTAAAAGTTGACTTGAAATGTTAACACGAACAACAACTGCAATGGCCCGTAATCATCGCCTTATACAATCGACTAACGACACACAATAACCAATTAATCTTAGTAAGGCTCAGCCGACATAAAACACGTCAACCGGTTGCGATGTAGTCACGCCATCACGGTTGACAATCAAAGGCCGCATCATCATTGCCTACAACATTTTGGGTTCATAAGTCAAACAAATGCATATATATTGGTTGAGAGGCTCAGATAATCCAAACAGGCTACACGTCAATTGGTTACCATATAAACCTCTGGGTTGCCCCGCCAAGATACGGAATATCTCATAAGGATAAGTCCGTCATGGCTGCATACCCATCAATTACGTAGGAAACCAAAGGCGGCAACATCATCATAGCCGACGAAGCAATCATCACCAATTCACCACCAGGCCCCAAACAAACTACATTAGCTGATGCATAATTGCACAACGTACGCGGCAACTCTAAACCACGAATGTTCAAAACTGTGAAACTGACATCCAGTGGCAGAACATCATAGCGACTAACAAAAAAACATTTATCCCTCATCAACTACAATAAATCATGGAGCTGAGGTACATAAGCAGTTAACGCACAACGCGGACGGGGGGTTGCTAGTAGATACCCGCCCTCCTTCTGTGACACCCGACAAACTCAGGTTAGTAACATTGACTAAACTAGTAAGTCTACCTTAGCGAGTCATGCATATTACGTACTTAACCGGGTCAGTCGAGTCATTACGATGATTCTGGGAATCATCGGGAGTCGTTACGATGATCCGCGGGATCATCGTGAGTCGGTCCATAACCATGGGTACAAGGATTGGTGATTCATGGAATCACCGGGTTTAACGCACACACGCGAGTCTCGAGTCCCGGGAATTGGCGAACGGATGTAAACGTGTTAGTTATCGTGCATTTTGTGTTTGTAATCATTATGTGACTTGTCGGTATGTGAATACGTGTTTATATGTGTTAAAATAGTGTTTAACGCGCCAAAAACTCATTCTGGAACCATACTGGCGATTAGGAACCAGGAGGGCTCCTAATCGCCACTTATATAGGCGAATAGGAGGACTTACTGGCGATTAGAGCTTCTAATCGCCAGTATATAGGCGATTAGAAACTCTACTCGCCTGAACTGCTTCCCTACTCGCCTGATCTGATGTGCACGAGTCAAAACACCTATAAATACAACCCTTGACTCCCCAAACACCATTTGTGCAACCCTAACTGATCCTAAGCCTCCCACACACCTTGAAACACCTCTGGAACTTGTTTTGCTTCAAAACTCACCGTTTCCAAGCTTACACACCTTTCTTTGATAAAATCCAAGGTGTGTTCTTCATCCCAAACCTTTGTAATGTTATTGGTTTGGTTCCCCAAAAGTCCAGACCTTGTTTTGATAAGAACGTGTCTTTAAAAACCTTGGAAATGAGTTCTAAAACAAGTCTACACCATAATACTTGCTATATGTGAAGTATTGATGCATATGATGATTTTTGGTGATTATAACATGAATGTTTCCATGAATTTGATGTACTTCTGATGTGTAGGAGTTGTTAGGATGATTATCTATGAGTTTAAGCTATTGTTATAGTGTTTAGATGAAAGTATGCATTTTGACCCATTTGGGTGATTCTTGAAGAATTAGGATGTTATGATATGATTCATTGCTTGTTTATGGTTAGGAATCATGCTAGAATGATGTTATAACATAGGGATGATGAATTGCAAGTTGTAGGAGGTGTAATCTGATCTTTACTACTTAAGGAAAGATTTCATAGTTAATGAAACCTAGTACTTTGCCATTTTAGGAAATAATCGCACCGAGGCCGTTAGAGCAGAGATAAATTGGGGGGTTTTTGCTTGGAATGGGTTGGCTAATGGTTTAGGTTTGATATTGGGTGTTTTTACATGTTTCGGATCTGATTTGGAGGGTTAAACGCGCAAAAAGGACGGAACAGATCAGAACTAGCGAATAGGAGTTCTAATCGCCATTATTATAGGCGATTAGCTCCTAATCGCCTGAACTATAGGCGAGTAGGAGCTCTACTCGCCACTTTACTAGCGATTACAACTCTATTCCCCATTTTACTAGTGATTACAACTCTATTACCCATTTTACTAGTGATTACAACTCTATTCCCCATTTTACTAGTGATTACAACTCTATTCCCCATTTTACTAGTGATTACAATTCTATTCACTAGTTTAACTCTCCTAATCACTAGTTGACCTTTCCTAATCACATGTAAGTTTCCTAATCGCGTGTACTGCTGTCGTAAGCGTATTTTGACATCCCGGAACATGATTTGACACCTAGGAACATGATAGGAACCCCGGGATACACCCAATGGCTTAGTAACACGTGTTCGGACCTATGTATGCGTTAATTGGACATTATGCTAGACTAGGTGAACTATTGCGCGTATTAAGTGTTTAATTGCATATGTTGCATGATGTCTTGTATTTATCTAACACGTGGGATATCGGGTCACCAATGGGATGTCGGTTCTTGTCTGGTACGGTCGGTTTAACAGTCAAAAGTGTTTTCAAACGTTTATGGTTATGGTCTGGACATTCGGGGACTAGTTAACCTGCGGGTTATTAGTCCGGGTACTTATACACATCTTATGATAGGTCGCCGCTATTTGGGGCTATCATAGCATAATTACTTAATTGTTTTCAAGTAACGCAATTCAAGGTGAGTGTCACAGCCCCACTTTTACCGTTTTGCTTTCGGGGGAGAAACATGCTACTTACTTATTTACTCATTAATGATCATGTTATACTATGGTTACTTCATGTACTATGCGGCTTTTATGGAAAGTCCCAGGGGGAAACCATGAATGTGCGGGGATGCACAACGGGGGAAATGTGGATAGATCTATTGGGCTTTACAAACCCCACCCGACGGCTGGGAGCCGGGCGGGTGCATATTGTCTCTAATACTTTGGGGGTTACCGAGGCAACGGTAATCCCGTCCGTCTGGGCTGGCTTCAACACTTATAGCGGTTTAGTAATGGGTTCCCAACCGTAGTAGTAGCAACACTTAACGTCTAGCTAACGTTCTCATAACATAGTAGTAACAGATATGATCTTTCCGAACTTATAACAATGCTTTTATAAAAGAAAACCTGTGAACTCACCAGCATCATATGTTGACATTTTTGGCATGTTTTCTCAGGTCGCTAAGGTAGCAGTCAATGGGCTAGGTGCACGAAGTCATGCACAGCGTCTTACACTTTGAAGCATATTAAACAATGTTTTGTAAACTATAATATGTCTTTTGGTTGTAAACAAGAAATGCTTTCGCTGTTGGTTTACGGCTCAAAGCATGATATTTTGGTTTTAAAAATATATATGACTGCATGTTTGTTGTATGTTTATTGTGATCGTTGACTGAGATCCTGGTGTGTCTTGCGCCTCGCGGTAAACCCCCGCATGTGGAATTTGAGGGTGTGACAGATTGGTATCAGAGCCAACGGTTATAGTGAACTAGGACTGCATGTAGAGTCTAGTCTATAACTGAGTCGCATACACTAGACGGTCACAGATGGTCGAGTCTTAACATGTGGGTAACAATATAACTTGTCGGGGTTGTCGGTGCCATCATCTTCTGCGCTACATCATCTGTTTGCTCTTTATCATTCTATCTCTTGACCCATCCTTACCATGATTCGACGGCGAACGATATACTATTGAACTTTCTCGACGGCGACGTACATTGGGGCAGTTTCGGCATACTCCTGAGATCTGTCCGGGGATTCGGACATCTCCCTTCTATGCCCTAATGGACACGCTTGTTCTTATACATACTATCTTATACTTATACTTACGATAATACCATGATTGGGCGCTAGTGTTCGCTGACTTGAACTTCAAACTCAAAGCACGCCTGGAGGACCATGTAGAACAGTTTATCATGTCGGGTGCACACGAGATTATAAACTGTGATGCATGGGAGCCCTAGTGGACTTTGTGTTTGAACAGATGGACCCGAACTGGGCTCGGTCTAGTTCCTTAAAATTCTTAATGGGTTGTACCATGGGCAAGCCTAAATCTTTTGTTTCATGTTGTGACAGAAGATGTCGGGAGCTCGTGGAGGTCGCAGAGGCGGCCGTGCTGGTGGTCGTGCTGGCGGTCGTGGTGGCGGCGGTGGCCGTGGAAACATTAATATGACCCAAGCGGAGTTGGACAACCTGATGCAGCAGCACGTGAACATTGCCTTGGCTGCATTCCAAGCTACTCACAATGCCATGGGTGGTACGTCAATTCCCACTTATTCTACCTTGTTCTAGGGTACTGTACCTTTTCTTCATTTCCACCTGTGTGTCTGTTCCAGGTGGTGCTGTCAATCCCCCTCCACCCCAGTGCTCCTACAAGAAGTTTATGCATTGCAAACCCCACAATTTTAGTGGAACTGAAGGGGCAGTGGGACTACTCCGCTGGCTGGAGAAGATTGAAACGGTTTTCTCGATGTGCAGTTGCCTGTTAGGTGACCGGGTGAAGTATGCTTCTGCGACCCTGGAGGGTCAGGCTCTAACTTGGTGGAACTCCACCACCCAGACCATGGGTATTGGGGAAGCTCATGCTATGCCTTGGGCAGAGTTCATTCAGCTGTTGAAAAATGAGTACTGCCCGAGGGATGAGATCCAGAAGCTTGAGCATGAGGTCTGGAATCACAAGATGGCGGGGTCTGAGATTGAAGCTTATACAGCTAGACACAATGAGTTGGTGGTGTTGTGCCCTGATTTGCACACACCGGAATACAGGAGGATCGAGCACTATATTTCTGGGTTGGTGCCGGAGGTTGCGGGGTTGGTAGCTGCGGGTAATATTACTGTTTATTCTGAGGTGGTTCGGCCGGCTCACAGGCTGACCAATATGAAGGTGGCTGAAGGAGGCTTGCCTCCTCGAGGCGCTACTGTGAAGGCTCCTGAAAGCAACAAGCGAAAGTGGGAAGGCGTGGGTAAAGGCTCGAGTTCAGCTCAGCCTCAGCAGGTGAAGAGGTCTGATGTTGGGGGGTCGTCGTCTGAGTGACAACCAGGGGTTTATGCTGGGAAGTTGCCGAAATGTGATCGGTGTAACTATCATCATACTGGTCCTTGTGATGATAAGGACCGTTGCCGTCAGTGCCATAAGATTGGGCATCAAGCCAAGGATTGTAGGTCCAACCCTCCGGAGAACCGAAACCCGCCGGTTACACCAGCCCCAGTCCCCCAGGTTGCTGCTCCCCAGGGAAACCAGGGAAAACAAGGGTGCTATAACTGTGGTGAGCTTGGTCACTACAAACGTAACTGCCCCAAGTTGAAGCAGGGTGAAGCTGGGAAGAATGGATCGGGTAATGGAAACAATGGGGGCGGAGGCAGGAATGCTCGCGCCTTTGTGATTGGTTTGAGCGGGGCTCGACAGGATCCTGACACTGTTACAGGTACGTTTCTTCTTGATAATCGCTATGCTACGGTTTTATTCGATTCTGGTGCTGATAAGAGTTTTATATCTCTTGGGTTTAGTCAATTGCTTGATAGGGTACCTACACCTTTAGAGGCTAAGTACTTGATAGAATTGGCTGATGGTAAGAAAGTTGAAGCGACGCACGTCCTTAGGGAGTGTTGCCTTGAGTTTTCGGGTTATTCTTTTCCTATTGACCTAATGCCGGTGTCCTTGGGTAGTTTCGATGTTGTCGTGCGTATGGATTGGTTGTCCTTGTATCATGCTGAGATCGTTTGTTTTGATAAAGTCATTCGACTTCCTCTCCCTGATGGAGAAATTCTGTTAGTGCATGGTGAGAAGAGCGGGGTCCCTTTGAGTATCATTTCGTGTATGAAAGCCTATAAGTATCTTCGGAAGGGATATTCTGCCATTCTGGCACTTGTTTCGGTTTCGTCTGAGGAAGAGAAGAAGATTGAAGACATTCCTGTCGTTTGTGATTTTCCCGACGTATTTCCTGAAGATTTACCTGGCCTTCCGCCTTACCGTCAGGTCGAGTTTGGTATTGAACTTGCTCCAGGTGCGGCCCCTATTGCCCGAGCCCCATATCGTCTTGCACCTCCCGAGAAGCAGGAGTTGTCTAACCAGTTGCAGGAGCTGTTAGAGAAGGCTTTCATCCGACCTAGTTCGTCCCCGTGGGGAGCCCCTATTTTGTTTGTCAAGAAGAAAGACGGAAGCTTGCGTATGTGTATCGACTACCGTGAATTGAACAAGGTTACCATCAAGAATCGCTATCCTCTTCCTCGCATCGATGATTTATTCGATCAACTCCAGGGTTCTAATTTCTATTCGAAGATTGATTTGAGATCGGGGTACCATCAGTTGAGGGTCCAAGAAGCTGATATTCCAAAGACCGCTTTTTGAACTCGTTATGGCCATTTTGAATTCTTGGTCATGCCTTTTGGTCTCACCAACGCACCCGCCATATTCATGGATTTGATGAACCGTGTTTGTAAGCCCTATCTTGATAAATTCGTGTTTGTCTTCATTGATGATATTCTAGTCTATTCCAGGAACGAAGTGGACCACCAGGAACACTTGCGTCCTGTTTTGGAGCTCCTGAGGCGGGAACAGTTGTATGTCAAGTTTTCTAAGTGTAGCTTCTGGTTGCGGGAAGTCCAGTTCCTTGGTCATGTAGTTAATGAAAAAGGAATTCATGTTGACCCAGCTAAGATAGAAGCCATCAAAGACTGGGAAGCACCAAAGACGCCATCTGAGGTGCGGCAATTCCTGGGTCTTGCAGGTTATTATCGTCGTTTCATCGAGGGATTATCGAAGATCGCTCAACCTCTCACCTCGCTTACCCAGAAGGACAAGAAGTTCGACTGGGGTGATTCGCAAGAGTCGGCCTTTCAGATGCTAAAGGCTAAACTCTGTTCTGCTCCTATCTTGTCCTTGCCTGAAGGCACAGACGATTTTGTGGTTTACTATGACGCTTCTATCCGGGGTCTCGGTTGTGTGTTAATGCAGCGCGAGAAGGTCATTGCCTATGCTTCTCGTCAGCTCATGGTTCATGAGAAAAACTAGCTCACCCATGATCTGGAATTGGGTGCAGTAGTCTTTGCTTTAAAGATATGGAGGCATTACTTGTACGGTACCAAGTGCACTATTTACACCGATCACAAGAGCCTCCAGCATATCTTTGATCAGAAGGTGTTGAATATAAGACAGCGTCGCTTGGTCAAGCTTCTTAATGATTACGAGTGTGCTATTAAATACCATCCTGGCAAGGCGAATGTGGTCGCAGACGCCTTGAGCAGGTAGGAAACCGCTAAACCTCGTCGTGTTCGAGCTCTTCAGCTCACTATCCATTTCGGTTTACCTGACCGAATCCGTTCGGCACAACAAGAAGCTTTGAAGGAGGAAAACCTTAAAGCTGAAACCATGCATGCTGCTGATAGTCACCTTGAGCTCAGGTCCGATGGCCTACATTATTTCGCTGAACGTATTTGGGTCCCTTTATTTGGGGGCTTGCGGGAGCTCGTCCTTGATGAAGCTCACAAGTCCCGGTACTCTATTCACCCTGGCTCCGATAAGATGTATCAAGATTTAAAGATACTTTATTGGTGGCCAAACATGAAGGCGGATGTAGCTTCATATGTGAGCAAGTGCTTGACTTGTGCCAAGGTCAAGGTTGAATATCAAAAGCCGTCCGGCCTTCTGCAACAGCCTGAAATTCCCGAGTGAAAGTGGGAGCGGATTACGATGGACTTTGTGACCAAACTCCCGAAATCGCCCAGTGGTTGTGACATGATCTGGGTGATTGTCGATAGGTTGACAAAGTCTGCGCACTTCCTCGCTATCAAGGAAACCGATGGCCTTGAGCGTTTGGCACGTTTATATCTTAAGGAGGTGGTTTCTCGGCACGGGGTGCCTGTCTCCATTATTTCTGATCGTGACTCTCGGTTCGCCTCAAACTTCTGGAAGTCCTTGCATAAGGCTCTGGGTACTCAGTTAGACATGAGCACAGCTTATCATCCGCAAACTGACGGTCAAAGTGAACGGACAATCCAAACGCTAGAATACATGCTTCGGGAATGTGTGATCGATTTTGGCAAGGGGTGGGAGAGTCATCTACCGTTGGTGGAATTCTCCTACAACAATAGTTACCATTCTAGCATCAAGGCGGCTCCGTTCGAGGCTCTTTACGGACGGAAATGTCGGTCTCCTCTTTGTTGGGCTGAGGTGGGTGAGAGTCAACTCACCGGCCCGGAACATGTGTACGAGACTTCCGAGAAGATTGTACAAATCCATAACCACATGGCAGCAGCTCGGGATCGTCAAAAGAGCTATGCCGATCGTCGTCGCAAGCCTTTAGAGTTTGAGGTTGGCGACAGGGTTTTATTGAAGGTATCTCCGTGGAAGGGTGTTATACGTTTTGGGAAGCGGGGAAAATTGAATCCTCGGTATGTGGGACCGTTCGCAATTCTGGAACGGATTGGACCGGTAGCATACAGGCTTGATCTACCAGCTGAGCTCAGTAATGTTCATAATGTCTTCCATGTCTCTAATCTTAAGAAGTGTCTGGCGGATGAATCTTTGGTTGTTCCTCTCGAAGAGATCAAGGTGGATGATCGTCTGCGTATTGTGGAAGAACCGATTGAAATTCTCGACTATAAGATCCGTAGCCTTCGTCGGAGTAAAATCCGCATTGTTAAAGTGTAACAACATGTATTTTTTTTAGTTATATAATAATAATAATAATAATAATAATAATAATAATAATAATAATAATTTTCGGATTTTATTAAGTATATAAAAAAAACTTGTTTACCAAATCTAAACATAATACCCAATCCTTATTTATTTGGGAGCCCAACCTTGAGCCCATCAGCAGAAGCCCAACCCAAGCCAACAACCTTCCCCTCCCCTCCTTCTCTACTGTCAAAAAAAAAAAAAAATTATGCTTGTGGCCAGACTCGAACTCGAGTCTGGACCCGGCTTGTTCTCAACACCCAACAACACCACCAGTAGGCTACCAGGATGTTATTGTTAGAATCCGGACAAGACTAAATTTTATAAACAACCAAACCAAGCTGCTGCAGACCCAGACATTTGCGAACCCAGTTTGGAAACTGTTGACCACATTTTGACCGTGTTTTTGAGCCAGATTTGGAAACCAATTTCCAATTAATTTCAGTTAATGAATTACATATCTTCTCTGCTGACCAATCAATCTCGCAATCCATTCAAGACCATTATTAATTCGAATCAATTTACTCGGTTTAGACCGAGCCTTGGTCAAGAATTAAAAACTTTCCTTCGGTCGAGTTCCGTATAAATTGAACCCACCCCATTGTACTGAAAGTGCCGAAAAACACACACCCATTCTCAAATCTTTTTGTTCGCTGAAATTCGCATAATCAAAGTCGTTTGACTTTTCTGTTGACCCTCCTAATCGAGTTCTAAACCTTCTGTAAGTTTCAGTTGTTTGCATGTTATTATTCCCTGTTATGAGCCGAGTAATATCCCTATAATTTATGGGGTTATTGGTTGTTAATTGGTTTGATTTAGAAACTAGGGTTCTTAGTTTACATTTGGGGAAGATGATACCTGCGTGTGTCAATTTAAATGATTACAGAAACGAAATCAAAACAAACATCTGATCTAGATCAGATGGTTGCGTAGTGTGTTGTTGAACCGTCGGCCTTGGGTTCGAATACGACCCCCAACATTTTTTATTGATTCCATATAATAAACATTCATTTTATTAATCACGTAACTTTTATAATTATTTAGAATCAAACTAGTTCGTTCTCAGGGTCTAGACCAACTGGTCTGGGCTTGTGATATAAAACCCTGACCCAGGTTTTGACGCGGGTTCGATCCCTACCATATGCAACCTTTTTTTTTAAAAACCTTTATTACTTATATATTCATTATTATTTTTAAAAAATAGATTTAAAATACTAAAAATGCTTTATAAATTCTACAAAATTTATTTTATGTTACTCAAATGATAAACTTTAT
Source organism: Ambrosia trifida (assembly GCA_028751855.1). Classification (NCBI taxonomy): domain Eukaryota; kingdom Viridiplantae; phylum Streptophyta; class Magnoliopsida; order Asterales; family Asteraceae; genus Ambrosia; species Ambrosia trifida. Next base: position 122,325,252 of record CM054122.1, read on the forward strand.
TATCAAATTTTTAGTTTTTCAAAAATCTTTTATTTATTATATATAATAAATATTACAAGTTTATTCTATTATAATTATAAAATACTATAAAAATATCAAAACGATTTTATAAAATTCCACAAAAATTATCCTAAACTTATAAAACAATAAACATTCCAGAAATGATTTTTATTTCTGAAAAATCATTTATTTAACATTTTTAATCGATTTTTGTTATTTTAATCATAAATAAATCATAATAAATTCATTTTTCATTATTTTTGCATCACAATTTCGCATAAATTATTATTAATCATTTAGATCAGAAATATAAATTTTTGATTCGAAATTTATAAATTTTAATATTTTTAAATATTAAGTCTACATTTTGTCAAATAATTATTAATATATAAATATTCATTAATTAAGAAAATAATTTTATAAAAATTATTTTTACATTTATTACATTATAATTCAACTACTTTTAGATAATATTGGTCAGAAAACATTTTCACTAATTAGTTCTTTATTTATTTAAATTATTCAAATTTAATCATAAATCAATTGTCAATCCCCAAATTAGGAATCTTAGCACATTTTAGACTAGAAAACTTAGACTTATTAAGTTTTCCCCAAAACTTATTTATTACCTTGAAATAGGGTGATATTTGGATACACACGAGCCACATTTACTTATAACAAGGGTCTTCATTCTAACACTAAGGTGAGTTTACATATCCCCTTTTTCTGTTTTACATTTTGGGGTGAAACATGTTTAAACATTTTATACACTATCATTTACTCATTCTTACATTGTTGAAACTTGTGATTCAATTATAAACATTTTATACACTATCATTTACTCATTCTATCATATGACTGTAACAAAAAGACACAGTACAATCATTAACATTGATCAAGCCGCCTGTTTAGATTATAGCGCTATAGGTCTGACAAACCCATCCCCCCGCATAAATTCAGGGATGATCGATAACAGTTACACTTTTACTAACTTGCGAGTTAGGTCTCAGTCGACACAATGTTTGATTGTACAAAAGACGCATTGTTACATGTCGGACTCATATTCTATCATTACTCATTATTATACTTCAACTATGATTGTTATACAACCTATTGTTTTCAACTATGTACAAAACCTATGTATTCTCACCAACTATTTATAGTTGACTCCCCCATCTTTCCAATTTAACATGTTTCAGGTTTATTTGCTATTGGAAGTTGTACAAGTCTTGGAACACATAGGAGCTTTGGACCTAGTTTATATTAATCAACCTTTGTAATGTTTACTTGTAAATTGTAAATTGTTTAATATTATTCAACTTTCATTTAGTACCATGAGCTATTGAACAATCATCAATACGTGACATCCTGATGTTTCCACCATCGGTTGGGGTGTTACATAAAGTTCGTTGGAACTCAAATCGTGGACCGGAGTTCATGTGGGAACGGGAGGATCAGATGAAAGCTAAGTATCCCCATTTATTCCCTAAGCGCGCGTTCGAATCAAGACATGTCTCTGCTGAAGCTGAATGAATCTCGGGTCGAGATTCCTTTCAACAGGGGGATGATGTGGCAACCGGAAAATTTTTCTTCTCTTTCGTCTCTTCCTTTTTGGCTTTGAGCAATTTTCGGGACGAAAATTCTTTCAACAGAGGGATAATGTGACACCCGGTAAACTCAGGTTAGTAACATTGACTAAACTAGTAAGTCTACCTTAGCGAGTCATGCAAATTACGTACTTAACCGGGTCAGTCAAGTCGTTACGATGATTCTAGGAATCATCGGGAGTCGTTACGATGATCCGCGGGATCATCGGGAGTCGGTCCATAACCATGGGTACAAGGATTGGTGATTCGTGGAATCACCGGGTTTAACGCACACACGCGAGTCTCGAGTCCCGGGAATTGGTGGACAGAGGTAAACGTGTTAGTTATCGTGCATTATGTGTTTGTAATCATTATGTGACTTGTCGGTATGTGAATACGTGTTTATATGTGTTAAAATAGTGTTTAACGCGCCAAAAACTTATTCTGCAACCATACTGGCGATTAGGAACCAGGGGGCTCCTAATCGCCACTTATATAGGCGAATAGGAGGACTTACTGGCGATTAGAGCTTCTAATCGCCAGTATATAGGCGATTAGAAGCTCTACTCGCCTGAACTGCTTCCCTACTCGCCTGATCTAATGTGCACGAGTCAAAACACCTATAAATACAACCCTTGACTCCCCAACCACCATTTGTGCAACCCTAACTGATCCTAAGCCTCCCACACACCTTGAAACACCTCTGGAACTTGTTTTGCTTCAAAACTCACCATTTCCAAGCTTACACACCTTTCTTTGATAAAATCCAAGGTGTGTTCTTCATCCCAAACCTTTGTAATGTTATTGGTTTGGTTCCCCAAAAGTCCAGACCTTGTTTTGATAAGAATGTGTCTTTAAAAACCTTGGAAATGAGTTCTAAAACAAGTCTACACCATAATACTTGCTATATGTGAAGTATTGATGCATATGATGATTTTTGGTGATTATAACATGAATGTTTCCATGAATTTGATGTACTTCTGATGTGTAGGAGTTGTTAGGATGATTATCTATGAGTTTAAGCTATTGTTATAGTGTTTAGATGAAAGTATGCATTTTGACCCATTTGGGTGATTCTTGAAGAATTAGGATGTTATGATATGATTCATTGCTTGTTTATGGTTAGGAATCATGCTAGAATGATGTTATAACATAGGGATGATGAATTGCAAGTTGTAGGAGGTGTAATCTAATCTTTACTACTTAAGGAAAGATTTCATAGTTAATGAAACCTAGTACTTTGCCATTTTAGGAAATAATCGCACCGAGGCCGTTAGAGCAGATATAAATTGGGGGTTTTTGCTTGGAATGGGTAGGCTAATGGTTTAGGTTTGATATTGGGTGTTTTTACATGTATCGGATCTGATTTGGAGGGTTAAACGCGCAAAAAGGACGGAACAGATCAGAACTAGCGAATAGGAGTTCTAATCGCCATTATTATAGGCGATTAGCTCCTAATCGCCTGAACTATAGGCGAGTAGGAGCTCTACTCGCCACTTTACTAGCGATTACAACTCTATTCCCCATTTTACTAGTGATTACAACTCTATTCCCCATTTTACTAGTGATTACAACTCTATTCCCCATTTTACTAGTGATTACAATTCTATTCACTAGTTTAACTCTCCTAATCACTAGTTGACCTTTCCTAATCACATGTAAGTTTCCTAATCGCGTGTACTGCTGTCGTAAGCGTATTTTGACATCCCGGAACATGATTTGACACCTAGGAACATGATAGGAACCCCGGGATACACCCAATGGCTTAGTAACACGTGTTCGGACCTATGTATGCGTTAATTGGACATTATGCTAGACTAGGTGAACTATTGCGCGTATTAAGTGTTTAATTGCATATGTTGCATGATGTCTTGTATTTATCTAACACGTGGGATATCGGGTCACCAATGGGATGTCGGTTCTTGTCTGGTACGGTCGGTTTAACAGTCAAAGGTGTTTTCAAACGTTTATGGTTATGGTCTGGACATTCGGGGACTAGTTAACCTGCGGGTTATTAGTCCGGGTACTTATACACATCTTATGATAGGTCGCCGCTATTTGGGGCTATCATAGCATAATTACTTAATTGTTTTCAAGTAACGCAATTCGAGGTGAGTGTCACAGCCCCACTTTTACCGTTTTGCTTTCGGGGGAGAAACATGCTTCTTACTTATTTACTCATTAAAGATCATGTTATACTATGGTTACTTCATGTACTATGCGGCTTTTATGGAAAGTGTAACATCACACAAATTTTCTTTATATATATATAGAACTCACTCGTTTATTCATCCGATTCATGTTTACAGTATCTCTACCATTCATTTTGTTAATTTTTTTGTTTAAATACATATAATCAATATTAAATTGGATTGTATTAAAAATTCTGATTTAAAAACGTTAAAATTGCCTGTGCCAGGATTCGAACCCGAGTCCCTGGCGGGCTAAACCTTAACCACACCACACAAACCACTAAACCATTTGGTGTTTTGTGATGTTAATTAAAACCAATTAAACTTAAACCCTTTCAAGGTCCCTTAGTCAAACCTGAAAAGTCAAACGTAGTCTCCTAGTCAAGTCAAGTCAAAGTGTTAGTAAATATGGTCTCCTAGTCAAGTCAAAGTGTTAGTAAATATGGTCTTCTAGTCAAGTCAAAGTTGTTCCTAAATTCTAGCCTAGTCAAAGTAGTCCCTAATTACAACTCCAAATTTTACACTATAAATACACTAGTCTACCATTCAACTCTTTATACCATTCAAAAAAAAACATTATTATCCCATCTCCCATATACTAAAGTTTTCATCCGTCATTATCTCCTCTAGCTAGTTTCAAGTTTTCCAAGGCATTATTACTAAGTGTTTGCACGCTCAATAAAACGCACGAACTCATTATGCACCTAAGGTGAGTTTTACATAGCCCCTTTTCTATTTCACTATTTTGGGGTGAAACATGTTACAACATTCTATCTACAATTCAATCATAAGTGTCTATGTGTTATTCTATGTTGCATTATGTCTTAAACATTACTAGGGTAAGCACATTATTCTAGCATAATCATTAACATTGATCAGCCGACGGTATACAATGATAGATCTATTGGACTGACAATCCCACCCGGATACGTGTACCTCCTACATAGGTAGCGTGGGTGATTGTTATCGAATTTATAACATAATCGAGTGAACCATGAGCGTATGGGATGGACCACAATATTCTAGTCACAAGGTTTAATTATGCACTCGATTTACCCGATTGTTTTGTTTTCACATATGGACTAGACTTGCCATGACACTCGAATTGTACAAGTTTTTATTCAATTATCAAAACCTATGTAATTCTCACCAACTTTTGTTGACCCAAAATATTTTCAAACTTAACATGTTTCAGGTTATAATTTGCTCGAAGATTAGAGTTAATGCTTGAAGATGCGTAGCTAGTATTTTTTATCTTGATGTACAAATTCTTAGAACAATTGTATGTAATTTATTTAAATCATATATTGAAACTTATTATTTACCATGAGCTACTGAACAATCATCAATACGTGACATCCCGATGTTTCCGCCATCGGTTGGGGTGTTACAGATTGGTATCAGAGCCATGGTTATAGGGAATTAGGTTATTAGAAAAATAATCTATTCTATAACCATAGGATTATAATCAGTACTTGCTCCTTTTACTTGCAACCCTACTTGTTTCTATTCTCTATCTCCCTCCTACTTCTTATCCCTACTTTAGTCTGTACAAGAAGATTGTTCTCCATCACAAGATCTACTCTTAGACTAATAGGACAAATCCTCAGGTTTGGCCTGAACCACCTTGAAGATCTCGTCGAAGTTCTAGATTTTAATAATGAACACGTGCAATCTGGAAGGGTGAACGCCTGTATTCTGAGTTTTCTGTCTAGGACTGGCATTGCGCATAAATCCCAATCAGACGAGGGACCCGGATGCCTACCTGGGAATTCTCGGGATGAGTGTTCACTTATAGGCTAAAGCATGTCTTCACTATGTTATTAGAATCTAGAAGTTTTGATAAGTCAACGTTTTCGTTTATTCGTTTTAATTAATGAATAAATGATTACACTCACTTTCCTTAAACTAAGCTCTAAAATCTCAAAATTTTACAGCTTAAATCAATCTCATTTCATAACCATCTATGGATTTCACAATCACACTTCACCTTACCATCTTAGCCACTTTTTAAATATTCAACACCCTACCCAAATCATATTATTTCATTTCTCCACATGTTACTTATTTTTAAAAACTATAACCTCATACCTTAGCACAAACTAAAGATTTCTAAATCCTGTTGTATTTTCATTACCTAGTAACTTTACAAAGTACATATTTTTTGTCAAAATATGTCCTCGAACTTAAATTTAATTGTTTATTTATTGACATAACAACAATTTTCTATAATGCTTTAAACTGTTAAAAATCACTTAATAGAACCTTGATCTTCAAAACCTAATGTCATGTTTGAAATCTCCTACTAACAGGAATATTTTAATCAAAGCCCACTTAGCTTGTACTATTTAACAACTTTTGCTTTATGTATAAAACCAATTTTGAAAATAAGATTTTTTTTATCCATAGAAATAATATCTAGTCTCTAAATTCTCCATCGACACTCACTCATTTTCAACTTGTTCAAATTTTTACAATATTTGGCATATACCACAATCATGTTTTCTTATACACTTGATTATAACCTTTGATCCAAACCCCAAAATTTACACTGCTACATAATCTCCTTACTATAAAATAAACTCTTTATCAACTATCTTTACATTCACTATCTCTCACAACCTTGATTCTGCTTCAAGATTTTTCATCATCCTCTCAAGAACTAAATTCATATCCTTCACCTTCTCACACGAGCTAGTTACCCATGATAACCAAAGTATTGAAACTTGATTGTGTGTTGCATCAAACATAATCCTTAGTTATACATGAGGATTTGACTATCTACCATATTTGAACATTTGAAACTAGAATTCATGGAATATAAACTATTTGCTATAGACGCACCTAGAGTCATTAACCTTGTCTAGGGCAACTCTATTACAACTCGTATGCTATACTTGATACTTGATTGCTTACATGTACATATTATCAATTTGCAATTCATGTGTGTAATAATTGGTACACTTAATCAAACAACTGATAGAGGATGAAGTACTTGCTCAACAGTTAGTAGAGTACCAAATAACCTACTCAACGATTGGTAGAGGTCATCATGCCTGCTCAACAGTCGGTAGAGGCCCTACAACCTGCTCAATGACTGGTAGAGGCTATCGCACCTGCTCAACAATCGGTAGAGGTTCTTACTCACTGACTGGTAGAGGTCTTTTTCTTGCTCAACAGTTGGACTTATTTTTGGATACATTGTATAGGATTCAATCACAAGGCTATTTTGCATTACTTACATGTGTGTTTAGAGTCATAGAAGGACACAAAACCCTAATGTAAGGTAAATTGGTGATTGCGGTCCGGAACGTAATCATGAATTTACAGGTACATTAAGGTAGTGTGAAATTCTATTAAGGTTTTGGGAGATACCCCGTATGTTTTCGAAGTATCAGAGGTTTGATGGGTTAGCTGCGGTACACCCTATATATAAACACTAATGATACGTGGAAAGGGATACTGTAGGGTCAGACCAATAACAAACCCTAGTTATTTCGTAGTCCATCTAGCATTTATGGTTATCTTATACATTCCTTAAACTCTTACCCTACTCTGAACCATAGTCACCCTAACTATCCTCAACACTATTCAAATGTTTCTTCTTAAAATAAACTTCGGGACGAAGTTCCTAAAAGTAGGGGAGACTGTAACATCACACAAATTTTCTTTATATATATATATATATATATAACTCCCTAGTTTATTCATCCGATTCATGTTTACAGTATCTCTACCATCCATTTTGTTAATTTTTTTGTTTAAATAATGACGTATAATCAATATTAAATTGGATTGTATTAAAAATTCTGATTTAAAAACGTTAAAATTTCCTGTGCCAGGATTTGAACCCGAGTCCCTGGCGGGCTAAACCTTAACCACACCACACAAACGACTACACCATTTGGTGTTTTGTGATGTTAATTAAAACCAATTAAACTTAAACCCTTTCAAGGTCCCTTAGTCAAACCTGAAAAGTCAAACGTAGTCTCCTAGTCAAGTCAAGTCAAAGTGTTAGTAAATATGGTCTCCTAGTCAAGTCAAAGTGTTAGTAAATATGGTCTTCTAGTCAAGTCAAAGTTGTTCCCAAATTCTAGCCTAGTCAAAGTAGTCCCACCCGGATACGTGTACCTCCTACATAGGTAGCGTGGGTGATTGTTATCGAATTTATAACATAATCGAGTGAACCATGAGCGTATGGGATGGACCACAATATTCTAGTCACAAGGTTTGATTATGCACTCGATTTACCCGATTGTTTTGTTTTAACATATGGACTAGACTTGCCATGACACTCGAATTGTACAAGTTTTTATTCAATTATCAAAACCTATGTAATTCTCACCAACTTTTGTTGACCCAAAATATTTTCAAACTTAACATGTTTCAGGTTATAATTTGCTCGAAGATTAGAGTTAATGCTTGAAGATGCGTAGCTAGTATTTTTTTTATCTTGATGTACAAATTCTTAGAACAATTGTATGTAATTTATTTAAATCATATATTGAAACTTATTATTTACCATGAGCTACTGAACAATCATCAATACGTGACATCCCGATGTTTCCGCCATCGGTTGGGGTGTTACAGGGGCGGGGTGTTACAGATGGTATCAGAGCCACTCCTGTGCCGTTCGGGATGGTGGGTGCACACCTCATCAGGGACGATGAGACTCTAACAGGGGGTGAATGTGACACCCCAGGAACACACCTCATCAGGGACGATGAGACTCTAACATGGGGTGAATGTAACACCCCAGGAAAATCCCACATCGGCCGTGGCCAGGAGAGATCCTTGGTTCATAAGTAATGTCTTGCCTCTTAAATCACCAACGCGTTTTGGGGCTTAATGTTAGTGGATGAGAGGAGAACTCCACAGTTAAGCGTGCTCAGGTGGGAGCAGTATCAGGATGGGTGACATTCTGGGAAGTCTCCACTTGGGCAACCAAAAACAAATCCGTGAGCTCTGGATGGGCAAAGCGGACAATATTGGTGATGAGAGGGGCGGGGATGCACAACGGGGGAAATGTGGATAGATCTATTGGGCTTTACAAACCCCACCCGACGGCTGGGAGCCGGGCGGGTGCATATTGTCTCTAATACTTTGGGGGTTACCGAGGCATCGGTAATCCCGTCCGTCTGGGCTGGCTTCAGCACTTATACCGGTTTAGTAATGGGTTCCCAACCGCAGTAGTAGCAACACTTAACGTCTAGCTAACGTTCTCATAACATAGTAGTAACAGATATGATCTTTCCGAACTTATAACAATGCTTTTATAAAAGAAAACATGTGAACTCACCAGCATTATATGTTGACATTTTTTGCATGTTTTCTCAGGTCGCTAAGGTAGCAGTCAATGGGCTAGGCGCACGAAGTCATGCACAACGTCTAACACTTTGAAGCATATTAAACAATGTTTTGTAAACTATAATATGTCTTTTGGTTGTAAACAAGAAATGCTTTCGTTGCTGGTTTACGGCTCAAAGCATGATATTTTGGTTTTAAAAATATATATGAATGCATGTTTATTGTATGTTTATTGTGATCGTTGACTGAGATCCTGGTGTGTCACGCGCCTCGCGGTAAAACTCCGCATGTGGAATTTGAGGGTGTGACACCTTCGCCCCGTACAACGACAATGGCATACATCGGCAATACGTAAACATCATAGCCAAGACCCTAAACCTGAAAAAACGTACATCAACAGTACGAAAACATCATTGGTATGAAAACGAACCGAAAAAAGGACTAACATAAAGTGCTCTGTTCTTGATAATGGCCCAACCTACAAACATTCACAGGCAAACCAAGCAAATAAAAGAAACAGGTTTATCACCACCGCTACCTAGGGTTTACAAATTAAACCCGGCAACGGTTAACAACCCATTTCATTTTATATCAGTGATGCAACAGATCTGATGCATGCTACCTAGGGTTTACAAATCGAACCCGGCAACGGTGAACAACCCATTTCATTTTATATAGTGAACAAAAAACCCCAAATTATCCAAGTAAGCAAACATTGCAACAACCGGAATCAAAAACCGTCAACAACAATGTCAGAGTCTCAGGCAAATAATAGCCATCATCGACTACTTTGTAAAGAAATCAGGCCATGGGTTCAACAGATGTGTTAAAAAACAGGGTCAGAACCCTTATAACCAAAATCAGACAGAAGTTTACCAGACAAAAACATCGTAAGGAACGTCCTCGGAATCGTTTCATCTAGTCAAGAGAAAGAAAGAAGAGAAAGAATGAAGAATGATCCATGCAGATGATTTAACAAAACCTGTTCTGGCAACCACGTGTTCAGCAAAAATGAGTAAGGGAAATTTTTTTTTTGCCCATAACCAAGTTTCGAACCCGGGTGGGTTCTTTATAAGACATATCATATCACCACCATACCACTGCAATAACTTGTTAATATTATTGAAACCAAAGATACTTATTCACATACAAAAATCTGCAACTGTTCAAATCGGAAGGCACATTATTATAGTTTAATTTAATTATTAAATATTTGTTTTATTTAAAGGTAGTACAAAATAATAGATTTTAAAAATTGGATCTAGTGTTAAATCACCAACTCAGCTGGTTTGGCTTTCACTTCTTGAAACCGTATTTCATCCGTCCACTCAAATCATACCTGAATGATGTTTTGATATGATAAACACATTAAATTTTCAGAACGAAATAAGTTACCTCTAGAATAATAAATTACAAGTTAGCTTATTGTAGAAGGCATATATCCAAAACCTGAGTGGTAATACTATCAATTGTATGAAACAGACGGAACGGAACATACGTACAAGACAGGCTCGCGATGTCAAGATTATAGGAATACAAGAGAAGATTACGGGAGAAACAAAGAAGAAAGAATAGGTTAGAAGCAAGGTGCTATCCCAACAAACAACGACGCCTCATCTCATAAATAAGTCACCTTAACACGGCTGCAAACGTATAATAATTATAATTATAATTATAAATTGGGGAAACATTCAACCTTCTAAGGTCCCATGTCGCATTCACCATGTCAACTCAGCCTCAGCTATTTTCTTTTTCATCTTTATTTTATGTTTATTGGTCTCGATCAGCTTCACACATTTTGTTAATTTCCTTCACTTGCTCATTGCACATGATGCTGCTCCTGATACATGATTTGCATATAGATTTGTCATATGTTATCTGGTTTTTGTCTCATATATATCATAGACTACTTGTATTGTACAACATGATATTATTACACACAATGTTATAGAGACATATAAAGAGCAGAACACACAAAATGGACAAAATTCCAAGTTTAACATTCTTTAAAATCGCTATGAACAAAAGTGTAAGTTGTAGGTAGTTTAAGAAAACAACAATTGCTTCTAAGTGGTTTTTATAAGACTACTTGTACAATTCACTTGACATATATAGTTACTTAAGTCTCAAGCTAACTCACCATAGTGTAACCGAAAATCAAATAATTTCTTTTTTCTTTTATTATTTTACTAGCTAATTACCCCGGAAAGGTCCCGGGGTTGAAAAATTTAATATGATTTAATAAAAAATGATAAAAGAAAAAAACTCAAATCACGAAAAGAATAAATAACTTAAATATAATCAATCTTAGTTAAAAAAAACGTTTATTTAAAAAGTTAAAAAAATTAAAAGCATAAACCATATTAAACATAATACAGTATTAAAAAGATAACCTTCAACATATAATCTTCACGTAATTTAAAATATGTTACAATTTGACTTTGACTTATATAGATGTAGAATTCATGATCACATTGAAAACAAAAACACTTATTTCAATACAGTGACTTTGTAAAGAAAAACATATACGAATTTTCTTTGAATACATGAATTTAGATTAATAAATGTTTATTAATCTAAACATAAATCATTTTCAATAATCAACGAAAAAGAAAAAACTTTAAAGTCTTTTAAAAAATTTTAACACTTACTTCTTGATGAACAGAAGGAGAATTCAGAAACTTTTTAAAAATGAATGGTTTGATGTTAATGTAATCATATATTTATAATGGCTATTTAATAATTCTATATTAAATTAATTTGTAAATAAAATCTTCTATTTTAAATTAGAAGATATGCATATATCGAAAATAATATTTAAATTTTAAATATTTTCAATTAGAAGATATGCATATCTTCTTTTATTTATTTTTAAATAAATATTCTATTAAACCTCTCACCTCAACGTGCCATGTGACACATTCAATAGGGGGTTGAGGCCTCCATTGAATGTCATATCATCATAAGTCAATTCTTTTATTAAGGCTGAGGGGTGTGGTACAGACCACCCCCAACCACCGAAGCCACCTCAGCAGAATGGAGAAGAGAGAGAGAAAGGAGAGAAAGAGAGAGGAATGAAGAGAGAGACAAAGAGGAGGGATCGGGGAGAACGGTGGAAATCCACCGGTTGCACCGAGCAATGATCGGGGGGTGTACACCCTCGGCAAAACGATCCACGTCACCCCACCGATAGCTTTTCCCGACCCACACCCTTCAGCCTAATAGTTATAGATTATAGATTATAGATATAGATTTAACATACAATTTGATTTTTCTCAATCAATATGTGAAATTTAAATAAATAATACGGAAAGCGACTTATATTCAATTTTTTTTTTTTTTTTGGAAAATTGAACTTCATTAAAACCAACCAAACCCGACAACTATCACCAAGACGGAGATAGAAGCTGAAAACCACAACAAACAATAACAGGTCACGCTACATCAAACAAGCACCATCTATTCCAATCCCCTACCCCCTTTTTAAATCTATACTTATACCAAAGAAAACCCAAGGTCTTGACATCCGCGACCAGTTCCGTCACAATAGTCGCCTTATTACCGAAAACCTTGTCATTCCTAGCTCTCCACAATCTCCAACAAGCTATGATAATAATCCCATGAAGGATTATCTTCTTAATACCTGTCACGCCGCTATGCTCATGAAGTTCCACCAAATCATTGACATGGAAGACAAACGGTATAGGAATTTTACACCAAACCGCTAACGAATTCCACACCCCGAAGCTATGGCACACCCTGTCAGAACATGTTCCAAGCTTTCTTCAGCAACCTCACACCAAACACACGAAAGATCATCAATATTTATGTGGCGTCGAACGAGAGCCATCTTGGTCGGGAGACGATCCAGATATGCACGCCACATAAAGATATTACACTTCTTCGGAACCCAAGAACTCCACTTGAAACCACCGTTAGCATCGCTAGTAACCGGTCCACGCAACCATTGTTTAACCGAAGCAACATGAAAACCAACTTCCGAACCATACGACCAAACCCAACTATCATCTGCATCCTCCATAGTAACCGTATGCAGCTGGGCCTCTACCCTCTGCTTGTCCACTAACTCTACAGCAAAAGACATTGCCTGATGTGCTAAAAGTAGTTTAATAAAAATAACTAAATTAAACCTAAAACTAGACACCTAGTAATACTCTAGACTCTCCAAAACTAAACTACTGACAGGCAAGTGAACCTATCGACTCTAGTAAAGCTACAGTAAGTCTGGATATCGAACCCACAGGACTCTAATGGAAAACGGTAACTAGACTCAAAAACTTATCTAAAACTGAAATAAAACTATTTATTATTTTAGAGGGGGGTTTACTAAAACTAAATTCAAGAAAAATAAGGATTAACTAAAATAAACTAAATTGAACTTAAGACGTGAACCGAGCTGAACCAAATTCAAATGATGGTGGAAATACTACCTAGGTTAGAATCCTACTCATGACTTACGAACTTCTATGGTTATGGAACTAGCTATGGAACCGGGATCTTCAGATACTAAACTTACAGGATAAACTAGAGGACCCTCGACCCTTCTCAAGGAGAAACCTAAGGTTACCTATAAGCCGTTAAACTACCGATTGAGAGGTTACCCTTACAGGTTTACCTACTCTGATGATAAAGTACCCGCTAGACAGTCTACCTTACAGCGCGAAAGCCTCACTACACTAAGAGTGCAAGGGGTAACTATAGAAAACCTGACCTGACTCGATATGCAAGAAGTGGTAAGGAAACTAGGAAGATCTTCTTACAAAGCATCTAAATCTAGCAATTTAACACCCTCGACATATCGACAATCCTGCACCTTACAGCTATTGGAATTGGAAGAATACCTAGAACTACCCAATCAACAAAAACCACTCCTATGGAAAACACTAGCAATTTACCATAAACTAGTTGCTAACACACAGTCCACAACCTAACACGCATTCATACATGAAAGACATTCACAAAAACGCATGTGGAGTAAATAATTATCAATTGAACAAAACTAAGTACGCATATACACCAGATCAAAAATAATCAAAGTCTTTACTAAATCATCAACCCATAGTCTAAGTTCAAAAATACCATAAAAAAAACGTTCATTCAATCATGAGTATTCATCATAACCTAAGTAGTAATGAAAATCTAGCCAATAAACATGTTCAAAACAGGAATAAAATCAATTCTAAGTTCATGAAACATAGTTTGCAATTCAAAAGAACAAAGGAACGAAGAACCCGAATGATTAAAACCCGAAACTCTCGATCCCAATGCTCAAAATCTTGACCCTTGGCCTTTCTCTCACCTCCTGGTACTCCAGAGCAGCTTCTCCTTGTCAAAAGTGATGATAAAAACGATTCATGGCCGTTCTAGGGTTTTTAATATCGAAATTGGGCCAAAAACCAAGTTTTTCACGTTTTTACTCCCGTCACGTAGCGTGACGGGCTTCAGGTGATGTGGTCACGTAGCGTGACCAGCTTCAGGATCAGGGGGGATTCGTCACGTCGCGTGACCAGATGTGCTCTTTCCCGTCACGTAGCGTGACGAGACATAATTTTTCATTTTTTTCTTTTTTCGACTTCCCGATCAACCGCGACTCGTCCGGAGGCTCGTTTTTTCTCGTTTAAGCTCCATTTTACTTCCTTTCTTGCCCGGACTCCTGTGCAACACAAAATACTAAATAGAATACGAAAATACCACAAAAACGACACAAGCTGACTCGAAAATAATATAAACTATAGACCGAAAACAGATGTATTTTGCAATACATCAGTGCCCTATTCCAATCCCAACACAAAACACGAGAAGAACCAATAACCTTCAACCGATCAGAAATCAAAGCACACTTGTGCTTTTCGAGTGAAAATAGCGAAGGATGCAGCTCCTTTAACGGTTGGTTACCTAGCAACGTATCCAACCAAAACCTCAATAGACCTCCATTACCAAGACTACCACGTATCACGCCGTTTAAACCAACCCCCTCAACCTTGTGCTTATTCCAAAATGAAACGCAATTCTTCCAAACACCCGTGATCGCGCTATTAACGGGAGCCATGCCCCAACACCTAGAAGACCCGTGAATGGAAACCACGACTCTTCTCCACATCGAGTTAGGCTTGTTCAGAAACCTCCAGAGCCACTTAATTAACAAGGCATTATTATTATTAACAAGTCTTTACTAAATCATCAACCCATAGTCTAAGTTCCAAAAAACCATAAAAAAAACGTTCATTCAATCATGAGTATTCATCATAACCTAAGTAGTAATGAAAATCTAGCCAATAAACATGTTCAAAACAGGAATAAAATCAATTCTAAGTTCATGAAACATAGTTTGCAATTCAAAAGAACAAAGGAACGAAGAACCCGAATGATTAAAACCCGAAACTCTCGATCCCAATGCTCAAAATCTTGACCCTTGGCCTTTCTCTCACCTCCAAGTGCTCCAGAGCAGCTTCTCCTTGTCAAAAGTGATGATAAAAACGATTCATGGCCGTTCTAGGGTTTTTAATATCGAAATTGGGCCAAAAACCAAGTTTTTCACGTTTTTACTCCCGTCACGTAGCGTGACGGGCTTCAGGTGATGTGGTCACGTAGCGTGACCAGCTTCAGGATCAGGGGGGATCCGTCACGTCGCGTGACCAGATGTGCTCTTTCCCGTCACGTAGCGTGACGAGACTTAATTTTTCATTTTTTTCTTTTTTCGACTTCCCGATCAACCGCGACTTGTCCGGAGGCTCGTTTTTTCTCGTTTAAGCTCCATTTTACTTCCTTTCTTGCCCGGACTCCTGTGCAACACAAAATACTAAATAGAATACGAAAATACCACAAAAACGACACAAGCTGACTCGAAAATAATATAAACTATAGACCGAAAACAGATGTATTTTGCAATACATCAGTGCCCTATTCCAATCCCAACACAAAACACGAGAAGAACCAATAACCTTCAACCGATCAGAAATCAAAGCACACTTGTGCTTTTCGAGTGAAAATAGCGAAGGATGCAGCTCCTTTAACGGTTGGTTACCTAGCCACGTATCCAACCAAAACCTCAATAGACCTCCATTACCAAGACTACCATGTATCACGCCGTTTAAACCAACCCCCTCAACCTTGTGCTTATTCCAAAATGAAACGCAATTCTTCCAAACACCCGTGATCGCGCTATTAACGGGAGCCATGCCCCAACACCTAGAAGACCCATGAATGGAAACCACGACTCTTCTCCACATCGAGTTAGGCTTGTTCAGAAACCTCCAGAGCCACTTAATTAACAAGGCATTATTATTATTTTCTAGAGACGCTACCCCAACCCACCATCTTTAATACTTTTGGTAACGACCTCCCAAGAAACCCAACTCATCTTCCTCACTTCGTCCGAACCACCCCACAAAAACCTATGCATCAAACCCTCTAATTCACCAACCACTTTCTTCGGAGCCTTGAATAAAGAAAAATAATACGTAGGCAAACTATCCAAAACCGACTTGATTAAAGTTAAACGACCGGAAATCGAAAGAGTATTAGCTTTCCACTTCGAAAGCCTCCGTTTAAACATAGTCACCACTGGCTCCCAATTAGACACCCTATTCATGTTCGCTCCAACCTTGATTCCCAAATACGTAAAAGGTAAATTACCCGGTTTACACCCCATGGAATCAGCCATACTCACTACGTCATCAACTTCAACACCCACACCGTAAAGCACCGATTTGTGGAGATTAATCTTGAGACCGGAGCATAGATAAAAGATACATAAAATGCGCCTCATATTAATGAAATTTTGCGGTGACCACTCCTCCATAAGCATGGCATCATCCGCGTAGAGCAAATGAGACAATACCGGACCATCGTTAGGGAGCTTAACGCCATGAAAAGCTCCAATATCACTGGCCTGATTCAACATACCCGAGAAAGCCTCCATCAATAAAATAAACAAAAAAGGCGAAAGAGGGTCTCCTTGCCGAATCCCTTTTTGGAACCCGAATTCGAAAGTAGGGGAACCATTAACTAACACTGAAGCTCTTGATGAAACCAGAATACCACGGATCCATTCACACCAAACCGAAGGAAAACCCATTTGAGACATGACCGACAACAAAAATTCCCAGTTGACATTATCATAAGCCTTACCGAAATCAATCTTGAACAAAAAAAATTTCCTATCTCTCTTCTTAGCCCAAGCAATCACCTCGTTTGTCATCAGAGGACCATCAAGAGATATCTCCCTGATAAGAAAGCCGACTAGGTCTCCGACACAATTCTACCCAAAACCGACTTCAATCGGTTCGCCAAGACCTTAGATACAACTTTAATGATACTCCCGATAAGACTAATAGGCCTAAAATCCCCCAATTTTGATGGATCACTCACCTTAGGAATCAACGTAATGAATGAAGACCCAACCCCCGAACTAAACCGGTCAACCTCATGATAATAGCCCAGAATATCTACAAAGTCATTCTCGAACAACTCCCAAAAATGCCTAATGAATCTAAAATTAAATCCATCAGGACCCGGGGCTTTGTCCACACCACAATTAGCAACCACCCTCTTTAATTCCTGTAAACTGAAATCGGCGACTAAACCTTCGACTTCCCCCCTGGACAAAGTAGAGAGGCCGTAGCAAACAAGACGCGGACGGACACACATACCTTCCTTAAATTTATCTCGAAAAAACCCATAACTTCCCGCTTAATAATAACCGGATTCGTTTCCCACCTCCCGCAAACCTCCAAGCCCGGGATATCATTCAACGTCTTACGTTTGTTAATAAAACCATGAAAATACCTCGAATTGTCATCCCCGTGAGTAGCCTAATTACAGCGAGCCTTCTGTTTAAAATCATGATAAAGAAAATAATCAAGTTCTCCAAGACGTCTTTTGATCTCAGTCAACGTCCACTTCTCGTCCTCTAACAGATCTCTACTCTCCAAGGTTTTGTCTAACGCACTGAGCTCACTTTCCAGCAATCTTTTTTCTTCCATCTCTCTAGCTTTAACATCTGCAGCCCACGTGGCAATAACGTTGCGCAAAGACTTGAACTTGAATAAAAGTTTCGCATCCGGAAACCCCTCAAACGACCCATTAGCTATCACGCCTCTAACAATCGCCCCAAAATCCTCCCGTCCGAGCCAAGAGTTGTAGAACTTGAATGGTTTTGGACCAAAGTTTCTCGAAATCGTCTTCAATAACAATGGGCTATGGTCGGATTTATTTCTCTCTAATGCAATGTAATCCACAGTAGACCATTCCAAAAAGAATTCCCAATTAACAAAAATCCTGTCAATACGGCAAATCTTGTCACCTACAACAAAAGTATATCGCCTCCCTTTCAAGGAGTATTCATGTAAATCGGAAGTATAAATAAAATCATTAAATTCGTTAGCCTCAACCACATTGAAAACGGAGTTTTGACGATCATCCACATTCCTCACCGCATTGAAATCCCCAGCCACAATCCATTTACCAACCCCTTCTCCAACCATACCATTAATCTCCGTCCACAACCTAAGCTTAGAAACAATATCCTGAGGAGCATAAACATTAAGAACATGAAAAGGATAACCGCTCCCTTTGACCACACCAGAAACCAAAAGCCAGTTGGAATTAGTTATCACCCTATCCATAACAAAAACTTGAGGATCCCACATAGACAATAAACCACCCGAACGACACGTAGCAGAAACCCAATAAAAAAAAGTCCCCAATCCCCCAGTACCTCCCCAGATTAACCGAATCCAAAGAACCATGCTGCGTTTCCTGAAGCATAAGAAAACTCACCTCGTGTTTAGCCCGAATACTACGCACCCAATCCACTTTTCCCAGATTCCCCAAACCACGAATATTCAATGAGATAAAATTCATTGAGCACCGTCTTGAAAACCTTCGTTAGATAACACTTCTTTCACGTTTGGAACGAAATCACCCAAATTTTCCACCCCAAGGCTCTACTCAAAATCACGGTTTCAGAAGCTTCCACATCGATAGGATGTTGAATACCAACCACCTCATCGTTCTTGTCCTCACTAGCAGTTTCTTCATACGGAAACAGCCCTAGAGAGCTATAAGCCACTTCACTAGGCACTTTTTCGTTTAAATCCGGAGTCACAAACACATCGTCTCCGATATCGGCACTACTACCATTCGAGTCATCTGCTCCTGAGAGAATACCGATTATCTTATCCAAACCAAAAATGTCATTGTTTTCCCGTTGTCTCTTCTTCAGACGTTCTAGAGAACCACTACTCTCGTTCCTATTTTTAAAAAGAGACTTCCTACAAAATTTCTTCCTTCCAGTAACCGTAACCGGCTGAACACCCGACTCTTCAACCACACAGTGATCCCCTCCACCCCCAGGAGAACCGCTGCGACTCTTTCCATCCCCGTCATTAACCTCATTCACCACAAACTCACCTTCCTCACAAAGAACCTCCTCATTATCAACCTGTTTCGAGATATCATCTAGTTCCTCCTCCTCGTTGCACATCGACACATCGGCCTCATCTATCTCGGACACACCATCTGGAGTCCACTCACTAACGTCCTCATCAACCCAGACGTGGATAGTAATACCTCTCCGACTAAGATCCACTCGGTCCACAATCCGTTTACGAACCTTACTCAACACCCCAATAAGCGCATATGAAAAATTATTATCATCATTCGACAAGCAAGCCGATTTAATAACCTGACCATACCTTTTACCGATCGAATCAAACACCTGATCGAGTGCCAGCTGAACCGGGACGCCATACACATGCAACCACGCAATACGTTCCTCTTCCTTTACCACGTTACTATCCCACCTACGTAATGACTCGAACCATGCCGACCAGCTCGACTCATCTTCAAGAAACACATCAGCCATACCACTATCTTTGAATAAAAGTACCACCGTGAATCCTCCAAGGTACTTAATCTCCCCAGATAAACGACCGATCTTACGTAGAAGAATGTTCAAAGTGCACAGAATATTAAAATCAACCACCCTCCCAACAAGTGCAACCCTATTCCAATGTGAGAATCGTTCCACAACGTTATCCACCCTAATCACATCCAATAACTTCCTGTTTAACAATGAATCCATAAACGATCTTCCATTACCTGTTGCGTCATCATTCAACTCCTTAGAATTCGAGTTATCACCCCCTCCTTCATGTACCCAAACATTAGGGTTAACATGTGCCTGTGTATTCACTAATGGACCGCACCAATCACTCATCTAATTATTCTCTAATTAGTCAAACATTTATTTTGTAAATTTATGTCTTTATTATCTCCCAAATATAGGAGAGGTTGTTGTACTATTATAAATATTTGGATGGTGAATAGGAGAAGAAGTTGACAAATTATTCAAAACTAACATGGTATCATTCTCATATTCTTGATCCTACCTTTCTGACCTACCTTCGCCGCAAACAACCCATCTTTTTTCTTCATCTTTTTGCAGCCAAAAGTCAACTCCCCTTGCTCATCAATGGCTGACAACAAGATTCATCCAGCAGTCACTGTCTCTAACATAAAATCATTCATCCCAATCACCCTTGATAACGAGGCATCGGACTACAACCTATGGTCCGAGTTGTTTCGTATTCACTGCACCGCATTTCTTGTTGCTGACCACCTTGCTCCCCGCCCTCCTCCACCCGCGGCCTCCACTAGTATCGACAAAACACCTACCTCTCCACCCTCCTATGACTCCTGGGAGCGTTTGGATGCCATAGTCCTTCAATGGATCTATGGCACCATCACCCCGGGACTTCTTAAAACCATTATAACCAAAGGTACCACTGCCTATGCCGCGTGGACGGCCATCGAAAATCTGTTTCAAGACAACAAAGCCACGAGGGCCTTATACCTCAAACAACGGTTTGCTAATACCAGTCTCGAAAATTTCCCTTCCATGAATGCATAGTGTCAGGAACTTAAGGTCCTTGCCGATCAACTCGCGGGTGTTGACTCTCCAGTTGATGAGAAAGATCTTGTTCTCCAGACCATCGCTGGACTAACCGAACAGTATGAAACTGTCGGTACCATTGTTCACAACACAAAACCGTTGCCTTCCTTCTTTGAAGTCCGCTCGCGCCTTTGCATGAACGAGACGACAAAGGCAAACCAAGCCAGCCACACCGCGGCCCAATCTGCCACGGCTCTTCACGTCCAGGGCCGCACCATCAACTCCTCACCCACCTACTTCTGATCCCCGAACTGAAAACTCCCGTGGCCGAGTTCGCACACGTGGCCGAGGACGCGGGCGTTCTTCGTCTGCCTCCCAAACCCGCAACCGCACAAATACTTCATCCTCACAGCCCTCCCACCCGTATATCATTTTTCCCCAAAACTGGACTCAAACACAATGGTCCAACCTCCTACACCAAGTCCAAACCCAATCGCCCACCACTAACTCCTCATCGGCCCAATACCCTAGCCCACCTTGTCCATATCCCTCAACCCCAAAACCCAATCCGGCCCAAGGGATACTCGGCCCAGCACCTGCTCAGGCCCATTTGGCTGCATACACTCCGACTCCCACCGACATTGCTCAGGCCCTTTACACTTTATCGATGAACCAGCAGCCTGACCCGGTGGGATACATGGACACCGGTGCATCCGGTCATATGGAACAACCAGGTAATCTCTCCCCGTCTGTTTTTAATTCTTGCACTAATAAACAAATATTTGTTGGAAATTGCTCGACCATCCCGGTTATTGGAAATGGCAACAAAATCCTGCCCCCGCCCTTTCCACCCTTTAAACTTAATAATATCCTTTATGCTCCTAACCTCATTAAAAATCTTATATCCGTTTGCCGCCTTACGACGGATAACTTATTGTCCATAGAATTTGACCCATTTGGTTTTCTTGTGAAGGATCTCAAGACCAAGGTACCTATCCTACGATGCAATAGCTCGGGGGACCTCTATCCTCTGACAACGAACTTCATCAAGTCACCTACCTCACCAGTTGCCTTCACTGCTACCACTCAAGAACGTTGGCATCAACGCCTTGGGCACCCGGGCGACAATATATTGCATTCGTTAAAATCTTGTTCCTTTATCAATTTTAATAAACCGAATAATAAGCTTTGTCAGTCATGTGTGTTTGGCAAAAGCATTAAACTTCCTTTTTCTAATTCCATTAATAAGACTCATCTGCCTTTTGACATTATACATAGTGACCTATGGACTTCACCGGTCTTAAGCACCGGTGGACACCGTTATTACATTTTGTTTCTTGATGACTATTCGGACCTTCTATGGACATATCCCCTCCCTAATAAATCCCATGTCTACTCTACTTTCACCATTTTTTTACAACTTAATACATACACAATTTGAGTGAAATATTAAACAGTTTCAATGTGACAACGGCACTGAATACACCAATAACAATTTCAAACAATTTTGTCACTTAAATGGTATGCAATTTCGCTTCTCTTGTCCCCACACCTCTCCACAAAATGGTAAGGCTGAACGCAAAATACGAACCATTAATAACATGATTCGTACCATCCTTGCTCAAGCCTCTTTACCTCCTTGCTATTGGCACCTCGCGCTGGAAACAGCAACCTACCTTCTCAACATATTACCAAGAAAATCCCACCGGTTTCTCACCCCTACCACCCTCCTCTATAATGCCTACCCCACTTACGAACATCTACGTGTCTTTGGGTGCTTATGCTATCCCACTCTTCCCTCAACCACCACTCACAAATTAAATAACCGTTCTCAACCTTGTGTATTCCTCGGCTACCCACCCAACCACCGAGGATACCGCTGTTTTGACTTGAACACAAAACAAACATTTATTTCTCGACACGTTCAATTCGAGGAATCAATCTTCCCATTTTCCATCCAACACCCAACTAAACCCACTGACTATAACTTTCTCACTCCCCTCTCTCCTTTCCTTTGGCCCAACATTGCTTCTCCCACCCCAGCAACTCAGCCAGCGTCCAGCCTAACTTTGCCAGCCCAACATCCAAGCCCATCAAACACGGCCTCACCCTCATCCTCCCATACGCCCCACCAGCCCACTGCATCAAACTCGCCTAACCCACATACCTCTCCAGCCCAAACCGCCACACCTCAGGCCCACTCTCACGACTCTTCAGCCCACCCTTCCTCCGCAGCCCAACCTCTCACTTCTCCAACTCATCCTACCTCTCCAGCCCAAACCGTACCCGGTCCAGCCCAAACCGTACCCGGTCCGGTCTCTCCCCCACTTCACCCGTCCAAAACCCTCCTGCACAACTTCCCACCCAACCTCCTCCTCGTACCGTGCGCACACGCGCTATGGACGGTATCACTAAACCTAAACACCCATTCAACCTTCACACCACTTCCATTGTGCCTATACCTAAATCCCCACATGTTGCCTTGTCTAGTCCCGAATGGTTTGCTGCCATGACCAACGAATTTAGTGTACTAATTAAAAATGAGACCTGGGAGTTAGTACCTCGCTCCCCGGATATGAATATAATTCGTTGCATGTGGCTTTTCAAACACAAATTTAAGTCCGACGGGTCTCTTGAACGGTACAAAGCAAGACTGGTTTGTGATGGTAGAAGTCAACAGGTTGGGATAGATTGTGGTGAAACATTTAGTCCGGTCGTAAAACCCACCACCATACGGACTGTACTCACGCTGGCCCTCTCGCAAAACTGGTTGATACACCAGTTAGATGTTACTAACGCATTTCTTCATGGCCATTTACAGGAAACTGTTTACATGCACCAACCTATGGGTTTTCGTCACCGTGACTACCCAAATCATGTTTGCCGCCTCAAGAAATCTCTTTATGGCCTCAAACAGGCACCACGAGCTTGGTACCAAAGATTTACAGATTATGTTCTCTTACAGGGTTTTACTCAGTGCAGGTCGGACAACTCTCTCTTTATTTATCATCATGGTCGCGATGTTGCCTACCTTCTCCTCTATGTGGATGATATTATTCTCACTACTTCTTCAGATCATCTGCGACAACAACTCATGACCACCCTTGCCACCGAATTTGCCATGAAAGACTTGGGTCCTCTTACATATTTTCTGGGCATCTCTGTTCAACGCCAGGGTAATTTTATGTTTCTATCTCAACAAGCCTATGCTAAAGATATCATCCACCGTGCGGGCATGGATTCATGCAAGCCAGCAGCCACCCCTGTGGACACTCAACACAAACTCGGCAGCCAACCAGACTCTCTACTTGAAAACCCGACTACCTTCCGTAATCTTGCAGGTGTTTTACAATACCTCACCTTCACACGTCCGGACATCACCTATGCCGTCCAGCAGATTTGCATGCATATGCATGCCCCGTACATCGCTCACTGGAATGCCCTGAAACGTATAATCCGGTATCTCCAAGGAACATCCGAGTTCGGTCTTCACCTTGCTCCATCATCCGCCCTCAATATTCGTGCCTACACTGATGCAGACTGGGCCGGCTGCCCTGATACCAGGCGCTCCACATCTGGCTACTGTGTTTACTTAGGCGACAATCTGGTTTCCTGGTCCTCTAAACGTCAGTCTACTATTTCCCGCTCCAGTGCTGAAGCGGAATACCGAGGAGTCGCTAACGTGGTTGCTGAAATATGTTGGTTATGAAACCTCCTCCTCGAGCTACATCGCCCCCTCTCTCTAAGGCCTCATTGGTGTACTGTGACAACATCAGTGCTATCTACTTATCTGGAAACCCGGTTCAACATCAACGGACAAAACACATAGAACTGGATATACATTTTGTCCGCGAGCATGTTCAGAAAGGCCTAGTGCGTATTCTTCACGTTCCCTCTCGTTCTCAAGTTGCGGACATATTCACCAAAGGTCTTCCTCGGGTCCTCTTCGACGACTTTCGCTTCAGTCTAAGCGTCCGTCCTCCTCCCGCTTCGACTGCGGGGGTGTAATGGACCGCACCAATCACTCATCTAATTATTCTCTAATTAGTCAAACATTTATTTTGTAAATTAATGTCTTTATTATCTGCCAAATATAGGAGAGGTTGTTGTACTATTATAAATATTTGGATGGTGAATAAAAGAAGAAGTTGACAAATTATTCAAAACTAACATTCACCATTGGTGTCTTCCGAACATGATCAGTGGCCGGCTGTTGCACCATCACACCGTTCACGAACCTAGCAACGGTTATGAATAACTTATACGAGCCAATCCACACATCCGACATCACCTCCACCATTCTTACAGAATCGATAACCTCCGAGAAAGAGACGAAGGCAAACCTTTTCCCCCACTTATCTCGTTTCTAGCGATATACGACCCTTCGAATCTACCAAAACCTTCCAAAACCTCCTTCAGATCTTGTGACGAACACTTCGGAGGAAGATTGGACACAAAGAATTTCGAGATTACCTTACCTGTACCTTCTCCCTGTTGATCGTTCCTTCTACCTTTCCTTCGCTGCACTTCTTCCCATCCTTCTTGATTTTGCCGCCCCAAATCGCCTGACATAGTCGGAGCTATTGACTTATATTCAAAATAATGTCTTTTTTTTGCCTCATAAAAAAGTATTCTATTTTAAATACAACTCGATTAATGTCGATGATAAAAATGTAAACAAAACTACATTTAGCAAACTAAGTAGTTGTATAAATACTTTAAAACTCACCTAGAAGTAAAGTTTATTACCCCATATAGTTAGTTATATCCGTCCTGGATTTAAGATTTCTTTTCATTTGTAATTGACTTTTATTCCTTACAGTAATGTATATAATTAACCTTTTAGAACATTTAACATTTTATGGAAGTAAAGGATGATTTAGTACCATGTCTTGGTACTAAGTGACGAGGCGCTACCTGTAAGAAGCACGGGTACCGCACTACCCCGCGGTAACACCGTTGTCGTTGTTAAGGATAGTGGGGACACAAAGTATTTACTGGTAATAGCTAACGGCTTTTATGTGGCTTTTAATTTCAATGGTCATTTGATCGTTGAAACATTGGTTAAAAAAACTTTTTTATTTAATACACACACGCTATTTTAAACACTTTCACACACAACCAAATCAAACACTTTTATACAATCTAATATCAAACACTTTCAACCACAACCAATTCAAACACTTTCAACCACAATTAAATGGATCGGAGAAAATTAAAAGGGTGTCGCAAAGGGTAGAATGAGGATCCTCTAAACCAAAAGGAGCGTGTTCAAGTAGTAATGGTAGAGGATTGGGTTCAAAGGCGATTTTGAGTGCGCGGGAAGAGAATATGCCCGTGATGAATTTTTCACTACAAACACAACCAGTCCCACCACCACAATTTTATCCGCAAACAAAACCACAATTTAATACCAACCATACAAGTAATACCAACGACCTCAACCACAATTTTATCCACGTTAATTTACACCATCTCAAATACCACAACAAATAGAGGACTTCGACGTGTTTGCAATAAGAAATCCAATTGTTCATCAAGCAGTTGAGGACCAATAGCGAGACCTCCACCTCCATGGAGACGATGAAACTGACGAACTTGTGCCAGAGATACAATACAAGGGACATGATGAATGATATAGCTTGGGCGATGATGTCGAAGATATGCTTGTTGTAGAATATGAAGATGAAGATGGCAAGCGTGGAAAAAAATCACTGGGCGAACAAAGGCTACAAAGTGGACAAAGAGACAAGATGTTGGTTTGGCAAAAGCTTGGTGCTATGTATCTGAAAATCAGGAGACAACAATAAAAGAAGAAAGAGGAGTTTTCGGAAGGCGATTCTTAAACATTACAACGAATTGTTGGGAGGATCCGATCAAGACACTTCAAAATGGACCTCCATGAACCAAAAAATGAATGAGTGCAACGAACTACCTCAACAAGCGTTAATATTTATACTTATAGTGTACTTGTATTTTTTGCACATAAACTATACTAAATATTTTTTTACTTACTTGAATATAGGACTGCTTACAAGGCAGTGGATGCAAAGGGCGATGAAAGATTACAAAGATTCTTATTTGTCCAGTTTTAATCTTAAAGCGACATGAGAGATTATAAAAGATCACAAAAAATGGAAAAAACAAGCATTGATGGGTGAAGAACTGTCCGATTGTGTAACATCCGGCCCCTCTCACCACCAATATTGTCCGCTTTGCCCCGATGGGTTGCCCATCCAGAGCTCACGGATTTGTTTTTGGTTGCCCCGGTGGAGACTTCCCAGGAGGTCACCCATCCTGATACTACTCCCACCTGAGCACGCTTAACTGTAGAGTTCTCCACTCATCCACTAGCATTAAGCCCAAAACGCGTTGGTGATTTAAGAGACTTTGGATTACTTATGAACCAAGGATCTCTCCTGGCCACGGCCGATGTGGGATTTGCCTAGGGTGTGATACAAAGGTCCATGTTAATCTCCCAGAAATCAGTACTGTTACAATCACCCCCCCCCCCCTAGGGACTCATCGTCCTCGATGAGGTTTGCCCCACCATCCCGAACGGCACAAGAGTGGCTCTGATACCATTTGTAACATCCGGCCCCTCTCACCACCAATATTGTCCGCTTTGCCCCGATGGGTTGCCCATCCAGAGCTCACGGATTTGGTTTTGGTCGCCCCGGTGGAGACTTCCCAGGAGGTCACCCATCCTGATACTACTCCCAACTGAGCACGCTTAACTGTAGAGTTCTCCTCTCATCCACTAGCATTAAGCCCAAAACGCGTTGGTGATTTAAGAGGCTTTGGATTACTTATAAACCAATGATCTCTCCTGGCCATGGCCGATGTGGGATTTGCCTAGGGTGTCATACAAAGGTCCATGTTAATCTCCCAGAAATCAGTACTGTTACAGATTGTCATTCCGACAAGAGATGCAAGTCTTCGAAAACCGGCAACTATCATGCTTCTAGTACACTTGACAACTCCGCCCTCACTAGTAGGATGCCATATCTCAATGAAGATACCTAACCAACAAAACCAAAATGAAAAGTTAATAAGAAAGTCACCACCGAGTATTTAAGCAAAAACTCTTTGGTTGACGAATTTGGGTCATACTGCGCGATGAAAGAAGATAAGTTGAGCAAGTTAGTGGAAATACAAACTCAACAAGGCGAAAAAACTTTAGCATTTTTTGAGAAACAACGCGAATTGTTGAGGCAAAGACAGTATAACTACGACTTGAACATGTACTCGAAACCACACGAACACGTCAAAGGTAAAGGCTTGGAATTGGTTTTTGAAACAAAAAAAATGAAATCGCGACGAAATATGGTTGGGATCGCTATTAGGACGAAGACAGAGACGACGATGAGTAATTTATTTTTATTTGTGTGTTTTTTTATATTTATGGTTCTTGTATTTTTTTTTACTTTAACTTGATGTACTTTTACTTTAATATAATGTTATTTTTAATTAAAGTTTTATAAAAAGCAAAATAAAATAAAATAAAATAAATATTTTAGTAGTGGTTAAGAGTAGTGTTGTTTTCAAAATTTTGTTTCAATGAAATGCTATAACAGTAGTGTAGGGTTGATTAAAATTCAGATAATTCAATGAAGTTTAATGTTACGTTCTTTCTTCCCTCCCTCCCTAAAAGACATATTCAACATCTCTTTTTCCCATATTATATCACGTTACATGTATAAAAATTAAAAGTAATATATACAAAGAACAAAACATATGCCAAGCATATATATAATAATATAAAGGTGTTGAAAATAATGGATACACGTTACAAAATGTATATTAACAATATTTATTTTGTGCCATTGGGGTTGGTGGCCCAATGGTAGAAGCAAAGCTTCTAGGAACACTTAAGAGGAGGTCGTGAGTTTAAGTCCTACAAAGAGTGAAATTTGCCGTTCAAAAAAACAATATTTATTTTGTATGTACGCCGTTATACGCTCCATTTCCTATGCTTGTAATTTTTGTTTTTGTTTATGTTATTATAGAATAAAATAATAACAAAATGTTGAGGTTGTGATTCTTTGATAAAGTGGTTGGCTTAGACTATCAGGAGTGGGGGCAGGAGAGGGGCGGGAACGCTGGCATGGGGTGGAGGGCGGGAGGGGATTCACTGGCGTGAGGGGAGTGTGGGGGGACACGTGGCATCGTGGCATTGGGCCATTTTTCAAACGGTAACATTTAAAAAAAAAAAAAAAAAAAAAAATTTAATTTTTTGAACGGTAACATTAACGGTCAAAAAAAAAAATTATAAATTACCCCCATTTCACTATAAAACACCCACTTTAACCAAATTTTATACACTTTTCAACCAAATTTTATACACTTTTCATCCAAATTTTATACACTTCCTCAACCAAAAATGAACTCATACAACCGAGGCTTCGACCCGAACAACCCATACGCGTTTGTCCCAAACCCGAATACACCACCGGTTCGCCCGATCCCAAACCGTCCACCCATTCCTTCACCTTGTCCCGACTACGCGGGTTATACGGGTTTCATTAGTGGGCAAATTTATCCGAATTTCCCATTCAATGATTCTCTCATTCCTTCACAACTTCCTTTAACCCAAACCGTACCCGAAACACAACCCCAAAATGTCGCGGGATCATCTTCGGGTAAAACCCCCTGCAAGAAGAAGTCACAGGAGGAAGACCCCGGAGGAGAAAGCAATAGCCGCCGCTAACCGCCAACCACTTAAGTGGACACCCGATGAAGAGCTCGCTTTAACGAAAGCGTGGATAAGCGAGTCGGAAAAAGAGCAAGGTATTTCTAATAATTTTTTTAACATGATTTATAGTAACTTTTTTTAACTTGATTTTTATTTGTAATATTGCTAATATATTTTTTTTTTTTTGTAGGAACTAGTCGCCATAAAAACGACTTTTGGAACGACATAAACAACGCGTTCCATGGGTTGATGGGACGAGAGTTCTATCGAGCAAACGATAGTCTCTCGTCCAAGTGGACAGAGATAAACAGGGCAATGAACTCGTTTCAACCGCATTATTATTACGCAAGAAACAATCCAAGAAGCGGTGAAACGGACACCGACAGCCTAACCCGGTCGCTGTTAGCGTTTCGTAACGAAACCGGTCTCGAATTCAAGTTTCTTCATTGTTGGGAAATCGCCAAGAACCACTCAAAATGGGCGTACATCCCCACTGCAAGCAACTCCGCAAAAAGGTCGAAAACAAATTCATCAAGAAACCGTCAAACTGATCCTGAAAACGTAGAAGCTGTTAATTTGGATGAAGACGAGTTTGAAGAGGAATTGAGTCGCCCACCCGGTCGAGATAAGTAAAAAAAGAGGGCGCAAAAATCTACTGCCTCGGATTCGGGTTCTGGATCAACCGGCGCCTACAGCGCTGACTTGCAAGATTTAAATGCCACCATGATTCAGTTCAATACGATTCAACAAAAAATGCTCAAGGAGAAAAAAAATATTCGCGAAGCGTTTGAAAAAAAGTTGACTATGAAAGAGCGCAAATTGTCTATCAAAGAGCAGCGCGAAAAACGCGAGGATATGAAATTTCTCGCCATGAACACCGAGCATCTTCAAGGGCCGGAGTTAGAGATGACGCTTCAAATGAAGCGTGATATTATGGAAAAATATAATATGAACTGATTTGTTAGTCTTTAATTTTTTTCGGTTTTTTTTGTATTTTTTTTAATTTTCTAGGTTTTTTTTTGTATTTTTCTAGGTTTTTATTAATTAAAAATATTTATTATTATTATTGTTTTATATATCAAAGTTAAAAAAAAAAGAAAAACAAAATGTCACGTGTTACTTCCCCCCACCTCTCCCCCCCCCCCCCCCCCTTCCACTCCCCACAATTATTTTTCCCCCCACAAGGGTCTCACAAGTGCCACATGACGCTTCATCCCCCTCTTTCCCCCACCACTCCTTATAGTCTTAACACCAACTTATTGATGATTGACGTACAAACAGAATGTCGTATTTGTTTATTTCCATTAAAAACATGACAATGTTACTTTTCTAATAAAAAGGTCCTTGATTAATTATATAACAATTATGAGATGAGTAAATGGTGATTAAGAAAAGAAAAGCAAAGATCCCATGGCGTAAAAGGAATCTATAGACTATAAAGCTTTCCAGTCTCATCCGCTTGTCCGCTTTCCACTTTTCTCACGCTTCTAGTGACTAAACCTTCTTCCTTTATATCTTCAATAAAAAAACAACACTAGGGAGGCCACACATTGCAAAAGAGAAGTTACCAAGGTTAAAAGTACAATAATATTTCTAATCTAAGGAATTGAATATTTGTCTTATATATAATTCAAGTGAATGAACTTAAAAATATGATGATACACATATATACGGAGAGAGAGAGTAAAGATCAAATATAAATGAGTCTTAACGTACTAAACATGATAAATGAATGGATAATTTCTTTTTTACATTTGTTAAGGCATGGTTTGTAGATGAAAATTATAAAAGAAATACTTTTTTTTTTGTATTCTAGTAAAGTAACTAAAAAAATATTTTTTTTTTTTAGATTTCTGAACTAAAAAAACATGTTTAACGAGATTCATAATTAAAAAAGAAAAAAAATCATTTATTCACATATCACGTTAAAGAGCCATTTATAGGTTAAAATTCAATTGTACAATTCGTGAGGGGTTTTATAATAAAGAAAAAGACATTTATTAATGAGCTATCCCTACATTTGAGCACCTAAAAACTAATTAATCATGATCATGTAGCCTAGTGATAAAAGGGTCGGTTCTCTCTTTGGGGGAGTCGGGTTCGATTCCCACGGGAGGCATGTGATGGATACCCCCACCCTTGTGGTGGGGTAGGTGGTTGGGAAGTGATGGAGAGACCCTTGACCCTTGTTGATGGGATTGGGTGCTCACAAATGCGCAGAGCATACCCAAACCCGGAATTCAGCCCGCGGAAGATCTTCATGCGCATGGAAGAGGTCAATCCGTATATCAAAGCATTAACCACCTTCCTATCATCACGGAGTGATATCAGCGAAGCAGCAACGACTCTCCTACAATCGTGGAGAGATACTCGCGCGCGTAAGCGGTAAAGGCGGTAATCGTTCCATGATCCCTTATTTATCGCTATATCTTAACTACTTTACTAATATAATCCTTGGGTAGTGGAGACAACCCTAATCGGGCCTGGCCCATTATGATTAGGGTTCTGGGTAATGGTGGCATACGTCCACCTCTATATAAGGGGTCACCTCCTTAATAGAGAGGACACTTTTGGCTAACCCTAAGAGCTATCACACTTGATAGTATCCCCATTCACCCCCGTTTTTGTTATAAACTACTACCTCGTGTAGTTGTCTCCCTACCCACTTGATCTTATTTACAGGTTACCTCAATCCAGGAAGTGCTAGTGAAGGATCAATTCTGTGGTTGCATCTAGGCTATCATCCTTACAAGGAGGTAAGACTATTTGTTTCTTCATTGGCGCCATCCCTTACGGTCTACCAATCTTTCAAACTAGTACAAATGGATTCTGGAACTGAACAACGTGATGATCCAATCAATGTTGACGATGGAGTGCAAGCAAATCAAGATACTGTTGCACCAACAACGGTGGCCAAGAACGTGAATCAAAGACAGGCTACCACCACCTTCCCAATGTTTGCACCAAGGAAGTCTGCGATAGCAGCACAAAAGAAAGCGGCTGAAGAGCCTGTCGAAGATCTGGAAGAATGGTTGGCTCAAGAAAACGCCAAAACTATAGCAGAATACCAGAAAAGGCTAATAGCAAAAGCTAGGTTGGAAGCAAGAAAAACCTTGAATTTTGATGCTGAAGAAAACTCTCACAACGAGGAACAGCCAGCTTTTCGTCACACAGCTAAACCCCGCCAGGCGGTACGTGGTGGAGAACGTGGTAAGATTACTCACGTTCAGGACCACGTCAACCTGACTGGGGAACCTGACGGTTATGAATCCGAGAATGAGATCAACTCCGATCGAGCTGAAAGGCCACGAAACAAGTCTGTGGCTAGCAACCAGCCACACCCAGACGATGATTTACATAAGCCATACCGCCCAAAAACATTTGCGGAAAGATCCAAGTTCTGCGCAAGAATCGCATTGGCACCTATGCCAGTTGAATGTAAATTGCCAAATACGATTGGCAAATATGATGGTCTGCGCGATCCGGATGACCATCTGCACGCATTCGATTGCGCGGGCAGCTCTAAACCATGGCCGGTTCAAGCTTGGTGCCACCTGTTTGTCCAAACCTTAACAGGTGCGGCAAGGGTATGGTACGAAAGTTTACCGGTCGGCAGTCTGGTTGATTTTGATGATCTGATCAAGAAATTCAAGAATCACTTCTCCCATCTGAGGAAACATAAGAAGGACAAGGCTCAGATTCTGTTGTGCTCCCGGAAGGATAATGAGAGCCTGGAGGATTACATCATACGATATAATAAAGAAGCCCTACAATTGGGGTGTGGCGAAGAACTCACCAGAGCTGCATTTATCCACGGAGTGCGACATGACGATCTCATGAGATGTCTGACGGGAAAAGACGGTGTGCCTGACGCATGGGACGAGCTGATAGAAGCAGCAAAGACATATGCGTCATCAGAACGATCGTTTACACGCTCGAAAAATTTTCATCATAACAACAATCAGGGTATGAGCACGTATGACAAAGGCAAGGGAAAGCAATCGGTATGGTCAAGAATTTCGGGTTCCGCGGACGAAGGAAAATACTCTTCGGGACAAGACGCGCGGCAACTCCTCAATAACAAGCACTCACGAGATTCGAAACCGCCAAGCAAGAAGAATTACGATTGGACACCATTGTCCAAAACACCTTCAGAAGTGTTGAGGACTGAACAAGTTCAGTTCCCCAAACCCAGGGAACTCAGTCAAGATCGGAAGAATGTTGACACCTCAAAGTATTGTGAGTATCACGAAGATTATGGCCATCTTACGGACAATTGTTATAGTCTAAAGATGGAGATTGAGAAGGCAATCAAGTCAGGTCAGCTCTCACATCTAGTGAAGAATGTAAGGAAAAAATCCAGAGATTCGCAAGGAGATGCGGATGCCAGTAACAAGAAGATAAAGAACCTCAACACGCATTATGCACAACGCTCGGGTCGTCATAATTGCCACATGACTCATCAACGGGGTCAGAAGAAAAGGTCTTACTCAACCACACAGGATGATTCCTGGAAGGAGGCACCGGTCGTTATGCCACGCGTCAAGGGAGGTGCATCTGCAACAACACCATTGATCATCACAGGAATCATTGGGCATTATCGAACAAGATACATGTTCCTTGATAATGGCAGCAGTACTGACATCATGTATCGGCAGTGTTTTGATCAATTGGATGCCGAAGACAAAGAGAAGCTAGTCCCGACCACAGAGCCAATATCCGGGTTCATACATGAAGTGATCATTCCATTGGGTATACTCACACTCCCTGTCACATGGACAGACGGACAACTCTCCCGCACGGAGACATGTGACTTCATGGTATTGCCAGTGACTTCCTCACATGATGTCCTTATAGGGAGAGAAGGTTTGGCTAAATTTAATAGCAATGCGTCCACACCACACCAGATGGTCGGTTTCCCGACGCGAGGAGGAGTGGCTTTCATACGTGGGAACAAAAATTGCCACGTAACAGAAACATGTAAGCCCCCCAAGATAATGAAGCCAGCAGACCGCACTGATCCGGAAAAATGGGTTATCAACCCTAAATTTCCAGATCAGACGGTTGTCATAGGCCCAGTAATCTCTGACACCATACGCACGCACTTGAAGCAAATGTTAATTAAAAATATGGACGTCTTCGCATTTCAACCCGCAGACATGGTAGGCGTTCCGCGACACATAGCGGAGCACAGGCTTAACGTCTATAGATCTGTCGAACCAGTCGTCCAGAAGAAGCGCAGTATGGGGCCAGAGAAAACAAAGGCCATGAATGAGCAAGTAGAAGAACTACTAGCTGCAGGCATTCTGCGGAAAACAAGATACCAAACTTGGGTCGCAAACCCAGTCATGGTCGGAAAGTCAAATGGTGGCTGGCGGATGTGTGTGGACTACAAGGACTTAAACAAAGCATGTCCAAAGGACTGCTACCCGCTCCCTGAGATTGACTTAAAGGTGGACTCCCTGGCACCGTTCAGATTCAAGTGCTTCCTGGACGCATATAAAGGGTATCATCAAATCCAAATGGCTAAGGAAGACGAAGATAAAACGTCTTTCCGCACGGATACAGGAACTTATTGTTATACCAAAATGCCATTTGGATTGAAGAACGCGGGAGCCACGTATCAGCGTTTAATGGACAATGCGTTCAACAAACAGATCGGGGTCAATCTCGAAGTCTACGTGGATGACTTGGTCATAAAAAGTACAGAAGAGGACCAAATGCTGCTAGACATCCAGAAAACTTTTGATCAACTCCGCGCAGTGCGAATGAAGCTCAATCCGAGCAAATGCTCTTTTGGAATGGAGGAGGGCAAGTTCCTGGGAGTGATTGTAACCAAAGATGGTTTCCGAGCAAACCCGGACAAAGTACAAGCAATCGAGAGAATGCCGTCTCCATCTTCTATCAAGGAGGTCCAGACACTCATGGGACGCTTGGTGGCTTTGAATCGTTTCCTTTCAAACTATGCGTCCAAGTCATTCCCTTTTGTGAACACACTGAAGAGCTGTCTCAAAAAATCCAACTTTAAGTGGACCAATGAGGCCGAGGCCGCATTTCAAGAAATGAAAACATGTTTGAGCCATTTGC
This sequence comes from Ambrosia trifida, assembly GCA_028751855.1. Classification (NCBI taxonomy): domain Eukaryota; kingdom Viridiplantae; phylum Streptophyta; class Magnoliopsida; order Asterales; family Asteraceae; genus Ambrosia; species Ambrosia trifida. Next base: position 122,361,036 of record CM054122.1, read on the forward strand.
CCGTTCTCACAGCTCCCCTCCCGAAAGAACCATTAACGCTGTACTTATCCGTAACGGACAAGGCAATTGGGGCTGTTCTTATGGTTGATCGAAAGGGCGTCCAAACGCCGGTATATTATGTCAGCAGGACTCTACTCGATCCAGAGACTCGATACTCAATGATGGAAAAGTTGGTGCTCGCATTGGTGCACGCGTCACGAAGACTGCGAAGATACTTCCAAGGGCACCCAATTATCGTCCTGACAGATTTTCGCATCAATGACATCTTGCGCAAGCCTGAATTGTCGGGACGATTGGCCAAGTGGGCCATTGAGTTGGGAGAACACACGATCGAGTACAAGTCAAGAACATCATTCAAAGGGCAGATCCTTGCGGACTTCGCCGCGGAAGTTCCTGCCGAAAGCGTCACCGAGTGCCAACAGGCGCATATCACAACTCCTAATCCAGAGTCAGCGGAGAAATGGGAGTTATACACAGATGGAGCATGCAATGATGATGGCGCTGGAGCAGGCTTGCGCTTAGTCACCCCAGAAGGGAAAGACTTCACGTATGCAATTCGCCTAGACTTCCCAACAACAAACAACGAAGCGGAATACGAGGCGTTGTTGGCGGGATTACGAATTGCGAAAAAAATGGGTGTACAGCACTTAGACGCCCACGTCGACTCTCAGCTCGTTGCTAATCACATCGACGGTTCATATGAAGCACGTGAAGCATCCATGATCCTGTACTTGGAACAAGCCAAAGCCCTCATGCGGGACTTCGCATACTGCAAGATCCACCACATCAAGAGGAGTCAAAACAAACCAGCGGACGCGTTAAGCAAGCTGGCATCAACTGCTTTTGATCATCTAGCAAAGGATGTGCGAGTGGAAGTTTTGGCTAGCCCGTCCGTATCCCAAAAACAGGTCAATGTCACACAGATCGGAGCAACATCTTGGATAACTCCAATCCGGGCTTATCTCACAAACGGGACACTCCCAGACAACAAGGCAGAAGCTCGTAAATTACAAAACAGAGCATTGCATTACCAAGTTATCGATGGCATATTGTACCGTCGTTCTTACCTAGGGCCATTGCTACGATGTGTTGACTCCGCAGAAGCCACTTACCTTATCAAAGACATACATGAAGGGTCCTGCGGCCTGCATGCTGGCCCTAGGATGGTGGTAGCAAAGCTAATGAATGCGGGTTATTACTGGCCCGGAATGCACCGGGATGCCGAGATGGAATTGCGCAAATGCAAGTCTTGCCAACGTCATGCTCCAGGAACGTTGCGCCCAAAGAACAATTTGATACCTGTAACCACTGCATGGCCTTTTCAAAAGTGGGCCATCGACCTCGTGGGTCCATTCCCCACAGCTCCAGGAAACGTCAAGTACCTGGTGGTCGCAATTGATTATTTCACCAAATGGGTGGAAGCCAAACCTTTAGCTTCCATTGATGGAAAAAGCATTAAAAAATTCATTTGGGAGTTTATCATATGTCGTTTTGGGTTACCTATGGAGATCGTCAGTGATAATGGCACGCAATTTGCAGACCGACACTTGCAAGAATGGCTATCCTCCATGAATGTTAAGCAGATATTCACCTCGGTAGCACATCCGCAAGGTAATGGACAGGTTGAGCGCGCAAACAGAAGCGTGGTTGAAGGAATCAAGACTAGACTTGGAACGAAACGCACTGGTTGGGTAGATGAACTCCCTCATGTCTTGTGGGCCAACCGCACACTGTCCAAGACTAGTAACGGAGAGACTCCGTTTAGCCTCACGTACGGGACAGAAGCTGTCATTCCTGCGGAAATGTATTGTGCGTCTCCGCGAATCCTACTGACAAACCATCAAGACAACGACACGGAGCTAAAACTCAATCTAGACCTACTAGATGAGCGGAGAGACATGGCCGCTGTCAGAGAAGCCAACTACAAAAAACAGCTTGAGCGATATTACAACGCAAAAGTGAAGGCAGAGATTTTCCGCGCAGGGGACTACGTTCTCCGCAATAACGAGGCATCCGGCGCAGAAAAGTCTGGCAAATTGGCACCAAATTGGGAAGGGCCGTACAAAATTCAAGAAGTGCTGGGGAAGGGGGCTTATGCCTTGGAGCGCTTAGATGGCACCCCTATTCCACGCACATGGAACGCGGCTCAACTGCGCAAGTGTTATTTATGAAGTATTTTGTTCGCTCTGTAATAAACAATGGCTATGACCATTCCGTTTTTAATAAAAGAATTTTTTAGTCTATTTTATTCTATTTTGATCTATGAGTAATGCCAACGAAGGTCAAGACACATATTTCATTAAGCAAAACATTGGCGTACTTACATATTATCACCAGTTCAAAGAAACATACAAAATAGGTGATTCAAGCCATCATAATACATGCACCTAGGGCTATGTAGCAAAACATTACAAAAGGAAAGGCATATCAAGTTGCATGCTGCCAACCGGTAGAAGTGCGACGAAGTCTTAACTTAGGAATCTTGGGATGATCTTGGAGCTCACTTAAGTGCTTCATCTTCACCGGAACACTAATCGACCCACTCTTCACTGGTTGGTCCACTTGGCAATCTTCAGTGAACAGCAGATAGCCACAGTAAGTAGCTAGTTGGTGCATGGGAGTTGGAGGTACCTTGATCACAGGGGGATGATCAGCAAGTGACAGCATCCCCTGCAAGGCTTCAACTTCAGCTTTGGAGATTCTTAATGAAGAAGCCATGGAAGAAATTGGTAAAAGATAAAAAGTTAATGGAAAATGCTAATCCATGGTTAACCTTTTATAGAAAAAACAAGAGGGGCCATTAATTGCCATTAATGGTTAATACTCAAGTGCGGATGTCAACAGTCACATCAGTCAGCTGCAGAGCCGCCAAAAAACTGACAGATGACACCAGCAGGACAAGTGGCACCACATTTTTTCAGGGCTGACGTCATCTAATCATCATGGCATTCCAACAGTTACACTCCACAGAAAGAATTAATTATTTAAACTTGACATAACGAGGCATAAGAAAACATCCATGTGTTCAAGTACAAAAAACAAACACAAAGCAAAGGAGTTTGACACATTACAATGAAAGCTAATTATAGTCTATCAAATCTATGTAAGCGTCATCGTCTGCCTCCTCGTTCTGCGCACCAGACCCAGCAGCAGCATGGGACGATTCACATCCTCCTTGAGCAGCGGCTTTACGCATCTCTTCCTCTTTACGCACTTTCTCTTCGAGCTCTGCACCAAGACGATCAGATTCTTCAAAATATCCACGCAGCTGACCTATTGGATCATCCGACTTCAAGCAATGATCAACCACGTCAAAGACATCAAAGGTGAGAGCCTCAAACTCCTGCTGCGCAGCAATGGCTTCCTCTTCATAAGGTTTGCCAAAGTGCTCTCCGTCTTCAAGAGCCAAACCGGCCGCATGATGATGATAACCCTCAACAAACCCTTCCTGCTGGCCACTCCGCATGGAAGACGCACCGATCTTCGCAACAGCATCGCCAAACTTCGGCTCGTTCCATATGCGTTTAAAAACCTATGGATCAAACAGAGTCAAAAATAAGGCACTAAACAATATTGCAACACATATACTAACAATAAAGGTCAAAGGAATTCAAACCCCTTGAAGACCGTGTTGCATCATCCAAGTCAAACGCTCCCGGGCGGCCTGCGAAGTTTGCACAGCAGTTCGGAGCTCGTTTTGCGTTTGTTGAAGGCTCACTTCTAGCTGCACACGCGAGGAATCCAATAAAGCATTCGTTTCACTAATTTGTGCTTTTTCCTCCTCAAGGCTCTTCACCTGCGATTCTAGTCCGGAAACTTGCGTAGTGGCAGACACTAGGCTCTCATGTTGCTCTTTCAGCTTGAGGATAGTTTCAGACAATTCAGACTGCTTAGCATCCAGCAGTTTTTGTTTCTCCTCTGCTTCGCGAACAACGCGGGCAACTTCATTCTTTAACTTTTCGTTGGCTTTCCGGCCACGTTCCAACTCTAAATTGGTACGCTCACAGGAATCTTTCCACCCCTTGGCAGCGTCAGCTTTCTCCTTCTTCATTCTCTGAATCTCACCCTCAGCAGAACGAAGTTGATCCCGCAATTGCTCCACTTCAGAATGGGCACCTGCACGGAATTTTTGGAATTCTTCCTCCCGTTCCCTTTGCGCCTCTTCAGCACTCCTGAGAGCTTGCCAAGAACGTTGGAACTCCTCTTCTCGTCGCAGCATTGACCCGAAGTTACTGAGGCTCAATGCAAGATTCAGGCTCATGTCGGAAAACAATGAGCGACGGTCAATACTGTCTTGATAATCACGCTCGCTAGGCGGAACAGCATAGGAGATAAACTCCTCGGCAAGCAAAGGATTGGTAAAGCGGGTCGTTTGCCTTATATCCCAACGGGGCTGATAAGGCCTGTTTGGATCAAAATCACGAGGAGCAACCCTCGTTCCGCTTCCACTTGATTTCCCAGATCCACGAACAGTTTTGGTGATATCTCCCTTAGGAGTCGAAGAGGTCCGCATGCTTTCCGCGGAGACCTTATCCGCAGGGACGTTCGTGGGTACTGATTTATCCGCCTTAGAAGAATCTGGCTGACTACCCTTTTCTCCTTGAGCAATACCCGTTGCCATGATTGTTGTATCCACATCAACAGGGGACAACTCAACCAAAGGGTTCTTACCAGGATCTCCACTTCCCTTCGGGGACACCACAATCCCTTCTACTTGAGAAGATTCTCGAGTTTCCAACTCAGATGGACTTGGGCCCTGCACATCCTCAGGGATAAGTTCACTCACCTTCTCTACGATTGGAACGGGTTTCTTTAATGCCCCCTGGGGCACAGCACTTTTACCTACGAACACAAAAGATGAAAGGGATGATTTCGTGTCCCATATACAGAACTTAAACATAAACTCTATAACAGACACTTACCAGAGGTCTGTTTGATAGATTTGATCAACAAGGGTTTCCGTTTAGGCGGAGGCTTCACCATTATCTTCGGGCCAGCAGGTTTGACATTTGTCCCTGTATTAGGGGCTAACTCCTCTATCACGGTGGACGAAGTTGGTTTAGTGACATCTGCAGGCGGTCTTGAAATTTGAACTTGCGTCTGAGCAAGATCTTCAATGCGTTTCTGATATAGCTCATCAGAAACTTCAATAGAGTTATCAACGGGTGTAGGACCACGCGTGCGCTGACGCTTAACATCATCATCTGACTCTGTGGCCTCGTCATCCTCTCTAACAACAGCAGAGCTGGAGGCCACCTTCTTCCCTTTACGAGAGTCTTTCCGCTGACGCTTCGGACCCGCACCTAAGGAAAGACATAAAATAAGGTTCCAACTTAATACATACTCGGATAACATATGACATCATATACCTGAACAAGATATCTTTTTACGACCTGTGGAAGTTTCAACCGGCCCACTTCCGGTCTTCTTGACTGGGCATATCCCTGCGCCTGTAACAAAGGGCACGCGGGTCAGAGTTTGCAATGCGTGGAAACACGACGCACCCTTTTTCGGCGCAGGAATCTCCCACAATACAAGTCAAGACATATTATATGGAATATTGAGAGGCAGTATAGGATGTAACCTGTGCGCGTATAGTGTTGAGGAGCATCCTTAAGCTGTGGCATCAAAAAATTCCGCGCCAGCCGCTCAATCACTGTAGGAGTTCCTTGGGGCAAAGCAACATACTTCAGTTTCGCTGAACCCCGGGCATCGAACAGATCGAACTTTGTCATTCCTACAAGGACATAAACATAAAATATAAAAACAAGAATGAAAGACAGAGGCAATGGAGAAGAAATTCACGTGTACTTACTAGCATCAACAGCAGTGGGCTCTTGCCCCTCCGGGTTACCTAAACGGCTGAGCCCTAGCATCACAAGTACGCCCTCTGGGCACTTCTCCATAGACAGCGGAGTGGAATGGGCACACAGAGTGTCATACCACGGTCGGCTGTCAAAATCCTTCATAGGTGGGAACTCCGCAATCTTTTCCTTCACACCAATGCTCATCCATTGCATGGCCGCAGGGATCACCCCTCGGTGGATATAGAAAAACTTTTCTTTCCAATCGTACATTGATTTGGGGCTCTCTGAGACGATCTGTGTCCGATTTCTACGAGGAGCTACACTATACCACCCGTGTCCACCACGGGCCTCCTCAAGAACGTAAAACACGTTTAACATCTCAAAGGACGGCTCTAGATCAAGCGACCGACAGGTCGCTTCAAAATGCACAAGTCTGGACAACCCAAACGGAGTCATTTGAGTTGGATGAACCCCATATTTCATAAGGGTACTCACCAAGAACTTCGTAGTGGGGAGACGAAAACAACACCGGGAAAAGAACGCTTCATATAGAGTAATCTTACCAGGGGGAGCGTCCAACGCTGTCTTACCAGCAGCAGGAAGTTCAGGCTCCCACTCAGCCTCAATTCCATACTGATCAAGGAATGAAGAGAAAGAAGAGGCATCCCACTTGACAACGGTTGTGGATATGCCCTTCTCAGTTTTTTCAGTCATCTTGGTCACATCAGCAGTACCAGATGCTTCTTGAGACATTCTTGATGATTAAGAAGAAATAACGGCTAATCAGAAAAATAAAGAGAAAAAGGATAGTTGGGAGATTTGCAATGAAAAGTGTGAGAATGGTGTGGTTTGAAATTTTTTGAAATCCTTTTATAGGGTGGGCTATAACTGCCACTGACGTCAGCATGGGAAAGTGGAAACGTTTTCCCAAACGACACGTGGCTATGCACAGCTATTTTGACTGCACACGCGCGCATCACGCGCCAAGCCACGCGCTTGACACAGCTGTCCACAATAACCGATGGGACGCTCACTGACACACGTATAGCTTGTGCCAGACGCTAACCACCATCCTTTACTCATTACTCAACAGCTGTCCTACGCTGTAGAGCCACGTAAGCACAACGCGGAGACTCAACGTCAAATCTAAGTACCGTTCTCCGCTCTCCGCATGCCAAGTGCTCCGTTCTCCGCATAACAAACAATCCGTGTCTCGTACAACCGACGCTCTGATTCTCCAATAATTGGCAACAACGGACCACTGTTTACCAGGATTTCACAACCAAGGAAAGATGAGCTATCATCCAGGGGCTTTAACTATTCAAGTCCACCATCCACCCCCTTCCCTCGTACACTCGAGAAAAGGGTACACGCTGGACTGGGGGGACTTGATGGGATTGGGTGCTCACAAATGCGCAGAGCATACCCAAACCCGGAATTCAGCCCGCGGAAGATCTTCATGCGCATGGAAGAGGTCAATCCGTATATCAAAGCATTAACCACCTTCCTATCATCACGGAGTGATATCAGCGAAGCAGCAACGACTCTCCTACAATCGTGGAGAGATACTCGCGCGCGTAAGCGGTAAAGGCGGTAATCGTTCCATGATCCCTTATTTATCGCTATATCTTAACTACTTTACTAATATAATCCTTGGGTAGTGGAGACAACCCTAATCGGGCCTGGCCCATTATGATTAGGGTTCTGGGTAATGGTGGCATACGTCCACCTCTATATAAGGGGTCACCTCCTTAATAGAGAGGACACTTTTGGCTAACCCTAAGAGCTATCACACTTGATAGTATCCCCATTCACCCCCGTTTTTGTTATAAACTACTACCTCGTGTAGTTGTCTCCCTACCCACTTGATCTTATTTACAGGTTACCTCAATCCAGGAAGTGCTAGTGAAGGATCAATTCTGTGGTTGCATCTAGGCTATCATCCTTACAAGGAGGTAAGACTATTTGTTTCTTCACTTGTGGTCATGGGTTCGACTCCTGATCCCTCCAGGTTTTACCGGTTCACTACCGTCGTGCCTTCGGGCGGGTTTGTGGGCTGGGTTTTCCTTGGAACAGGAGACGGGTGGGCCGAAGGGCTCTGTCCGTACGGACTAGAGGCCGTCTGGGGCCCCTTTCGACCATTAGGAGCCACGTACAGAGTACCCGACAATACTTTAGTTGATCGTTCAAAAAAAAAAGTAATGCTCCTGTCGGGGCGGGTCAATGATAAGAGGTAGGGGACAGGAAGGAGTTGAAACTAGGCTATCAATCACTTCATCAAGTTCATTAGGTGCTAATTATATGTTCATTATTAGAAAATGGGTAAAGACTACGATAAGTTGTCGGATTTTTTTAACTATGCTAATAATTGTGAATGTGACACTTTCGGAATGGGGTTCGGGCTTATCGGCCCATCGGGGTTGGACCGTTGGACGAGAACATTGTTGCAAGTGGCTTGGGATAGAAATTCTTACTGGTGAACCCGATGTTAAAGCCGAATAGATGACCCTTCAATTTGGAAAAACGGAAAATGGGTTCATCAAGTTCATTTTTGGAGTGTTTGCAATTTGAGTTCATCTAGTTCAGTTTTGTTTTGTTTTTTGTTTTTTTTTTTTTTTTTTTTTTTTTTTTTTGGAGTGCCTCATTAGCGGGTTATTAGGAGTGCCTCTCAAACCCTAAAAAGTTAACAAATGTATTATTTACTTTTATCAAATCTCTATTTTACCTTATTTAGCCATTGGGGTGGTGGCCCAATGGTAGAAGCAAAGCTTCTAGGAACACCTAAGGGGGAGGTCATGGGTTCAAGTCCCACAAGGAGTGAAATTTGCCGTTCAAAAAAAAAAAAAAAAAAAAAAGAGGAGAGATGAGTAAGAAGGTAATTTTACCATCATTTTAAGATGACATACAAAAGGTCTCATGCATAAATATTTAACTTTTACCATTTTCTTCCATCTATGCCCTTATGTACAAGTCACTAATACAAATCAATTGAACCATTCAATACATTTAATTCATGTATTAACTTTTTGTTACCTAGAAACATTACCAAGTAATAGATTAATTTATGTACCTTTTTTTTAATGGATTAACTTTTTGTTACCAATGGAATTTAAATTATCACCACAAAAAAAAGGCTAAGTCTTATTTAACACTTTGTAACCAGTAGGCTAAAGGCTATTTGGTTCATGTGTGTAACTAAATGTTGCAAATAAAAATCAAGCACGGATCGGATTGGATAAATAATAGTATGGTGTATAAAGTTTTGGCAATTTAAAATGTGAATAAAAATACATACCCGCGGTAACGCCCGGGCATTCCACTAGTCATTAATTAAGTTGTTATTACTAACTAAATGCCTAATGCGATTGAACCAACAAGTTGAACCTCTTTTATTTATCAATAACATATGGAGCATGTGTTTTGTACCTTTATATTTCAATATCGCAACCTAATCTTTAAAATGCTTCATTGAAAAAGTATAACAGGTTTGAAATACCAATATAAGACCTTGTTTTTTTACCTGTACCGAGTACCGTCTCGCGCATAACAATAACTTTCCCAACATTGTGGTTTGAAGAATTATGAGAAACAACTTTGCACAACAATAAATCATGTCTTTTATTTTTACGGGTGGTTTTTATTATTATGTATTTTTATTTGTTTAAATGTTATATGTTGTTGAATTTAAATACCAAAAAACAAATAGAAAAATAAATAAATGATCGGGGGATGGGAGGTTTTATTCAATTGTTTTGGGTGTCCTTGAAAGGAGATAATGAAGCCCCCTGTTGATGTGGTGCTAAGATGACGCTAATGTGGCAGAATAAAGTCCTTATGGGCTTCACGCTATACCATAAAACCTAAGTGTAGTAGTTTAATTAAAAAGTAAAAGGTTCTTATTGCACTGGTAATAAGATTTTACCTAATATGGCAGAATAAAGTCCCCACGGCCCATGATACCGACCACCTAATGGTGTTTAACGGCTAATACGGCTTATGCACATCTCCTTGGTATATATTTCATAAAATTTAAATAATACTAATAACCAAAGCATTTGTGTAATGAGGGGTTGTACCTTATGCTTAGGGGATTTTTCAAAAAAAATCTGATGTTACACTTTTAGCCCAAATGTTTTTCTTTTTTACTTTTAACACAAATATTTTCATCTTTTACAATTTAACACTAACAATTTTGATTTTTCACTCCTAACCCAAAACTTCTCATTTTTTTTTACTGTTAACGCAAAGATTATCATCTTTTACAATTTAACCCTAACTCTTTTTTTCTTTCAACTTTGGTCCCACATAATTTTTATCTTACGCAATTTTTTCGTTTTAAGTTCAGTTCTAAATTTTGCGAGTTATAACAAGTTCGTCGCAATGTGCGGGTCCTAGACCGACTTAGTTATTTCACATTAACCATAGTTATTAAAAGTCATCGATTTTACGCATTTGGCATTAACACGTCGTAACGAGCGTGCGTGGTTCTACGATTTTAAGCCTTCTTTTGTTATTTTCCTTTATTTATTTATTTATTTATTTATTTATTTTACTTTTACGAGTTTTTTGGTGTTAGTAGTCGCTGGTGATGGTGTGTCATTAGTTCTACTTGGTATGGTTTTACACCTCGCCACAACACGTAGGGCTTAATACTAGTTTAGCCTAACACTTGATGATGGAGCAGATATAAGAAAGCATCATCAATGATCTAATATTCTAACCTTTTTTTAAGACAATATCACATGCAACCAAACCAAAAGTTAAAAAGCAACACGTCTTTGTTCTTTAAACCGTCTAATTATCCATTAAATTTTATTTGTTGTTTATACACATTAGAAATTAATTTAATATTAAGTGTTCAAATTTACTAGTTAGATTTCACTATCAATACCAATATTCCGTAAGAGTATATTTTGTTAGGATTTAAGATGATTCTTTGTCACTTTATATTTTATATATATAAAAAAAGCAGCAATTAAATACGGAAAAACATGCTTTTGGAATCGTATGATCCTTAATAAAAACAAGAAAATTAAATTAAATTAAATTAAATTATGATTTGTTTAGCGTAACGTTTCTCCAAAGATTCACAAAACCCCAAACTCCACTTCCTTCTTTCTATCTATGCACTCTCTCTCTCTCTCTCTCTACAAATTAAAAGATCATACCTTCTCTTAAATCGTCACATTCTATCACTGTACAGCGGCTGTGTAGATAAGTTTACATACATATATTCCTGAAAAAAGATGACAAATTTCGCCTACCCATTTGTGGAATTTGGATTATAATGTCAGTTCTTGATCTTTTTCTTTGTTTGGAGAGAAATAGGTTTTTTCTTCATGTTTTTATGGCTTAGATCGACAATGTGAGGTGACTTGTTAATAATAATAATAATAATAATCTCATCTGGGTTTCATTTACATGTATTATTATTATTATCATTGATGATGGTGGCTGCAGCAGTTTCTGATACAACCACCAGAAACCACACAATTCGACCTCCTGATGACGTCATCACCCGTAAAAGTTCAGTTATTATTATTAGTAGACCCAAATCAAGACAAGTTTCTTCAAGATACCACCTATCCCCTTCACCTTCCAATGCACATTCTTCTAGAAGGTCCCCTTCTCCTCTTATTTCAAGAAATTCCACTACTCCCGTACCGAACCGGTCGCTTTCTGTCGACCGGAGGCGGCCCACTAGACCGGATCTTACATTAAAGCCTAACAATGGAGAGTTGTCGGCAGCTAATAAACTTTTGGTTACATCTACTAGAAGTTTATCTGTTTCTTTTCAAGGGGAAGCCTTTTCTTTACCAATTAGTAAGACCAAACATTCACCTAATATTATTTCTATTTCTAATTCTAATTCTAGCTCAATTAGAAAGCCTACTACCCCTGAAAGGAAAACAACTCCCATTAGGAAAGTAGTAGTAGGAGATCATGGTGAGAACACTAAGCCCATGGATCACCACCGTTGGCCCGCTAGGATTCGACAGCCAAACGTTACCCTTTTATCGAAAACTTTGGGTTTGGAATGCGAGGTTGAGAAGAGCAAGTTACGGTTTTCGAATGCAGTAAGGAATTTGGACAGCACAAGGGCTTCATTGGATGGCTCTAAATCAAGTCTTGATTTGGGTAATTCGACTAGTTCGGTTAATCTTTTTAGTCTTAATCAGTATATCCCAGATAGGAATTTGGCTAAGGATTCGTATTCGGATACGGATAGTGTTTCTTCTGGTAGCACTTCAGGAGGAGTTCACGAAAATGGATCGGGCCGCAGTTTACGAATTGGGTCTAGTGGGATTATTGCGTCGCCGAAATTTTGGCAAGAAACTAATAGTAGAATGAGGAGGCTGCAAGATCCAAGTTCACCACTTTCAACTAGCCCAGGATCAAAACCGAATACCCCACAAAAGAGTTTTCATTCAAAGCGATTCTCGACTGATGGTTATTCATTATCATCACCGAAAACGACGGCTTCCCCAAACAGAATGAGACCATCATCACCGAATAAGGTTATGATGAGAACAGCTTTATCGTCACCATCTAGGGGAATTATTAGTCCTCGAAGGAATTCAGTTTGTGGAGTTAGTGATAATCATAGTGAGACACCATCGGTACTTAGTTTTGCTGTTGATGTTAGAAGAGGGAAAGTTGGTGAAAATCGGTTTATTGATGCGCATGTTTTGAGGCTTTTGTATAATCGGCAATTGCAGTGGCGGTTTGTAAATGCTAGAAATGAAGATATATTATTCAAGCAGAAACATAATGTTGAGGTATGATAAATTAACAACTTATGTTACGTAGGTTTATAACTATATATTTCGATATATTGTTATTAATTTTAAAGGGCTGTTTGGAGCTGCTCTATGAAGTATGAGGAACTGCATATCAGTTTGAGTTTTTTTTTTTAATTGTGTTTAGGAAAATCTGTGGAATGCATGGATTACAATGTCGGATTTGCGTGATTCGGTGACCAAAAAAAGACACAGGTTGCAATTGCTGAGGCAAAAGCTGAAGTTAGCATCGATTCTTAAGGCACAAGTAAGTTTATTAATGTGTTTTATGTGTTGAAATGCATCTTTCCAAATTTAAATATTAAATCCTAAGCATACATTAATAATGCTGATTGTTCACCAAATGTCTAGATGGTAGATAACCTTGTGCTTTCGAATTAAAGAAAATATCTAGAAATTGAAATCTTGACGTCCTAAAAAAGTTGCAATTTTTACGATTTTGTTCATTTAACTGGTTTGAAAGAAATTGGTTATGATTTGAGGCTAAAAATATATGCATCTAAAACATTTGAATAAAGTGATTCAGTAGACTGTATGTATTATAGTTACACTCTGTGCCACTTTAGACCCATTTAACCGCTCCAATACGTTTCATTTTATCTAATTTTTCTATTTGACCTGTTTGGGATGCAAGAAAACCCAATCAACGAGTCAAATTTGATGTCTTTAATTATGACAGCAAGGATCAGAACTTCTTTCTCATAGCAACTTCTGGTTGGTAGTATTCATATAAACGGAATCACTCATTCTTTGATGTAGGAGTAAACTTAAAGAAGGAAAGGAAAAGAATCGAGGGAAAGGAAAAGAAAGGATAAATATCCTTTCTTTCTGTTTCCTTCCAAATCGGAAGGAAAACTAAACTTAAAGATTTTGCATAGTTTTCCTTCCATTTCCTTTCTTTTCCCTCCTTAAATGAAACTCAGGAACACAATCAAATTTTTGTTTCCTTTCTTTTCTCTCGTTAAGTTAACTCGGGAACATTAAATATGATTACAAAAATATGGATTAGATACACTCATACATTGTGTGACTTTCAACTTGTTTGACCCTTTTTTCTTCTTTTTAATCAATTAGATATTGTGTGACTTTCGACTTGTTAGACCCATTTTTAGTAGAAGGATCGAAATTGCCACTTTTGATTCTAATAGTTTTTATTAATCCTATAGTGTTTAGTTGCATTCAAGCTATTCTTTTCTTTAATTCAGTAATATAAAAAAATAATCAGAGTGTAACATAGCTGGATATCCTCACCCTCTTCTAGTGAAACTTGCACTTTTTTTCAGAAACTAAATTTTGTTTTCTTGAACATATTTAGATGGGTTTTCTTGAAGATTGGGCTTATTTAGATAAAGACCATTCAATATCATTGCTTGGAGCCATTGAAGCTTTGAAGGCTAGCACTCTTCGTCTTCCCGTTGGTGCAGGAGCAACTGTATGTGCCTTTGTATTTTACGTTATATCATTATGTGTTTCTCAAGAACTATCAAGTCCAGAACTTTGTGATTGTGTCTTTCTTTCTAGAACTCACAAGATCAAAACTTTATGATGATAATAATCTTGTTAGGCTGACCTCCAAAGCATGAAAGATGCCATAAGTTCAGCACTTGATGTGATGCGCGCAATGGGTCCACCAATGAGCTTACTTTGTATACAGGTATTTCATTTGTGATTTTTAAACTGTTGTTTGAAGTTAAAAAATAATAAACTGTTATTTGAGATTTATCTCAAAACGAATTAGCAGCCGGGTGGAGGTAAGTAATTTATGATATGGATTTTCAGGTTGAAGAAGTGAATTTAATGGTGACCGAAATTGCAAAAGTGTCGGCGAAAGAGAGAGCTTTGCTTAGGATTTGCAAAGATTTCTTATCCGTTTTATCAGCCCTCAAGGTACGATTATAAATATACCAACAATTGGAGGTGGCAATTTCGATCAATCACATCTCAACTGGTTGACCTGGGTTATGTTCTATTTTAAACACGTAAAACAAACTTTTTTTTGCTAAACATGTCAGCCAAATAGGTTTAAAACTCTCACAAAGTGTGTCTTAATAAATGCATACAGAAACTCTGGGTGAACTTGCATTTTCATCTTTTTGATCTCTATGATTTTGTCTAATTATTACTATATAATAATACCCTTGACAGGTGAAGGATTGTAGTCTGAGAACGCATACGTTGCAAACGAGTCGTGTGAACGGATGTTAATTTGCTACCCCTGTTTAGAAGGCACTAACCTTACATTATCAACCAGTAATAATAATAATAATAATATATGGAGTAGGTAGCTAATTTTCCAGTTTCCCTTTTGTGGCTTTTGGAAGCCGGGGGAAGAAAGATAGGAGTTGTTTATTGTGTTTTGTAGTGATCTGAATGTATATAATAAAAAGTATACTATAATTATTTGTAATTCACTTATTTTTTTTAGATCCTCTTGTAAGTGTGTTTTGATTTGTGCTGAATGTTTATAGTGTTGTAGACAATGGGCAAAAGCTGTTAAGTCATTCCATCAAATGTGTACAGCATTAATTATTAGTGGGGATAGCTTTGACACAAACACCCTAATAGTGATATGAAACTATAGTCCATTTGAATCATATGTTGTTTTTAGTGGATAAAAGAATAGGATGATGGTTATAAAGAAACTTTGACATAGTGATATTTGGTTGAATGATTTAGAAAGAAGATTATCCAAGCATGCATATTAAGGCACTTTGTAAGGGTGTGATGAAGTGTTTTGATTACCTTGATTGAATTGAATGCAGTGGGGTTAGGTTATTAGAGTAAATCAGTTCACCATTTTGCTCATATTATTCATATTGTGGTTGGCATTTGGTGTGGTGCACAAAAAAACCGGAATTGGAACCGAAAAAAACCCCGGAACCGTACTCGACCCTACCCACCGGGTACGCATAGGGTATACATTTCTACGTAAAAAACCGGACGCGGAACCGGTCCCGATTTATACCCGGTTGTACCCGGTTTTTTTAAATACCCGGAACCGGGTTTTTTGAATACTCAAAAAGTATGTGTCAAGCGACGGGACTATTTGGCATTTTGATATTGAGGCGGAACTGGATATTAAAAAACCGAAACCGGGTTTTCCGAATACTCAAAAAGTATACTCAAAGAAATCTATAACCGCGTTATAATCATCTAAATCGCACTACCTTTCGATGTGATTGTATAAAAAGAATTCAATACCCGATATACCCGGGTTTTTTAAATACCCAATGTACCTGGTTTTTTTCAATACCCGATATACCTGAAACCGGTTCCATACCCGGAACCGGGTATTGAAAAAACCGGAACCGGGTATTGAAAAACCGGAACCGGTATACCGGGTATGCTCTTTTATGCTAGGAACCGGAACCGGTTTTTTCAATATCCGGTCAAAGTAATACCAGACCAACTAGCGCTTTCTTGGCCCAAAATATGTGGAGGGTGGGCCTTTAGGGTAAAATAGACAGGCCCAAAAACAAAACTACAGGTGGGATTTTAGGAAATATAATTGGAGGAATCTGGGCCCACAAAGTTGGTCAAGTTTGTTTTTTTCCAAGTGAGAGATAGATAGATAGATAGTGCCTCCTGGAAGGATGCAAAGGCCAGATTAAATTTCACGAAGCAACCCCTACCAAAACTGCATGCTTTCTTTTACCAGGGAAATGTCCTTTTTGCCCTCTGTCTACTTAGTTATCTAACAATTACCTATCCTATCCTATCCTATCCAATCCAAGGGTATATTGAATATTGTAATTAAAGATGGACTGATGATGTATTTTTTTAAGCTACAGCATGATAATCCATATATATATGTGTACTTAAACAAAAAGGTTAATTAGTAAAACCATTTTAACACACATTTACACTTATACTAGTATTGGAGATCGATCAGTTAGTTAATAAAATTGTTTGCTATATATATATATATAGATCATGAAAAACCTAAAAAGTAAAAATTAAATTACAGTTATACATCATCATCATCTCCTCAATCTCAGAAGAAGAGATGCAGAAGCTTTGTTTCACTAGAAGCCGAATCGGTACCGCTTTCCAACGTCGTCGTTTCAGACACTTCCAATGATGTTGTCGTCTTCTTTGTCCAGCGTCCATGATCACCGTTGGAGCTTCTTTCAACTTCTTCTGATCGTCTGAAATCATCTGATCTTGTAATTAACCCGAGTTCGAGCTCTTCTGGAATCAATCTAGTCTTGCAATTGATAGGTTCGGATGCATTAATATTAATATTAATAATGTCGGCTGCAGGGGCAACGGAAAAGAGTTGATCCATGGGTCGTATGGTTCCTCCCCGGAGTACGGTGGCAACAGCTGACTGACACAGCTGCCAGTTTCCTGTCCACAGCAGTCCAAGGGCTCCGTTCACAGGATTCAGGGTCCGTCCACAGGCTTCAAATAATAGAGATTGAAATAAAGCTGAAAGACGCACAACCAGCATATATATTAATATCGCCTATTAATTAATTAATTATATATTTCGGGTTTAATTTATCCATTATTCTATTGTCGTGTTTTCGGGGCGGGTGAACTTGGTGAAACCAGGAAATCCCATATATGTCTGGCTATTATGCAGGGTGGAAGATGTCCTGATTTGACTGAGGAGGGACTCCGAAGGAAGTTCTTGGTGAATTTCGTTGGCAGTTCAATTTTTTTTTTAATAATATCAAGTAACATGCATGCATGATATGATGGTTAATTATATTTACCTGGTCTTTGGTAGTCGGGGACGGCAGATAGGAAGGACAAAAGGCCGGCGCGGCCGAAGAATTTGGCGAGGAAGACGGTGGCGTTGGCTTGAGCTTGAGCAGTTTCTATTGCAGTGAGGCTTTGCCTGAGGATGCAGTTGTCGTTGCACCCCTTTCGAAGGACTCTACACCCGTTACAACTCATGCTTAATTGCTACCTTAAGTTATATTTATTGGATATGATCTATGTACCTCAACTGGTTTAATTGTGTGTGTTGAAGTGTTGACAGATAATTAGGATGGGATTTGGAGGTATTGAAATGCTGGCTCGAATGTTTTTGGGGCTCTATATATAGAGGACTTTGCATCATATCATAATTTTATTAGTTTTTTCTACAATGCTTTTTGACACAAATAATATTGTTTATGTTAGCTACAATTAAAAAAGTAACTTGCATTTATATATATTTTATTTAAGGAAAAAATTTTCATTGTTTTTCAATTAATAGCATTTAGCTTATTTAGGCTGGGTTATCATAAAAAGGCTATAAAAAATAAGAATGGTGAGAAGCCTCTAGAAAATGACATGTGTTTAAATGATTAAGCAAGTGGGAGGGGGTACTTTTGTAAAAAACATATGTACATGCAAGTCACATGCTATTTCCACCTCCATTTTTAAATGTCCGTAACTTTTTTATACGTCATATTTAAAAAAAAAAATTATACCATAAAATTGAGCATCTTTTTATCTTTAATATGAGTACCATATTGTTATAATTTTGAAAAAAAAATATTCAAAACCCACTTGCGTAAGACACAATGAAATGTAAAACACAATGAGCACCAATTAAATATAGGGTATAAAACATAATCAAGAGTCTAGTAAAACACAATGGACGACATACTAAAGACACAGTGAATAGAAAACTAAAACACAATGAACACTTTTGAAAAAAAAAAACGGTTGAAAACCCAGTTGCGTAAGACACAATGGATGACATACTAAAGACACAATGAACAGAAGACTAAAACACAATGAATAGTTTTGAAAAAAAAGTTAAAAACCCAATTGTGTAAAATACAATGGACGACATAATAAGGACACAATGAACAGAAGATTAAAACACAATGAATACTTTTGGAAAAAAAGTTGAAAACCCAGTTGCGTAAGACACAATAGAGATAACGTAAAACACAATGAGTACCAACTAAATATGCAATGAACAATATGATATAAAACACAATGAATAGTCTAATAAAACACAATGGACGACCTATTAAAGACACAATGAACAGAAGACTGAAACACAATGAATAATAGACTTAAACACAATGAACAACATAATAAAACACAATGTACACCTAAATACAAAACATATTTGGGTAAAACACAAGTAAAGCATACTACACAATAGACAAAGTTAAATCATGTGTAGACTGAAAAACATAAATAACATATTTATAAAGCACACATGCATACTATAACACAATGAACAAGCAGAAGACATAACGGAGAAGAAAACCCATTTAGCACGAATTTTTTTTTCAATTTTAATGTAGTAACGTGGTACTCATATTAAAGATAAAAAAAATGCTCGTTAATATGATGAAATTTTTTTGAAAAAAAAATGTCGTATGAAAAAGTTATAGACGTTTTAAAATGATGGGGAGAACTTACATGTGCATTGCATGTGGAGAGAGAAAGTCAACAAATGTGGTTTTCCTTTTATACCCTTTCTCTATTTTTTTTTTTAAACAAGCTAATATCAACCCTTCAAATATATGATCAATGGATCACAATCCTTCTCACCCTTCCTAGAAAAAGTGTCTTGTGTAATTGATCATAACCCTATTTAATAATACCATATAACTCCTTTTAAATAGTATCTATCTATCTATCTATCTATCTATACTTACTATAATACTAGAGTCGTGAGTGACATAAGAAAATTGAGTTGTCAAGTAGAGAGATAGGCCAACAATGCTCGTGTGATGCGAAAAATAATGTCATTAACCAGCTTAAAATATTCAGAAAAATATGTGGGCCACTTGAATTTACCACTGTTGTCCTCAACAGAGTCTGTTTGTTATTAGTCTCGATTAACGAACAGATGTTCAGACTAAATGGATCTCACGTGTTAAGTAGCAGATGTTATGTACATCTGTTGCAGTTGTTAAAGCCCTAAGTTTGAATTTTAAGAGGGAAATTTTAAATTAACATAGGGAAACGTGACTCATTAATTATGCTGCAGGTATATAATCATATTCCTTATATAAGCACATAACAAATTTAGCCATTCGTAATATCAGCTTTGAATTTTCTAAACAAGGTTTTTCAAATTTCCCTCTTAAAACATATCTTTAAAACCATGTCCATGTCAATGGACAAGGCTAAAAACAATCTTAGTTTTATTCGTGATCCAGCTAAAGATATGTGGAACATGAAGGCTCAAATCATACGAAAGTGGAACACAAGTTATAAGATGGAGGTGATATTCATTGATGAGCAGGTAACGTTATAACTTGGTTTTATTTTTTATTTTTGAAGACGTGCTCTTTTTCTGAATACTCTGTGCTCTCTGCTAATCGATTTCCAGGGTGATAAGATTCAAGGTTCTGTCAAGGCACCTTTGATGCAAGTTTTTGACAGTTAACTTGAAGAAGATATTGTGGTTGTGATATCTAAGTTCGGTGTCGGTGAAAACAAGGACCTCTACAAAGTTATAACACATGAATACAAAATCAATTTTTATCGTTGTACAACTGCGAAACATGTTAAGGGTTGGCAAGGTGTTGAGTATGGTTTCAAGTTCATTCTTTTTAAAGATATTCTTAACGGAGAAGCTAAGAATCTGTTGAGCATTGGTTTGTATTTTATTTTTTATACAATACTTGAAAACACTCCTCTTTTCCTCTTGTACCTCTCGGCTGAAGGTTAAACCACCCAAGGAGCTTGTTTTGACCAACCACTATCACCATTTAGGAGCTCCAAGACTCTAGCAAGTATCTAGGAGTTGCATCGAGGGGAATTAGAATATTTTTCTTTTGATATTTCGGCTACACACAAGTGAAGTATAAACCGAACCTTTTCCTTTATTTTTATAGATATGCGATCATGGAGAGGTTCACCCGAAGGCACACACTCGCACACATCATTAAACAACTAGTTTTTGAGACAAAATAACTTGAACACTTAAGTTTTATGATAAAGGTTCAATGTTTTAGCTTATGTATACATACTCACATATATGCGATCACATACACCTTGGAAACACTCACATGGACATACGCGTGCACCCACACATACAAATGAATGTATGTGTGAGTGTATAGGGTTGAGACCGGCCCAAGACATATCAATCTTGTTTAGTTTTACAACTTATACTAAGAATTTGTTTATAAACATGTGTCAAGAACCTTGAATACATGTGTTGATGAGCCTAACACAAGAGTTTTCATGGAAACCAAAGATATACACTCACATGTGGGTATAATCAAGGACAAAATACTTAAAAATGCCATTTTTATACTCGAAAGATACGTCCATGAAAATGGTAGTTTCAGAAATCGAGGAATACACTACCAGGCACCACGAGTTTGCTACCATGTGTCCTGGCATGGTGACCCCTTCTTACAAGCGTATTGAACACTACATAGCTGGACTCGTGCCTCAGATCCAGAGTATGGTCACTGCTTCCAAACCCGCCACTATTCAGGAAGCTATTAGTTTAGTTCACCAACTTACTGATCAAGCTGTAACCCAGGGCACTCTACCCCCTCGGGGCGCTAGTGCCAAGGGTAATGACAACAAAAGAAAGTGGGATAACAACAATCTAGAAAGAACACCAACTCGTTTCAGCCTCAGCAGCATCATCGGAAATTTGAAACCTCTAACTCCTCTGCCAACGCCAATCAATCGAGCAAAAAACAGGGTACTTATGTTGGAAAATACCCAAAGTGCAACAAGTGTGGTTTTCACCACAATGGCTCGTGCGATAGGTTCGTCTGTCAGCGGTGTGGCAAGGCTGGTCACACTGCAATGGACTGTAGAGGTGAGCTCCGACCTAAACAGTCCCAGCCATCTGAATAGCAGTAAGCTAAGGGTTGTTATCACTACGGAAAGGAAGGACATTTCAAGAGAAACTATCCCAAATTGAAGCAAAATGACAACAATCAGAACAACACCAATGGTAACGGCATCAATGCATGTGTCCTTGTGATCGGCTCGGGTGAGGCAAGGCAGGACCAAAGTGTTGTTACCGGTACGTTTCCCTTAAATAATCTCTTTGCTTCGGTATTATTTGATTCGGGTGCCGACAAAAGTTTCATTTCCCTTGAGTTTAGTCAATTGTTAGATGCCACCTCTGAAGCACTAGAAACCGCATACACTGTAGAGATTGCTAACGGTAAATTGATTAAAGCTACTCATGTTTTTAAAGGCTGTAAACTTGAACTAGCGGGTCATTTACTAGACATAGATCTTATGCCAGTTACCCTGGGTAGTTTTGATGTCGTAGTGGGTATGGATTGGTTGTCCCATCATCGAGCTGAAATAGTCTGTTTTGATAAGATTGTCTGTATTCCCCTTCCCTGTGGCGAGGTCTTATCTGTTCAAGGCGAGAAGCATGGTGTGCATTTGAATATCATCTTTTGCATGAAAGTCCATAAGTTTCTTCGAGAGGGCTATACCGCTATTCTGGAACTCGTTACCTCAACCCCTACTGAGGAGAAGAAGATTGAAGATATTCCTATCGTTCGTGACTTCCCTGAAGTGTTCCCTGATGATTTACTCGGTTTACCTCTGCAATGGTAAGTGGAGTTTCGTATTGACCTTGCACCTGGTGCAGTCCCTATTGCTAGAAATCCTTACCACTCTGCACCCCCATAAATGCAAAAACTCTCTATCTACCTACATGAATTTCTGGAGAAAGGCTTTTTTTGACTTATTTCATCCTCGTGGGGAGCCCCTGTCCTATTCGCCAAGAAGAAAGATGCGACTCTTCGTATGTGCACCAATTACCGCGAACTCATCAAAGTAAGGATCAAGAATTGCTACCCACTTACTCGAATAATTAATCTGCCTGATCAACTTCAAAGGTCAAGTTTCTACTCTAAGATTTGTCTGAGGTCTGGTTATCACCAAGTCAGAGTCCAAGTGGAGGACATTCCAAGAATTCTACATTTTAGTTGCTGAACCTAGAACCTTGCACTGCACCTATCTGGTCTCTGTCTGAGGACTCAGGTGATTTTATCGTTTGATGCGATGCATCAATTCAAGGTCTCGGTTGTGCCTGAGGCAACGCCAGTGATTCATAGCCTACGTTTTCTGTCTATTCAAAATACTTAAAGGAACCACGCCACTCATGACTTGGAATTGGGAACGATGGTTTGCTCTCAAGACGTGGAGACACTACTTGTACGGTACCAAATGCACCATCTACACCGATCACAAGGGTCTCTAGCATACTTTCGATTTAAAGGAGTTGTACTTACGACAACATCGATGGGTCGAACTCCTTAATTCCTATGAGCACACGATCAAAGCATCATCCTGGTAAGGCAACTGACGTGACTAGTGCCTTAAGCAGGAAGGAACCTTCTAAACCTCGAAGAATTCGATCTTTTCAGCTCGCCAAATCCTACTAGTCTGCTGGCCAGATTCATGCTGTAACATCGCAAAATTTTTCAAATTTTAATACGTATATTATGTTTATTTTATAAAGTGCCTAAGTCTTATTTTTCCAACCACACAACTTATATATATATATATATATATATATATATGTATATATATATAAGTATAATAATAATAATAATAATTAAAAAAAAAAATCAGATTTTGTTTAAAAAAAAATGGAGTTTATTTAACAAACCTTGCAACCATCTTGACTCAATTAAAGTCCATAACCCAAACCTGTAAGCCCAATTCCCCCCTTCTTTTGGAAGCCTGCAGCCTAACACTAGGCCCATCAACCAACCAACCGGCCCAAACCCCTCCCCTGCTTCCCTTTTTGCTGTTTTAATAAAAAAAAAAGAGAGGTCCCGGCTGGGTTTCGAACCCGAGACCTCCCACACACACAACGCGCGTCTATACCACCTGCTCCACGTCTTTCATTTGAATTCACTCCAACCTTAAAAATATTTATACACACTTTCATTTGCTTTTTACTTCTTCTCTGTTGTTCACGCATCAGCAGCAGCATGATATATTTATTTTTTTTTCTCTTTTCTTTTAATCGTAAATGCCATATTAAGGCATGTTTAATTATTTTTGATCACTAATACATGATTGCCGGCCTAGATTGACTCACCAACACGTTGATTATCAATTGATTGATAATCAATTAACCTTTTTCGCGTATGAACTTTAATGTATAGTCAACCTTTCCATTTCTTTGATTCTGTAACCCACACTATAAATTGATAGTCCACAAGCCTTCACAACTCGCTCATACATCTTCCTTAACCTCCAATTTCTCTGAATCATCATCTAAGCTTGTCAATCGTTCGTGGTTTGACTTCAAGTCTTGACCAAACAATCGTGCACGAAATAGACTTGTAAGTATAATATTTTTAGTGGGTTTTGATCTTCGGCATCCACACATCAATAGCCCTAAGGTTAATTGGGTTATTGATGTGTGAATCAAACAATTGCAAAATCTAGGGTTTGTTCTTATTAAATTGGGGAAGAACACGATTTTTAACATGATATATATATTAAACGGGCTGGAACAAAACACAACCATGGTCTGGACCAAGTGGTTGTGACTGGAGCCTTGTGAACTGGACCACAGGGGTTCGAATCCCACCCCATACATTCTTTTTTTGGGCTTTTCAAGTATAAGTTTAAATTATATATTTATTCATTTTAATTATTTAAAATACTTATAAGCCTTCAAAAATTCCCAAAATTTTACATAATGATGTTCATGTCCTGAATATTATTATTCAGATTTTTATATCCAGAAATTTATTTATTTAATATATATAATAAATAAATCAAGTTTATTCTATTTTATTTATAAAAATCTATAAAAATATCAAAACGATCTTATTAATTTCCACAAAAATTATTTTAAGTTTATATAACAATAAGCTTTTCTGAAAAGATTTTTATTTCAGAAAAATCATTTATTTAATATTTTTAATCAATTTTTGTTAGTTTTAATCATAATTAAATCATAATAAATTCAATTTTTGTTATTTTTGCACCAAAATTTTATACAAATTATTTCTGATCATTTAGAACAGAAATATGAATTTTTAAACTAATAATTCTTTAATTTTAGTATTTTTAAATTATTAAAGTTAAAGTTGACAATTTGTAATAAATAGATTTAATAATCTATTTTAAAGAAAATAATTTTATAAAAATTATTTTTATACTTTAAACACATTCTTGTGGCCATCCTAGATTTAACATTTATAAAAAGATTTTTAGTTATTTATTTACTAAATTTCTCTCAATTGGCGAATATTTTTAATATTAATCAAACGAGCAATTATCCCCAATTCGAAGCCCTAGAACTTATACATTTGTAGACTTGATAGACTTAGACATATTTATTACCTCATTTTAGGGTGATACTTGATACATTTGGTCAACACATTTCTCAACAGATATAACATTTTACCAAGGTGAGTTTTACATAGCCCCTTTTCTATTTATCACCGTTTTTGGGGTGAAACATGTTACCACATCATTTATGCAATTCAATCATCAATGTGTCTATGTGTTTTCTATGTTGCATTATGTCTTGAGCATGATTAGAGTAAGCACCATTCTAGCATAATCATTAACATTGATCAAGCCGGCGGTAAACATTGATAGATCTATTGGACTGACAATCCCACCCGGATACGTGCCTCCTACAAAGGTTGCGTGGGTGTTTGTTATCGTATAACATTTTGGACCATGAGCGTATGGTATGTATCATATTATAACAGTCATCAGGGTTGATTATGCACTCGATTTATTTCTAGTATGTTCTCACATATGGACTAGATTGACATGACACATGAATTGCACATCATTTTTATTCAATTATCAAAAACCTATGTAATTCTCACCAACTTTTGTTGACCCAAAACATTTTCAACTTAACATGTTTCAGGTTCTATTTGCTTGAAGATTTGAATTGATGCTTGAAGATATGTGTATAGCTTTATTCAATTTGATGTACAAATTCCAGAACAATTGTATGTAATCCATTTAAATTATTTAATGGAATTTATTATTCACCATGAGCTACTGAACAATCATCAATACGTGGCACCCCGATGTTTCCGCCATCGGTTGGGGTGTTACAGATTGGTATCAGAGCCATGGTTATAGGGAATTAGGTTATTAGAAAAATAATCTAGTCTATAACCATAGGATTTAACCAGTACTTGCTTCTTTTGCTTGCTATTCTCTATCTCCCTCCTACTTCTTATCCCTACTTTCATTCCTACAAGAAGGTTGCTCTCCATCAGTGGATCTACTCTTAGACTAATAGGACAAAATCCTCAGGTTTAACCTGAACCCCCTTGAGATCTCGTCGAAGTTCTAGATTTTAATAACAAACACGTGCAATCTGGAAGGGTGAACGCCTGTATTCTGAGTCTTCTGTCTAGGCTGGCATTGCGCATATATCCCAATCAGACGAGGGACCCGGATGCCTACCTGGGAATTCTCGGGATGAGTGTTCACTTATAGGCTAAAGCATGTCTTCATATGTCATTAGAATCTGGAATCTTTGATAAGTCAACGTTTTCGTTTATTCGTATTAATGAATAAATGATTACATTCCTTATATTACCTCATTCATTTCATGCCTCATTGAGACTTCATTGTGTCCCTTACAGATCATGTCTCCACGCCACAACAATCGCATTAACAGTGGTGACAATCATGAAGAAGGGAGCAGCAACCACAACCACGACCACAACACTAACCACAACAATGGAGGTGACGCCCAACTAGCTACAATTATCTCTCAACAATTGGCACAACAAATCACAACTCTGGTTTCTAACTTGTTGGCTCAAGTCATCCCAATGAATGGGAACGACAATGGAAATGGAAATGGCGATGGAAATCACATAAAGAACAGAACCTTAGTTCGGAAAAGCGAGAAAACAAGTATTGTGGCCGCAGTAACTACCAAGAACCAGAAGCGTAAGACCAGGAATCCTAATGTAAACCTCACTACACAAGCCTCTAACAAGAAACCTTATACAGGAAACCATCCTTTATGTAATACATGCAACCGACATCATCCCACTACTTCAGCATGTCGCTTGTGCACCAATTGTGGAAGGTATGGCCATCTGGTCAACACGTGTCGTGAGACCCCAAATCCAAATGCCAACCAACCCATCAACCCTGCTCAAGCTGCTAACCTTAATCAATACAACTATGGTCAATGCTATGAATGTGGAGACCTAAATCACTTCCGTAACCGATGCCCTAAACTAAACAGAGATCAAGACCCTCCAGCTACCTAACCGCAAGTCTCACCATTTGACTATTGGTTGCTTTTATTCTATGTATTGACGCTATTTGATTCAAGTAATAAAATTCAAGTATTATCATAACATCAGTGTGCATGTTTGTCTGAATGTGAACTAATTGCTATATCTATAATCATACTTGCTTGTACAAACAATTAGTTAACTACCAAACAACCAGCTTAACGATTGGTAGAGGTCATCACGTCTTTCCAACAGTCGGGAGAGGCCCTACCACCTGCTCAACGACTGGCGGAGACTATCAGACCTGCTTAACAATCGGTAAAGTCATAAAAGGACGCAAAACCCTAATGTAAGGTAAATTGGTAATTACGGTCCGGAACGTAATTATGAATTTACAGGTACATTAAGGTAGTGTGAAATTTTATCAAGGTTTTCAGTAGTTGGCCAATTGCTAACCTAGTGTCTTCCTTTAACTTCGGGACGAAGTTCCTAAAAGTAGGGGAGACTGTAACATCGCAAAATTTTTCAAATTTTAATACGTATATTATGTTTATTTTATAAAGTGCCTAAGTCTTATTTTTCCAACCACACAACTTATATATATATATATATATGTATATATATATAAGTATAATAATAATAATAATAATTAAAAAAAAAATCAGATTTTGTTTAAAAAAAAAATGGAGTTTATTTAACAAACCTTGCAACCATCTTGACTCAATTAAAGTCCATAACCCAAACCTGTAAGCCCAATTCCCCCCCTTCTTTTGGAAGCCTGCAGCCCAACACTAGATCCATCAACCAACCAACCGGCCCAAACCCCTCCCCTGCTTCCCTTTTTGCTGTTTTAATCAAAAAATAGAGAGGTCCCGGCTGGGTTTCGAACCCGAGACCTCCCACACACACAACGCGCGTCTATACCACCTGCTCCACGTCTTTCATTTGAATTCACTCCAACCTTAAAAATATTTATACACACTTTCATTTGCTTTTTACTTCTTCTCTGTTGTTCACGCATCAGCAGCAGCATGATATATTTATTTTTTTTCTCTTTTCTTTTAATCGTAAATGCTATATTAAGGCATGTTTAATTATTTTTGATCACTAATACATGATTGCCGGCCTAGATTGACTCACCAACACGTTGATTATCAATTGATTGATAATCAATTAACCTTTTTCGCGTATGAACTTTAATGTATAGTCAACCTTACCATTTCTTTGATTCTGTAACCCACACTATAAATTGATAGTCCACAAGCCTTCACAACTCGCTCATACATCTTCCTTAACCTCCAATTTCTCTGAATCATCATCTAAGCTTGTCAATCGTTCGTGGTTTGACTTCAAGTCTTGACCAAACAATCGTGCACGAAACAGACTTGTAAGTATAATATTTTTAGTGGGTTTTGATCTTCGGCATCCACACATCAATAGCCCTAAGGTTAATTGGGTTATTGATGTGTGAATCAAACAATTGCAAAATCTAGGGTTTGTTCTTATTAAATTGGGGAAGAACACGATTTTTAACATGATATATATATTAAACGGGCTGGAACAAAACACAACCATGGTCTGGACCAAGTGGTTGTGACTGGAGCCTTGTGAACTGGACCACAGGGGTTCGAATCCCACCCCATACATTCTTTTTTTGGGCTTTTCAAGTATAAGTTTAAATTATATATTTATTCATTTTAATTATTTAAAATACTTATAAGCCTTCAAAAATTCCCAAAATTTTACATAATGATGTTCATGTCCTGAATATTATTATTCAGATTTTTATATCCAGAAATTTATTTATTTAATATATATAATAAATAAATCAAGTTTATTCTATTTTATTTATAAAAATCTATAAAAATATCAAAACGATCTTATTAATTTCCACAAAAATTATTCTAAGTTTATATAACAATAAGCTTTTCTGAAAAGATTTTTATTTCAGAAAAATCATTTATTTAATATTTTTAATCAATTTTTGTTAGTTTTAATCATAATTAAATCATAATAAATTCAATTTTTGTTATTTTTGCACCAAAATTTTATACAAATTATTTCTGATCATTTAGAACAGAAATATGAATTTTTAAACTAATAATTCTTTAATTTTAGTATTTTTAAATTATTAAAGTTAAAGTTGACAATTTGTAATAAATAGATTTAATAATCTATTTTAAAGAAAATAATTTTATAAAAATTATTTTTATACTTTAAACACATTCTTGTGGCCATCCTAGATTTAACATTTATAAAAAGATTTTTAGTTATTTATTTACTAAATTTCTCTCAATTGGCGAATATTTTTAATATTAATCAAACGAGCAATTATCCCCAATTCGAAGCCCTAGAACTTATACATTTGTAGACTTGATAGACTTAGACATATTTATTACCTCATTTTAGGGTGATACTTGATACATTTGGTCAACACATTTCTCAACAGATATAACATTTTACCAAGGTGAGTTTTACATAGCCCCTTTTCTATTTATCACCGTTTTTGGGGTGAAACATGTTACCACATCATTTATGCAATTCAATCATCAATGTGTCTATGTGTTTTCTATGTTGCATTATGTCTTGAGCATGATTAGAGTAAGCACCATTCTAGCATAATCATTAACATTGATCAAGCCGGCGGTAAACATTGATAGATCTATTGGACTGACAATCCCACCCGGATACGTGCCTCCTACAAAGGTTGCGTGGGTGTTTGTTATCGTATAACATTTTGGACCATGAGCGTATGGTATGTATCATATTATAACAGTCATCAGGGTTGATTATGCACTCGATTTATTTCTAGTATGTTCTCACATATGGACTAGATTGACATGACACATGAATTGCACATCATTTTTATTCAATTATCAAAAACCTATGTAATTCTCACCAACTTTTGTTGACCCAAAACATTTTCAACTTAACATGTTTCAGGTTCTATTTGCTTGAAGATTTGAATTGATGCTTGAAGATATGTGTATAGCTTTATTCAATTTGATGTACAAATTCCAGAACAATTGTATGTAATCCATTTAAATTATTTAATGGAATTTATTATTCACCATGAGCTACTGAACAATCATCAATACGTGGCACCCCGATGTTTCCGCCATCGGTTGGGGTGTTACACATGCTAATCAACAAGAAGCTTTAAGGGAAGAGAATGTTAAAGTTGAAACCATGCATAGAGTTGATAAACGTTTTGAAATTAAATTCGATGGTATTCATTACCTCATGGGACAATTTGGGTTCCAATTCTTGGCAATCTCGGAGAGCTTGTGATGGGCAAAACACACGCGTCTCAATACTCTGTTCACCCTGATTCTGACAAGGTGTACATTGATCTTAAGGTACTCTACCAGTGGCTTGGTAGGAAAGCTAAAATAGATACCAATGTCAGTGAATGTTGACCTGTGCAAATGTCAAAGTCAAACACCAGAAACCTTCCAGTATACTCCAGCAACCTGAGATCCCAATGTGGAAATTGGAACAAATTTCAATGGACATCATTGTTTTTAATATGTATTAATTTCCTAACTCTTTATTTTCTGTGTGAATGAAGTAGTAGGTTGATATTTAGGGGATCCTCTTTTTGTTTTTAATATGTGTTATCTCAACAGAGCTTTAATCCGTCTGTTGATTTATCTTTCCGTGGTTCTAACACCTTTCAGTATTAAACATCTGATCAGTACTATTAACTGATATCGTGAAAGGAACATATGTTACTAAACAGTTTTTGCTTACAACAGAGGATTGGCTTCTTAATGTTATTTTAGTAAACATACCTTAAAATATGATTTAGTCTTCCCGTGTTTTCACACGGGATTTCACCTAGTTTTATATTATAACTCAAGGTTTGTAAAAATATAGGTTGATTAGCATATAACATAGAAGCCTAAGGTTGAAACTTGAAACTGTAACAAAATTTATAAAAATCAAAATATCTTTTATAATAATTAAATGCTAAAATGTAGAGAGGTAAAATTGTAAAAGATAAAGTTATTTATGTATTAGCACTTGTACCAAATTACAACAACATTATTCTTAAGGGTTTTGAAAAATTGAAGTGAAATTAGATTGTGTTGTGTTGGAGTTTATGCGTGTGAATGTGAGTTTCTCCCACATTGGTTGATAGATGAAAAATAAGTTGGTTTACAAGAGGAAATCAAATTGGAAGGAATAAAATGTTAAGTCACATTATACATGGGCACCTACCGGCGCACGCAGGGGGGGGGGTGTTGCAAAAACGGGTTGTGGTTTGAGAAAAATTCTTGAACCATAAACAGTTTGTTGCAACAAGTATAGAAATATAGATATAGGTAATCAAATATTTAAATGCAGTTTATTAAGCCGTCCATATAATACTAGAAGTGATCCCGCGCTACGCAGCGGGACAAACCAATTTTGAATGAAAGTTAAATGGAAATGTAGACGAAATAGTAATAATAACACTAATAAAAAAACGTACAACTAAAATATTGTAAAAGTAAAAAAAAATCTTTAGTTTTCCCCAACGCCAATCGGTTCTAGGAGGTTTAGTTTATTTTTGGCTCATCGTGGTTTCTAGCCCGTGTCGATTTGGCCAAAGAACTTAAAAGAACCCAAACTTGTTTTAAACCCAAACTGGTTTGAGAAAAAAAAGGGCTATCTCTAGTCTAATTTAATGTAATGAACACTTTTCGAGTCTTTTTTTCCTCTATTTTGTTGTCAAATATGTTGAAATATAAGTTTATTAAAAAAACACTTCAATATCCATTTATTCTCAATAATTCATTTATTCGGTAGCACGAATATAGAACTTGAACCAATATGAATATTCGGTAATAATTGCAACAAACTCATCTCCTCACGTACCTTCAAATTATATTCTGTGCAATGGTAATTTTTAATATAATGTTCCTAATAAGTAATACAATGTTTTTTAGTGCCGCCGGTAGAAAAAGAAGTATAATCTATAGTTTGATTTAGTCAATAAATTATAGTTTTTAAACATTTTATAAATAGTTACATAACTTAATATTATTACATATCAAATTAAATATTGCTATTCTAATTTAAAGAAATATAATGCATTTGATAAAATGTTAAATAACTTACTCTTATTAAATAGAGTAAATAGCCATTTTCGTCCCTGTGATTTGGTCCAGTTTGCCACTCCAGTACAAAAGTTTTTTTTTTCTTTTTGCAATCTCTTACCTGTGGTTTGGATTTTTTTTGCCAAATTCGTCCTTTTCACTAACCCAGTTAAAAAAGCTCGTTAATGTCAGGGGTAGTATTGTCTTTTTACCTCAGGGATGGATTTGGCATTTAAAATTCAACCTTACCTCAGGGACGAATTCGGCATTTAACTCTTAATTTAAAATAATTGTTAATTAAATAATAATAATATGTCTAATTGAATTCTATGAGAAATAATAATATGTCTAAAAGCGTCTACAATATTTCTATATATTAATAAAATAGCGATTAAGAGTTATATGTATAAATTATATAATGTGTATAGTGTGTGTATTAATTTAGTCCAATTCATAACATCATATACGTTTTAATTCATTAAAGTATATTTACACCCTCATTATGAAGAATTCTAATTAATATAATATTTGAATAGGATTATTAGAAAAAGAGGTTACTAAATCAAATTAATGGTAATTAAATTAATAATTTTCTAAACATATAGGTATATGTTCGAGTCATAAAAATCATTAAAAAGTCTATGGATTTAAATATATAAATTTGAGTAGTCCAAAATATATATTTAATTGAAAAACATCATAAAATTATCAAATAATCACTAAAGATCGAGACTAAATATCTAGACCTAAAAATACATAATTGAATCCTAAGAGAAATAATAATATGTCTAAAAGCGTCTATAATGTTCCTATATATTAATAAAATACTAATTTAGAGTTATATGTACAAATTACATAATGTGTATTGTGTGTGTATATATAGGTATGATATAGAATATATATATATATATATATATATATATATATCTATATAATAATTGAGGTCACTTGGGTTGAATGAAGGCTTAGGAGAGAGTTTAAGGTATCCATATTGAATATGGAGCTCCAACTTGCTCCCTATAAATAGTCTTTTCTACATTTTAATTTCCTACATTCTTTCATTACACTCTCAAATCCTCACTAACAAATCTTCCAAACCACATTCATCACTCTTCTTTTTATTCATTGTTCCTTCTAGGTATGTCTCTTTTTCACGTAGATTGAAGGAAGTTCATCCATTGTAACGTGTTCCGATTCATAAACGTTAAAAATAGGCATATCATATGATCCTCAAACCTGGAAAACTTTTATGTTATCGTAACATCAATCAATTACTTTGACATAAACCGGTTTAATATTCAGAGAGGAAATCGTGTTTTATAAAGGTTAGTAATAATATGGAATCACTTCAGAATGTGGAAACAATATTCAAACCTTTATGAAGAAATCGTGGTTTATAAAGGTTCCAGATTCGTTTTCTTTATGTCATCGTTTTGTAAAGTAATCGGATGGTATATATTGACTCTTTTTTGATGTTTTTTCATTTGATTAACATGGAACCACTCTTTTTTGTAAAGGAATCGGTTAGTTATAATATGGAATCACTTCTGAAAGTGCAAACGATCTTCAAACCGTTGTGAAGAAATATATTGAATGTTTAGATGTTTTTTCATTTTAATACTAGAATACCATCCACCGCTGCAACTAAAAGGTATGTGGTAGATCTTTTTTGTGTGTGTGTGTGTGTGTGTGTTTATTAATGCGAAGTAGCTATTTTTCTAAAAGCAGAATGTCATTGTTTATATCTTTTATTACTATGTGTTTGTGATTAGTGATGTTAACTATTATGTTGGATGGGATGCATGACTTTTAAGGTCGAGATATGATGTTCATATATTGTTCATAATTGTTCTTAAAGATCTCATATGGTTTGGTGTTAAAGAGTGGATTGTTATGTTAATATGATTTGATCGAGTAAGGAGCCAAATCTCAGTTCGGATTCTGGATATGGATCTGAAATAATTATGGAGCATTTAATTTTGGATTATTAGTTTCCTAAGTTTGTGCCACATATTTGGAAAGGTAGTAAATATCCTTGAATGCATTAATTATTGGTTGACCAAGAAAATTAGGCGCCAAGCATAATTTTTTCAAAAATAATAAAGGAGTCAGTTTATAATAATTCATGTTTCTTTTATTACTTGTTTTTGTCATATTTATTTTTAAGTTAGCGTATTTAGTATTTACGTTTTTTAAGACTACTCGATAAGCTTTTTCTACTGCATTGTATATACTCTTTGAATATGAAAATGCAAATGAGACAAATGCTATTGTTTTGGGGCACACCAATGTCAAATGTAATGTTGTAATTGCTTAGGTACATGTTTTTTAAATCTTTAAATTTTTATAATTCAGTGTTTTCTTTATCTTTAAATTGATATTGTAAATTGTTTATTCGTGTTTTTGTTTACCAGCTTATTGACTGATTATATGCATTCGTGTGTTAGGGTTTCGATTTATAAACCGAATTTTGGATCATTAGGAGCAGGGCGGACTTTTAATAAAAAATTGTTGAAGCTATGTCGTCAATAATATGGGGTAATGATATGTACCCAAGAGTTTATTCTTTTGTATTAATTATATTGACTGTCAGTCAATTAAAATAATTAATGTGATTTAGGTTAACCATAATAGGTGGAGTAATTTTAGGACAAAATTTAAATTTCAAATACTAATTTGCACTAAATAATTAATGCTTTATCATAATTTACGCTTTCTATATTCATACTAAAATTTAAACTTTCCATAATACAAATATATAAGGAAAAAAACACTTATATTATAAGTGTATACTAAATTAAATAGATTTTGTTACAGAAAAATATGTTAATTTATATATTTAGTTTACATTTTATAAACTACCATGTTTGATATATAACATCAATACATATATATTTAGATGTAAAAGACGTATTTATAATATGTAAACAACTAACAAACCAATCATTTTTATAATACGTTTGAATTTCGTAAGGCATAATTATTACTCGTAGAAATGAATAAACAAAAAAAAGCCACATTTGGTATATTTTATTTTTGAATTTCAAAACTTATAAATCTTTTACACAAAAATACTAAACACATAATGGAAACTTACCAATTTTACTTATACGACTTTAATAATCAATCAAGATTTGATCCTGAAAACTATATTAAGCGTTTAATGTGATTTGTTAAGATTTGAATATTAATTCACATTTATTCTTTTGTATTAATTATATTGACTGTCAACCAATTAAAATAATTAATGTAATTTATGTTAACCATAATAGGTGGAGTAATTTAGGACAATATTTAAATTTCAAATACTAATTTGCACTACATAATTAATGCTTTATCTTAATTTACGCTTTCTATATTCATACTAAACTTTAAACTTTCCATAATACAAATATATAAGGAAAAAAATCACTTATATTATAATTGTATACTAAATTAAATAGATTTTGTAACAGAAAAGTATCTTAATTTATATATTTAGTTTACATTTTATAAACTACACGTTTGATATATAACATTAATCCATATATATTTAGATGTAAAAGACGTATTTATAATATGTAAACAACTAACAAACCAATCATTTTTATAATACGTTTGAATTTCGTAAGTCATAATTATTACTTGTAAAAATGTTTAAACAAAAAAACCACATTTAGTATATCTTATTTTTGAATTTCAAAACTTATAAATCTTTTACACCAAAATACTAAACACATAATGGAAACTTACCATTTTACTTATACGACTTTATTAATTAATCAATACTAATTTATCAGTTAATTTTGTATATTATACTGTTCTAATTAGTCATAAATGCTATTTAAAAATGATGGCAATAACTTCGCTAATTTCAATCAATTTTCATTGATTGACGTCTTAATACATGCCTTCCATTTTGCACTTCATCTATATAGATAGGTTTATCAAATCCATCTCAGTTGCTCTACACAGAATTACTTGATTGTGCAACAGCATTCCAACTAATACTAAAACTAATATTACGGTTTTTAAACCCATTTATATCTTATTGACCGAATTGAATTTTTCTATTACTATTTTACAAATATATTACTAATTACTAATAATTACTAATACTAATGAAATTAATGAAATTGAATTTGAATTGGTAAGTCAATTTGAAATATAAATAATTTAATGAGACAAAAAAATGGTAATAAATTTAGGTTTACTATATTTGCTTTACTATAATAACTCTCATTAAATTTATTACCATTTTTTGTCTCATTAAATTATTTTACGAAATTATGTCTCATTAAATTTATTAAATTTAACTCTAATTTCAGATTACCATAATTTAATGAGACGAAATTAAGTTTAATACAAAATTATTGTTGGTAATTATGAATCAATTTAATTCGTAATTATAAATCAATTTAATTCCTATTTATGAATCAATTTAATCAATCTTTTATTATGTATGTTGATTATAAATCAATTTATAATCAATAAGTTAGACTTACCATAACTTAATGAAACGAATTTAATTTTAATACGAAATTATTTTTGGTAATTAGTAATCAATTTAATCCGTAAGATGGAAAATCAATTTAATCCATAATTATATATAATTTTAATCAATTTTTTATTATGTATAATTGATTATAAATCAATTAAATCTGTAATTTCGACTTACCATAATTTATTTATCAAATTTATGTATGATTGATTATGAATCAATTTTACCATTTTTTTGTATTAATGATTCATTATGAATCAATTTAATCCATAATTTTAATACAATAAAGCATTCAGTTGCATATTATTCAAAATATAGAATCGATTAGGAGTAGAAATATTAACTCAATGAATATTCTAGACAACCATTTTAAACATATATCTATGTATACAAATTTTAAGAATCGATTAACAACTAAAGTTTTTTTTTTTAATTTTAACACTTATTATACAAATCTTTTATTCTAAAAAAGTATGTTATGAATGTGTAGTTATCTAATTGTTATGAATTGATACTTAACTAAGTATAGAGTGTAACTTACGAAAGAAGGTTTTGTGTTTTGAAATTAGATTTCTAAAATTGAATGAATTTTACACAATTATGGCATAATTGGTCATCAATTTATAGAGTAAATTAGATTTCTAAATGTAGCGAAGATTGATTGACTGATTGATTGATAAACCAATCTTTACCCAAATTTTCGCAACCATTTACTTCAATAGTTATTTAATCTCATATTTTTACGAATTCTGATTGGTGTTCATTGCAATTAATAAGATTTATTCAATTTGAAATGCGAATGTTTTTAATATAATTGATTTGAATTACTGATTACGATTTTAAGGTTATTTATTAAGATTTTTAATCTCATTTATTTATATTACTATTTTTACGAATTCTGGTCTCCATTGCAATTAATAATATTTATTCATTTTTAATGTTATTTATTAAGAGTTTTAATGTTATTTATTGACATTAATAATAGTTGACCGAATTTAATGTTATTTAGTAAAAAAAATTAATCTCATTTATGTATATTTCTAATTTTACGAATTTATGTTTAAAATTATTGACCAAATTTAATTTTTTATATTATGACTTTCGTTTAATCAATTCTTATTAAAAGATAATCATCA
The DNA here is from genome assembly GCA_028751855.1 of Ambrosia trifida. NCBI lineage: Eukaryota > Viridiplantae > Streptophyta > Magnoliopsida > Asterales > Asteraceae > Ambrosia > Ambrosia trifida. The sequence goes on from CM054122.1 coordinate 122,398,499, forward strand.
AAATCATTTCAATAGTAATATGCTAATTTTAAGATGTCTATAATAATTTGTCGATAATTGGTAAGTCAATTTGAAACGCGGATGTTTTTATGTAACTGATTTGAATTATTGATTACGATTTTAAAGTTATTTATTAAGATTTTTAAACTCATTTATTTATATTACTATTTTTACGAATTCTGATTGGTCTTGATTGCAATTAAAAAGATTTATTCATTTTAAATGTTATTTATTAAGAGTTTTAAATTTTAATGTTATTTATTGACATTTATAATAATTGCAAGAATTTAATGTTATTTAGTAAAAAAATTTAATCTCGTTTATATATTATTAATTTTATGAATTTATGTTTAATATTATTGACCGAAATTAATTTTTTATATTATGACTTTCTGTAATCAGTTTTCATTAAAACATAATCATCAAAATCATTTTAATAGTAATTTGCTAATTTTAAGATGTCAATTATAATTTGTCGATAATTGGTAAGTTAATTTCAAATGCGGATGTTTTTAATGTAATTGTTTTGAATTATTGATTACAATTTTGAGGTTACTTATTAACATTTTTAATCTCATTTATTTATATTACTATTTTTACAAATTTATTTTTAATATTACTGACCCAATTTAATTTTTCTATTATTTTTAATATTATTGACCCAATTTAATTGATTTGAATTATTGATTACATTTTTTGAGGTTACTTATTAACATTTTTAATCTCATTTAGTATTGATTTTCACCGTGGTTTTAGCTTGATTTTTAGGTCATTGGTTATGAGTCAAACCGTCAAAACAGTTTAGGGTCTTCTGGATATATTTACCTTAATTTCTTGATGATAATACAATTATAATGCCAAATGTCTTTCTTTTCCTCACCAGAGTTGTTTTTGACAAATTTCACTGTTTTGTTATTCAAATGGTTCAGGGATCCTATAAGTGGACATAAATTCTTTTCAAAGCCACGAGTTTCAAATCGTCTTGCCATGTCAAATCGTGGTTATAAAAGCTAAAATAATTCAGGGAGTAACATTGGAATGCGAACTTTTTTCCAAAGAATTAGGCTGTCCCCATCTGATAAGAAGATTCCTTTCAAATTTAACAGAAGACAATTCCCTCTTACTTTATGTTTCGCAATGACAATAAATAAGAGTCAAGGACAAACCCTATTTAAGGTAGGTCCTGTTTTTACACATGGGCAGTTTTATGTCGCTGCCAAGTGACAAAAGTAGAGATGGCCTGAAGATACTAATATTGGGCAAAGATGACAGCGTTAATAATAAATAGCAAATGTTGTCTATAAAAAAATATTTTGAAGTTTGTGAATAAGTATGCGATCATATTTTGCATAAATTGTTTAATTTTTTTTTTATAATTTTTGGGTTGTATGATTTGTTAAACTACATTTATTTACTTTGAATTTAATCTTCATTTGTATGTCGGTACAATAAATATATGTTTATTCATTTCAATATTTGTTTTTAAATCACGTCAACTCAAACATTTGTTGATTCATATATATGTTATTGGGTAACATTAAACTTTTTTATGATAATATACAATCAATCAAAATTCACACGAATTGTATTACGTAATTTTCAATAAATAAATTTGCATACTACAATCTTTATACAATTTTTTTCATTTGACATGGATATGTACCGCGTGTACACGCGGGGCTCTAACCTAGTATATATATATATAAAGTGCTCCAATAATAACTTCATATATTTAAAATAGTTTTGAATATTAAGTAACATTTATAGAATTTTAGAATATCTAACGTATAACCGTACATTGATTGAAATAGAGAAAAGTAACCAGTATATTGGCGATCTTGAGATCCTTATATTCGAAGTGGGTGTTAATCGGAGCTTGGCAATGGCTGCATCCTTGTGATCAAAATGGTAATTGAGAGGATGCTTTGTGTGTGAATGACAACATAATGAATGACATATGAGGTCATGCTAATGGTTATATAAATGCATTTCTAACAAGTTCTTGTTTATTGCCATGACTCTTCATTGGCAAATTAATCATAATCTTCAATTCTATTTAATTTAGTCTAATTCATAACATCATGTATGTTTTAATGTATAAAGGGGTTACATTGTGGAGAAGATATTAACCGTGTATTAGTCACATGTACTATAGGCATGATATGTTGTATAAAGGGGCATAATGGGAAGAAAAAGACTAAAATATAGAGATGTATGCTTATGCCTCTTCATATGCCATCTTAAAATGGTAGTGAAATTACCTTGAAGCCCATCTAGAATGCATTATTGTGACACCCGGCAAATTCTGGTTAACAACGTTGTCTAGATGAAAGTCTACCTTAGCGAGTCACGCGTATATTGTACTTAACTGGGTTAGTTAAGTCGGGTTATAGTTCGGGAACTATTGGTTAGTCTAGAGGATCATTGGATGTTGGTCTAGAGGTTCATTAGATGTCGGTCCTTAACCAAGTGTACAAACGGTGACGATCGGTAGGATCGTCAGGGCATACGGAACGTACGAGTCTCGAGTCCCGGGAATTGGTGAACGAGTGTAAATATGTGTATTTACTTGTGTTATGTGTTTACAATCATTATGTGACTTGTCGGTACATTAATATGTGTTAACATATGTTAAAACGGGGTTTAACGCGCAAAACACACGAGATTAACCCCTACAGGCGATTAGGAAGCCTAATCGCCCATAGGGGAGGCGAGTAGGCAACATCAGGGGCGATTGGTGGCTAATCGCGTGAAGGTATAGGCGATTAGGCCTAATCGCGTGAACCTTCATGCGATTAGCATTCCTAATCGCGTATAGGAGCTGCACAATCGCTAGTAGCGTGCTGGACGACTAGAAACGCCTATAAATACAATGCTTAACCTCCTAAACTTCCTAATATCAACCCTAGTCGTCCCATAACCGCCCCAAACACATAAACAACCTCTGGAAGGCGATTTTGATCAAAAACACAAGGTTTCAAGGTCTAACCATCATTCTCTCATAATCCTAAGGTTTGATTCTCATCCAAAACACTTTGTAAACGTTTTTAATCAATCCCTAATGGTCCAGACCTGTTGTTAAATGAAAAAAAAAAGCTTTCTGAAAATCGTCAATAAGGGTTGTTAATCGGATTATAACTAATATGCATGCATTATGAGTGTGTATGATTAGAAAGCTAGGGTTTTTATGATTCATGATGATGATTTGATATAATATTATGATAGATCAGTGTTGATGTTAATCTTATGATGATAGAAATCTCAGTAATTGATTATTAGGGTTATTGTTATGCATGTTAGTATGATGATTGCATGCTATGTGTATATGTTTGGATTACTTGATTTCATGCAGGACTGATTATACGAGGACAAACGAAGGATTTTGGCTTAAACATGTTTGAAATAGTTATTGGAATGATATTGGGTAGTTACACACGTTCTGGATCTGATTTGGAGCGTTAAACGCGCGAAAAACCGGAACAGCAAGGTTACAGGCGAGTAGCCTTGCTAATCGCCTGTGTTAGAGGCGAGTAGCCCCCAATCGCATGACAACAGGGGCGAGTAGCCCCACTCGCCTGACTACAGGGGCGAGTAGCCCACTCGCGAGGCATCAAGGGCGAGTAGCCCTACTCGCGTGACTTAAGGGGCGATTAGCCCTGATCGCGTGACATTTCATGCGATTAGCCTCCCTAATCGCGTGTACTGCTGCTGTAAGTGTAAATTAGCATTCCGAGACCCGATTTAACATGTAGTAACATGCTAGGAACCCCGTAACATGTCTAATAACTTGGTAACATATATTTGGATGTATTTCGGTGATACGTGAACTATGTGCTATAACTTGTTGTACGTTAACGTGTGTTAAGTGTAATTGCATTATTGTACGTTTTGGAGCGTAAACATAACACGGGGAGTCTCGGGTCACCAATGGGATGTCGAGTCTTGTACTTTGGGTCAGTTAAACAGTCACGGTGTTTTCAAACGAACTTGGTTATGGTCTGGACATCTAGGGACTAATTAGCCTGCGGGTTATTAGTCTAAGTACTTGTAACTGTCGTATGTTAGGTCGCCGCTTACGGGACTAGCATAGCAGCTGGGTTTACTCGGGTTAAGGAGTAACGCAACTTAAGGTGAGTTTACGGCCCCTCTTTTAAACTGGTTTTATACTTTCGGGGGAGAAAACATGTGTTAAAACGATTATTTGGTAACTACTGTCATACTATGGGTTTCTATTGTGTACTACACGATCTTTGGAAGTCCCGGGGGGAACCATGAATGTGCGGGTTAGCACAACGGGGAAATGTGAATAGCGCTATTGGGAGTGACCAACCCCGCTCGTCGACTTGGAGGGTCGGCGGGTGCATATTGTCTCAAACAGGAACAACAGGAACAACAGGAACTTACATCGGGCATACTTTTGGTATTCGCGTTAGTAATGGTTTTCCAATCGTGGTAGTAACAAAACGTACGCCTAGCTAGCGTATACTGGTTTTCTATTTGTTATAGTATGGACAGGTGGACTTGGTACTTGGATACAAAACCTGTAAACTCACCAGCATTTTTGTGCTGACGTAAACTTGTACATGTTTTCTCAGGTCGCTAAGGTAGCACGACTGGACTAGAGCGCACGCGTCTGCACGGCGTCTATGTTAGGGTTGCATGGTCTTACAACATTGAACATTGGTTTATTATTTTGGATAATGTTATGAATAAGCTTCCGCTATAAACGGGATTTTAAACTATGTTTTGAAATTGCATTTTAATTCATTTAGACTTGTTTATTGTGATCGTTGGTTTGGATCCTGGTTTGTCATGCGCCTCGCGGTAAAACTCCGCAAGTGGATTTTGAGGGTGTGACAGATTGGTATCAGAGCCAATGGTTATAGTGAACTAGGACTGCATGTAGAGTCTAGTCTATAGCCGAGTCGCACACACTAGACGATCACATGGTACTAAACGTTAAAGTGATTTACGTATGGTCTTGTCGGGGTGTCTCTAGATCGTTGGTCTTTCTACGTTACATCATCCGTTCTATCTTAGGTTGGGTTACTTATTATCTAGGCAGTGTAGCCTATTGGAGTAACTCGTGTACTCTTGAGATCTGTCCAAGGCTCGGACATCTCCCTTTCGCACTCCAATAGAAACACTTGTCATAAACTACCGTGGTATTACGGTGAATGGCTAAGAGTCTATGTTCGGTGATTTGAACTTTGAACTAGGAGAACACTTGGAGGACCATGTAGAGCATTCTATCATTTTGGGTGCACACAAAATCATAAAACGAAATGCATGGAAGCACTAGTGAGCTCTGGGTTTGAGGGGATATTCCTGGATTGGATCTAGCTTTGATCTTGTGAACATTAGTAGTTATCTTTAACTGCGAAACTAAATTTTATCGTTCTTTCTGCCAGAATCATGTCTGGAGTGCGTGGAGGACGAGGAGGTGGTCGCAATGGTGGACGTGGTGGTGGTCGCGGTGGTGCTGGTGGTCGTGGTGGAGGTATTAACTTATCACAGGCTGATCTGAACAACTTGCTCCAAGCTGCATTCCAGTTAGGGCACAACGGTGGTGGTAAGTTGTTTTATCCATTTTCTTTGCCTCATTGGTGAGCCTTGTTTACGTTATTCGTGGCCTCTCATACGTTTCATTTCAGGTGGTCCTGTTGACCCACCCCCACCCATGTGCACCTACAAGATGTTCCGGGACTGCAAGCCCCAAGAATTCTCTGGCACTGAGGGTGCGGTCAGTTTGCTTAGGTGGTTGGAGAAAGTGGAGTCGGTATTTTTGATGTGTAACTGTCTCCCAGAAGATCGGGTGAAGTATTCTGCTGCGTTATTTCAGGACGTGGCATTGACTTGGTGGAATGGTATCACCCAGAACATGGGTATTGGGGAGGCATATGCTATGCCATGGGAGAACTTTGTACAGTTGCTGAAGCGGGAGTATTGCCCGAGGGAAGAGGTACAGAAGCTGGAGCATGAGGTGTGGAACCTCAAGATGACTGGATCGGAAATCGAGAAGTATACTGTGAGGAGGAATGAGTTGGCGGTGCTGTGTCCCGATTTACACGTGCCAGAGTATCGTAAGATTGAACATTATGTCTCAGGGTTAGTGCCGGAAATTGCAGGGTTAGTGGCTGCTGGAAATCATCCTACTTATGCGGAGGTAGTTCGATCGGCCCATAGAATGACTAACTTAAAGGTGAATGAGGGGATTTTGCCTGCGAAGGGTTCAACAGTTAAGGCCCCAGAGAGCAACAAGCGCAAGTGGGAGAACGACGGGAAAGGATCTGGGTCTACACAGCAGGGTAAAAGGTTTGATAATGGGGGTTCATCTTCTTCGGGTAACAAGCAGGGTGGTTATGCGGGAAAACTGCCCAAATGCAACAAGTGTGGACGCCATCACCAAGGGAACTGCGACAGTAACCGTTGTCACCGCTGCCAGCGAACAGGTCACTATGCTAAAGATTGTCGGGCTACACTTCCATCGACTCAGGCTCCGACCAACAGTTCAGCTCCGACTACTCAGGGGACTACAGGGAAACAAGGATGCTACAACTGTGGTGACACTGGGCATTACAAGAAGGATTGTCCAAAACTGAAACAGGGTGGAAACAACAGGAATGGGAACAACGGGGGCGGCGGCAGAAATGCACGTGCCTTCGTCATTGGAGCCGCTGAGGCTAGACAGGACCCTGATACAGTCACCGGTACGTTTCTTCTCAATAATCATTCTGTTAGCGTGTTATTTGATTCTGGTGCCGACAAGAGTTTTGTATCCATGGATGTTAGTCGACTGCTAGATGTTGTACCCGTACCATTAGAGACCAAGTATGTTATTGAGTTAGCTGACGGTAAAACGATTGAAGCTACTAGTGTTCTTCGGGAGTGTCAATTAGAATTGTCGGGTATATCGTTTCCCATCGACCTTATGCCGGTACCATTGGGTAGTTTTGACGTTGTGGTAGGAATGGATTGGTTATCTTTGTATCGCGCGGAGATCGTCTGTTACGATAAGGTTATTCGGATTCCTCTCCCTGATGGAGAATTTCTTTCTGTGTACGGTATCAAGGGTGGTGTTTCGCTAAACATCATCTCTAGCATGAAAGCCCTTAAGTGTCTTCGAAAGGGTTATCCAGCCGTATTGGCGCTTTTATCTGTTTCCTCTGGTGATGAAAAGAAGATCGACGACATTCCGGTGGTACGCGAGTTTCCTGATGTTTTTCCCGATGATTTATCTGGTCTTCCTCCTCATCGTCAAGTCGAGTTCGGTATTGATCTTGTACCAGGGGCTGCTCCTATTGCTCGGGCCCCCTACCGTCTTGCACCTCCCGAGATGCAGGAATTGTCTAGTCAGTTACAGGAACTCTTGGACAAGGGTTTCATCCGGCCAAGTTCTTCCCCTTGGGGAGCCCCTATTTTATTTGTTAAGAAGAAGGACGGGAGTTTCCGATTGTGCGTAGACTACAGAGAACTGAACAAATTGACCATCAAGAACCGTTATCCTCTTCCACGTATTGATGATCTATTCGACCAGCTTCAGGGTTCTAGTTATTATTCCAAGATCGATTTGAGGTCCGGTTATCACCAGCTGCGCGTCAGGGAGGCTGACGTTGCAAAGACTGCTTTTCGAACACGTTATGGCCATTTCGAATTCTTGGTCATGCCTTTCGGTCTCACGAACGCACCGGCAGTTTTCATGGACTTGATGAACCGCGTCTGTAAACCATATTTGGACAAGTTCGTCATTGTGTTTATTGATGACATTCTGATCTACTCCAAGAACGAGACCGAACACGGGGAACATCTGCGGTTAGTTTTGGAACTTTTGCGACGGGAGCAACTTTACGCCAAGTTCTCAAAGTGTGACTTTTGGTTACGCGAAGTTCAGTTCCTAGGACATGTGGTTAATGAACTAGGAATTCATGTCGATCCAGCTAAAATCGAAGCGATCAAGGACTGGGGAGCACCAAAGACACCAACTGAGGTGCGGCAATTCCTAGGCCTTGCGGGCTATTATCGTCGTTTCATTCAGGGATTCTCGAAGATTGCTCAACCCCTCACCACTCTCACTCAAAAGGATAGGAAGTTCGACTGGGGTGAACCACAAGAGTCCGCGTTTGAGGAACTAAAGTCTAAACTGTGTTCTGCTCCTATTTTGTCTTTACCCGAGGGTCCTGATGATTTTGTTGTCTACTGTGATGCTTCCATTCATGGACTCGGTTGCGTGTTGATGCAACGCGAGAAAGTGATCGCGTATGCTTCTCGTCAACTCAAAGTGCACGAGAAGAACTACGCAACTCACGACTTGGAGTTGGGTGCCGTGGTATTCGCGTTGAAAATTTGGAGACATTACTTGTACGGTACCAAATGCACCATCTACACCGATCACAAGAGTCTTCAACACATTTTCGACCAACAACACTTGAACATACGACAGCGTCGCTGGATTGAACTTTTGAACGACTATGATTGTGCTATTAAGTACCATCCTGGCAAGGCGAATGTTGTAGCAGACGCCTTGAGCAGGAAGGAATCTACTAAACCTCGTCGCGTTCGGGCGTTGCAGCTCACTATTCATTCATCGTTACCTGATCAACTCCGTTCTGCCCAGTTGGAAGCTTTGAAGGAGGAAAACCTTAAAGCTGAAACTATGCACGGTGCCGACAAGCACCTAGAGCGAAGGCCTGATGGCCTGCACTATTTCGCAGAACGCATATGGGTTCCTTTGTTCGGGGGACTACGGGAGCTTGTCCTTGATGAGGCTCATAAGTCCCGGTATTCTATTCATCCTGGTTCGGATAAGATGTACCAAGATCTAAAGGTGCTTTACTGGTGGCCAAACATGAGGTCGGACATAGCCTCATACGTGAGCAAATGCTTGACCTGTGCTAAGGTCAAGGTGGAATACCAGAAACCGTCGGGTCTCCTGCAACAACCTGAAATTCCGGAATGGAAATGGGAACGGATTACTATGGATTTTGTCACACAACTTCCTAAATCACCAAGCGGGAATGACAAGATATGGGTGATTGTCGATCGGTTGACGAAATCAGCTCATTTTCTTGCAATTAAGGAGACCGACACCATGGATCGTTTGGCTCGTCTTTACCTGAAAGAAGTTGTTTCTAAGCACGGGGTACCAGTTTCTATTATCTCGGATCGTGACTCCCATTTTACTTCTCACTTCTGGAAGTCTTTGCACAAGGCTTTGGGTACCCAACTAGACATGAGTACGGCTTACCATCCACAGACTGACGGTCAGAGTGAGCGTACGATTCAAACTTTAGAAGACATGCTGCGGGCATGTGTGATCGATTTTGGGAAGGGTTGGGAAGCTCATCTACCGTTAGTAGAATTCTCGTACAATAACAGTTATCACACGAGCATCAAGGCTGCTCCGTTCGAAGCACTGTACGGACGGAAATGCCGTTCTCCTCTTTGTTGGGCTGAAGTGGGTGAGAGTCAACTCACTGGGCCTGAACTAGTGTACGAAACTTCGGAAAAGATCGTACAGATTCGAAATCGGTTGGCGGCGGCACGGGACCGGCAAAAGAGTTATGCTGATCAGCGTCGCAAACCACTGGAGTTCCAAGTCAATGACAAGGTACTTCTAAAAGTCTCACCGTGGAAGGGCGTCATACGCTTTGGGAAGCGTGGCAAACTCAATCCACGATATGTCGGCCCATTTACGATCCTGGAACGGATTGGGCCGGTGGCATATCGACTTGATCTACCGACGGAGCTCGGTAACGTACATAACGTCTTTCACGTGTCAAACTTGAAGAAGTGTCTGGCTGACGAGTCTCTCATCGTTCCACTAGAAGAGATCAAGGTTGATGATCGTCTTCGGATTGTGGAAGAACCTGTGGAGATCCTTGATTACAAGATTCGTAGCCTACGTCACAGCAAGATTCGTATCGTTAAGGTTCGGTGGAACTCGGACCGGGGACCGGAATATACGTGGGAACGGGAGGATCAGATGAAGTCTAAGTATCCTCATCTCTTTCCTAAGGAAGCGTTCGAGTCGAGACATGTCTCTTCGGCAGCTGAATGAATCTCGGGTCGAGATTCCTTTTAACGTGGGGATGATGTGACAACTCGGGTAAATCTCTCTCTTTTGGTTTCTATCTTTTGTTTGTTCCTTCGTTATTTCTTTTGTTCTTTTGGTACTTGTGCAATTTTCGGGACGAAAATTCTTTTAACGTGGGGATGATGTGACACCCGGCAAATTCTGGTTAACAACGTTGTCTAGATGAAAGTCTACCTTAGCGAGTCACGCGTATATTGTACTTAACTGGGTTAGTTAAGTCGGGTTATAGTTCGGGAACTATTGGTTAGTCTAGAGGATCATTGGATGTTGGTCTAGAGGTTCATTAGATGTCGGTCCTTAACCAAGTGTACAAACGGTGACGATCGGTAGGATCGTCAGGGCATACGGAACGTACGAGTCTCGAGTCCCGGGAATTGGTGAACGAGTGTAAATATGTGTATTTACTTGTGTTATGTGTTTACAATCATTATGTGACTTGTCGGTACATTAATATGTGTTAACATATGTTAAAACGGGGTTTAACGCGCAAAACACACGAGATTAACCCCTACAGGCGATTAGGAAGCCTAATCGCCCATAGGGGAGGCGAGTAGGCAACATCAGGGGCGATTGGTGGCTAATCGCGTGAAGGTATAGGCGATTAGGCCTAATCGCGTGAACCTTCATGCGATTAGCATTCCTAATCGCGTATAGGAGCTGCACAATCGCTAGTAGCATGCTGGACGACTAGAAACGCCTATAAATACAATGCTTAACCTCCTAAACTTCCTAATATCAACCCTAGTCGTCCCATAACCGCCCCAAACACATAAACAACCTCTGGAAGGCGATTTTGATCAAAAACACAAGGTTTCAAGGTCTAACCATCATTCTCTCATAATCCTAAGGTTTGATTCTCATCCAAAACACTTTGTAAACGTTTTTAATCAATCCCTAATGGTCCAGACCTGTTGTTAAATGAAAAAAAAAAGCTTTCTGAAAATCGTCAATAAGGGTTGTTAATCGGATTATAACTAATATGCATGCATTATGAGTGTGTATGATTAGAAAGCTAGGGTTTTTATGATTCATGATGATGATTTGATATAATATTATGATAGATCAGTGTTGATGTTAATATTATGATGATAGAAATCTCAGTAATTGATTATTAGGGTTATTGTTATGCATGTTAGTATGATGATTGCATGCTATGTGTATATGTTTGGATTACTTGATTTCATGCAGGACTGATTATACGAGGACAAACGAAGGATTTTGGCTTAAACATGTTTGAAATAGTTATTGGAATGATATTGGGTAGTTACACACGTTCTGGATCTGATTTGGAGCGTTAAACGCGCGAAAAACCGGAACAGCAAGGTTACAGGCGAGTAGCCTTGCTAATCGCCTGTGTTAGAGGCGAGTAGCCCCCAATCGCATGACAACAGGGGCGAGTAGCCCCACTCGCCTGACTACAGGGGCGAGTAGCCCACTCGCGAGGCATCAAGGGCGAGTAGCCCTACTCGCGTGACTTAAGGGGCGATTAGCCCTGATCGCGTGACATTTCATGCGATTAGCCTCCCTAATCGCGTGTACTGCTGCTGTAAGTGTAAATTAGCATTCCGAGACCCGATTTAACATGTAGTAACATGCTAGGAACCCCGTAACATGTCTAATAACTTGGTAACATATATTTGGATGTATTTCGGTGATACGTGAACTATGTGCTATAACTTGTTGTACGTTAACGTGTGTTAAGTGTAATTGCATTATTGTACGTTTTGGAGCGTAAACATAACACGGGGAGTCTCGGGTCACCAATGGGATGTCGAGTCTTGTACTTTGGGTCAGTTAAACAGTCACGGTGTTTTCAAACGAACTTGGTTATGGTCTGGACATCTAGGGACTAATTAGCCTGCGGGTTATTAGTCTAAGTACTTGTAACTGTCGTATGTTAGGTCGCCGCTTACGGGACTAGCATAGCAGCTGGGTTTACTCGGGTTAAGGAGTAACGCAACTTAAGGTGAGTTTACGGCCCCTCTTTTAAACTGGTTTTATACTTTCGGGGGAGAAAACATGTGTTAAAACGATTATTTGGTAACTACTGTCATACTATGGGTTTCTATTGTGTACTACACGATCTTTGGAAGTCCCGGGGGGAACCATGAATGTGCGGGTTAGCACAACGGGGAAATGTGAATAGCGCTATTGGGAGTGACCAACCCCGCTCGTCGACTTGGAGGGTCGGCGGGTGCATATTGTCTCAAACAGGAACAACAGGAACAACAGGAACTTACATCGGGCATACTTTTGGTATTCGCGTTAGTAATGGTTTTCCAATCGTATGGACAGGTGGACTTGGTACTTGGATACAAAACCTGTAAACTCACCAACATTTTTGTGCTGACGTAAACTTGTACATGTTTTCTCAGGTCGCTAAGGTAGCACGACTGGACTAGAGCGCACGCGTCTGCACGGCGTCTATGTTAGGGTTGCATGGTCTTACAACATTGAACATTGGTTTATTATTTTGGATAATGTTATGAATAAGCTTCCGCTATAAACGGGATTTTAAACTATGTTTTGAAATTGCATTTTAATTCATTTAGACTTGTTTATTGTGATCGTTGGTTTGGATCCTGGTTTGTCATGCGCCTCGCGGTAAAACTCCGCAAGTGGATTTTGAGGGTGTGACAATTATATAATAGTATAGATATATATAGTAGTAGTAGTGGCTTAGCCCGCGCGATGCGACGGGTGTCACCGAGTCTTTTTAGAAGAGCGCAATCTAACCCGATCTGTTGTAAACATTGATTATATTTGGTATTACTTTTGGATAGCGCAATACTTATTTCTCAAGTTCTTATAGTATTATCAAGTTTATAAAACTTTAACTTTTATACAGTAGCTAATTTTATATAAAAGATTATAAAAAGCATGAACCATTATGAATGGTTTTTTATATGGTTTCTATTTAATGTGTTCAACGTCAAATTAATTATAGAGTTTAATGTTATGAGCTCTCATAAGCATTTCTTGACTTTTAATTTCTTATTGATTAAATATGGTGTTTAAAGATAAATTTGCCCCTCAAAAATATTTATTATATGCATTGTGTATTATATGATAAGCAATTAAATATGTACCTCTTAACTTTTAAAAAATCCTTATCAAATGCTTTATAAGATAGTATAGATATAGATATAGATAAGCCAATGACCCTGTGGTCTAGTGGTGGAAAGGACTTGGTTTCTCCTTGGAGAGTCAGGTTCAATTCCCACTTGTTGCAGGTGAGGTGGGAGGTTTTCAGGCTTAGCCTGTTTCCTACCCTGGAGTGCTCGGTTCGAATCCCACGTCGGCCGGACTATGCTCATGTATAGCCCTGAGCGAGATGCCGTTAAAAAAAAAAAAAAGTATAGATATAGATAAGAGTTTATGAACTCTTTTAGAGTTGTTGGTGGGTATTGTGAAAGAAGTAAACCATGGTTGAGTTTAGATAAGAAGTGTGGTGATTATTCCAACTTCCGAAGGTGTTGGGGGTAGGGCGGCCTCGTGTCCCCGCAAGCATCATCAGTGGATGAGGAGGTTTGGTAACTGTGTCCTTCCACTCTTTCTGGAATCATTTGTTTCTGGATAAACCTACTCCTACTGCCTGTCCTTTCTAACAAACTTCACTAAACTCTTCATCTTTCATTTCTGCCCCCTTGACTATGGATTATTCTATTGTTTGCTACACACATATGTATTTAACGGCAACCTTTTATTATTAGAACAAAATACACTTGGAGGTTAAAATTACATCATAATTTCATTCCAAAAGACGCATATTTGCTCCATTCTTAATCCAAAGATACGATTATGTTTTGGTCAATTTTGTACCCGAGAGTCATGCCTTGCCTTTAAAAATGTCTTGCTTCACACCTTTCAAATGAACCAAAGGATCGCCAAGTGGATTATGATGAATATTAGTAAGGAACCCTATTGCATGGGTGTTCAATGTTCGAATTGGATTGAAAAACTTGAAATTCTATTGGAATTCCATATTCTAGTACGATTCGAATTTAGTAATCGAACTTCGGATCGAATACGAGTCTTTTATTTCCAAGTCGGTTCAATTCAAATTTCGAATTCAAAATTCATTAAGCACGTTGTTGGACGATGATTGCACTGTTTCTTTATGAAATTGATATATCAATTGGATGTTGTAAGGCAAGCTCCCTAAATGTACACTTAGTGGTATTTTTTTTATTACTTATTCTCTACTATGGTTATGTTATTATTATGTGTAACTAAAACTTAGAAAAAGAGAAATGAGATGCGTTTAAGATAAGTATTGGTAATCTCAATCACATGCCATTATTTGCAAGGAATATCATCAAATTAGCGGTTGGATGCGCTACATCCATGTAAGGATGGCAGTGGGATGGGTTCATGTATACCTATTTATTTGTAAAAAAAAATACCCACTGGAATTTTCATATACCTCTTACCATGTTAATTGTATTACACAAGTAAAAGAGATGCATACGACTTAAATTAGTGAATTAGTGGTTCATTCTTTTCACCAAAAGGCAATGGAAAATAAAAAATGCATTAATAGGAACTCCTTTGGGTAAAAAGATATGTATGCTTTTGATAATCGAGCAAGGTATTACCTAATACCGTACTATCTTACACTCACAAAACTTTTTGATACTTAATACTCATCTTAAATGTTTTGGGTTTCTCATCGATTTAAGGTTTTGTTGCCATCCCCACATTCAAACCAAGGGCTAGAACCTTAACTAAACAACAAAACATAAACTTTTAGTATAGTTAAATAAGTTGGAGGGCCAACTTAAAAAATTTAAAATACCACAAGGACACGAAAATATAATTTACTTTTATATCATTATAGTCTTGTGCCTTTTGAATTAGTTACTGGATTCTCTTAATTAAAAAAAGGATATACTATCATTATTAGTTTCATTAAATAACAACTGAATAAATATATCCATTCGAAGATTTAATATTAGGTAATCTTTGAGGATCCAGACATACTGGTGGAGTGGCCTTTGTTCACTTAATGTGATCAAGGGTTCGATTTTCATTCTCAACATTTATAGTTTGGATATTTTGTCAACTGATAGTTGAGCCTACTCTCTCTGAAGGGTTCAGGTTCGATTCTGATGGCCTCACGGTTTTCTACTACCGTGCATTTATTCCAGAGAGGCTTGCCTCTTGTGGAGGGTGCAACATCTGTCAAGTGGCAGGTGGCGGGAAATTTTTTAGGTGGAAGCCTTAGTGCCCCTTATGCGCAGCCTCGACTCGCTTGTGGGCCGGCCACTCTCGCATCAGCGTGGGTCCGGTTAAGACAACATAGTCTAACCATTGTAGAGTGGCTAGGGGATCTCCTTTTAGGGGGTTATGATGAACTCTGCCACAACATAGAAAAATCACATTCCAAAAAAAGGTAATCTTTGAAGGAAAATTAACTTCTTATGTATAGTGATCGTTACAACAACAACCAACCCTAGTAAATCCCACAAATAGCAAAGCTATTGGCAGGGTCTTGAAAGGGTGTGATGTAGGCAAACCTTACCTCTACCCCTAGCGATAGAGAGACTGCTTCCAGAGAGACCCTCTGCTCAAAACACACAACGACTCACAAAAAAAAACTACTCATGACATCATAGACATTGAAAAACAGTGCATTAAAAGAATAGACACCTATACCACCATACACAACCTATAAACAAACATACAGGAAGACAAACATATGTAAAAATCCACATAACGTGAAAGCATAGTTATGACCTTATGATACACCTAAAATGCATTTTCACATATCCTAATTGAAAAAAAAACAGTGCATTGAAAATATAGTGATCGTTACAAATATCAAATTTAGTTTATTTAATTATTTATTTATTTATTTATTTATGTCCGGCAATATCAATGGTGGTTCAGTTTGGATAGGAAGTTAAACCATACCACTTTACAATCGGTGAACGAGGTCTGTCAAATGTGGGTGAAAATAGTTATGTATCTTTCTAAAACTAGTTAAGTAATTAGTTGTATTATTAAAGTGCCAAAGCAATTATTTGGGTGAAAAATAGTTATGTATCTTTCTAAAATCCCTATCCGTTTTGACATGTCTTAAACCCTAGTAGAGATACTCCGCCCATCATGACCCTTTCCAAAAATAAGGAGACAAAACTAACCTAAAAGCTTTATAAAACAACCTTTGGAGTTTGGGCTTTATACTTTCATTTTTTTTGCGTACTATTTTTTTTTTTTCAAAAAATTTAGATTTATAAGTAACTTATATTAAGTAAACTATACTTGTAGCATTTTTGTATTGGGTTGTTCAAAACAAATATCACAACGCTTCCACTCCTTAACAGTGGAGCTATTTCTTTCCTCTCAAGGAGCCTGAGTGAAACTGTACGGTATCAAGTCTGTTAGTCGGAGAGCTCATACCGCCTAGTGAGTTGGGGATTGCTTTGAATACGATTTTAGTTCACAAAAAGCCACCCTTCCACTTGTTAATTGCTATTATTATTTTAAACAAATAGCATTCATATTGAAATATAACTTGCTTTTAACATTGTTGCTTGTTTTAAATATATTCTAAAAAGTTAAATTATAATCGAATATCTTCATATAATTGTGTATAACAAAACAAGAAAATGTATATTTTTATATAAAAGAGCTACATTGTCTTTTATTTTACACAATAAAATAGTGGAAAGGGATGTAACCTAGAGTATATGTCCTTTGGATAGCATGTAGAGTTAAAGATTCCACCCTTTCAAAGCTTCCTCGTTAGCCCTGACTCATTATTTCACTTTCATTCCATTTTATTTTATTATATCCACTAACCTTTTCCATTTATTTAATAATTTAACTGAACATCTTAACATTTATACAATATTAATCTATAGGTAGAAATCGCAGGGGTCGAATCAAACAGGCAGTTTCGGTATGGGTCACACATTTATGAGAAAGTATACGATATAAAGTTTCTTAACGTAAGAAGCATAAGAAGCCACCATAATACGCTACCTGTCCACTTTGGTTAGGTTTAATTAACCTAAGTCTAGTTAATCACAGGTTATTAACAGGGGTAAATTCGTCTACGTACACTATCATTCAATTATTTCAATCACGTTTATAATTAACCTGATAATTATTACGATTTCAAAAATTAATGAGATTCAAATCATGTTCGATTCAAATCATGATCGTCAACATCTAATCAATAGCTTATTCATCAAACCAAATCATAATTTTCGTTTTTAGTGCTCAGTTTATCAAACAGTAAGTTAATTTTGATTTTCTTTTTTTATATTGAAATTATATGTGTTTTTATTATAAGTTTATTATTGTTTTTGATCGGTTTTTATAAGTTTTCAGGTTTGATTCAAACAATCAAGGTTTGGAGGTTTTTACAGATGAACAGAGGTTGAAGACGATACCAATGAATGCGTCTGAATAATCAAATTAGTGCGTCTGTTTAAGATGATCAGATGTTGAGGAAGACATATATGAATGCGTCTGAATAATGAAACGAGTGCGTCTATGTTTAAGTTTGTGTAGTTGCTTCTTTTGTTACTAATGAGTGCGTCTGGTGTACCTCATGAATGCGTCTATTTGTATCTGTGTTGAAGTTATTGTGTACATGTGATTATCCAAACCTTTGTTTTTTCCCATTTTGTTTTTATCCAAACCTGCACTTTACAGTTCACTTTTTGGAAGCAAACAAAAGAATAGTAATTCTCGTGAATCATGTTTTTGTCACCTTATTATTATTTTTTTTGTTTATATATTTGTCTGATGTTGTATATTGAAATTTCAAATCTCAATTCAGTCACAGATTTTCTTTTTCCACTAATGGCTTCTTCATGTTCACTATCAAAATCTGAAATGATCAAAAGGATGCAAGAGCAAATTGCCAAAGATTGTGCTATTGAGGGTCGTATGTCGGATAACCTTAACAGGGTTAATGATGGCATGAGTAAGAGAGATGAGATTTCCAAGATTCTTATTCGTATGCCCGATTCGAGTCTTCATGAACTTGCTGTTATGTTCATGATTGATGCAAAGAAAGGCGATCGTAATCTTGTTGAACAACTAACAAAATGCATAGCTCTTTTGAGGTGTTCTATTCAATTTAAAATTCAGTTCTTAAAGTCTATGTAATCTCAATATCATGATCAACTGATTATGTAATGTTGCCTTTTGTAGTTGTTATATTACCTGTTTTATGATGTGTGTTTGTACTTAAGTGCGTTTGAATTAATAAAACAACTGAATAAGTGCGTTTGATTAAAATCACAGTAATCTATTTCATTTTTTGTTAGTGCGTCCAAATATAAAATATGTTGCAGTTTAGTGCGTCCAAAACATAAATTCATACTAGATCAGTGTTAACTACAAATCCCAGAATAACATACTAAAAATAAAAATCAGTATCTAAGATGTTCAAAGAAGCATTTAAAAGAAATGTTTATATTGCATTGCAGCCACCCTTTTCTCTAATTTTCCGATGGCATTTTCTAACATCTTTTTTCTTGCTTTTTCCGGCCTCTTTGAAAACTTCCATGCCTCTTCAATTATTTCATCCCTGAGTAGGTTGTAAGGTGAGAGTATCATCTTTGCGACATACTTGAACCACAATGCATCCAACTGTTTTTGCTGATACTCCAATTCATTGGCAAACCCATAGGTCCAAAATGCATACCATTTGAAGGTTTCGAGGTGTCGCATAGCGAATATGCCACAGTCTACCATGTTGTTAGTAGTCCTCCACGCCATTTCCCTTCGTATAATCTTATCAGTTACAAGTTTCTCAATTGCGGGTGTTGCAGGACATGTCTTCTTCCATAATTGGTACAAAGTTTGGCTCTACCAAACATTTTTTAACAAAGTCATTATGTTATTATCATAATTTTCACAGCTATAATATTTTCTATAATCATAAATATAAACATACCAATATACCGGGAACGCCTTTATATCTCTTTGCATTGTCATCCCCATCCTTAGAGTTGTCAAGCAACTCTGATGCCCCATTCTTCACATCAAAAGCTAAGACATAGAAATGCCTATCCATCCACACCGGCTGTAGAATCATGTTGAACTCGTATAACGATTTTGCATCGATCTTCCCTAAGATATCATGCAGATTGCTAAGGTAAACCCTTTCTCGGTCTTCCCATGTAACTTGTTCCTTATAATAGCCTGTAGGCTGAAAAAAAAAAGAAAGAAAAAAATACAGTTAAAAACCAATAAGTGCGTTCAAACATATATATTAATGTGTTTGAATAAGATTAGTGCGTTTGGTAGATTAATTAGTGCGTCTGAAATATAAACTGTTAATCAGTTTTACACTGAACAAAAACACATTAGTGCGTCTGTAAATTTATTTAGTGCGTTTAATTTCAAAGTTTTTTCATACCATCATGTTGCTACAGAGAAATAGTCTTCGTATGGATCCTTCCTTCATTTTCTTTAAATTGTCATTCTCTTCATAGTTTAGGATATCTGTCCATACATCTATAGCATTTGTGCACAGCCATAGTCCAGGATGTAAACTTTCAAAGATCACTTTCATGATCTCATTTCCTTCTTCATCCCAGTAACAGATTTTCTGAATTTACAATTTTTTTAAATGAAATCAGTAATTAGTTAGTAATACTTCATAAACAAAATTAAAAAACACACTTACGTTTTTTTCTCGAATTGGTGCAAACATGTATTCTGTTATCCTGGCTTCATCTTCTGTTAATTTCTCAATAGTGCTCACTTGTTTCCCTGTGTATGGTGATCTCAGAGCCCATGAGGTTTTTTTTCCCTAACTGGCTTTTCATAACCAATCGCCGGTGCTTTGCCTTTACCTTTTTTTGGTGCTTTTTCTGCTTCCCTTTCATAATAAACAATGCTCACTCCTTTTTCTGGTGTTTTTTCTTTCTCTCCATGCTTCTCTTGGGGTGTTGCTTGTTCATCCTCAGCTTCATGCACAGTTGGTTCTATTGTTTGAATTTGAATAAATGATGTGTCAGTTACACCCTGTGAATCTAATGAGATAGCAACATCATGCAGATTTTCTGTGTTCTGTGTCTGTAAATCTTTATCAGCTTCTTTGTTTGCTTCATCATTCACATCTCTCACCCTAAACACCCTTAGTTCAACTGTTTCTAGCGCCGCAAGAGCTGAATCAGGTATTTCGTCTTCTTCATTTACAGTTTCCAGGTTTATATCACCAGCTTTATCATCCATTACTGTGACATCCGTCACTTTTCTTTGTAATTTATTAATAATTCGATGTACGTTAAACCACAATTAATAAGACGTTACATTTTCATCATTTTCGAGCATTAAAAAAATATTTTGTGACATATTCGGGTTCGTTTAATCATAATATAAGTTAATAATAGTAAGATAATAGTCCAAACCTTATCAAAAAAAATAAATGCTTGGGACGGGGTTCGAACCCGCGTCCCAAGCCGGGTCAATACACATCACACACCAACCAATTGAGCTACACTAACAATCTGTTTAGAAACCCACCATTATAATTATATACATAACTGATTTTCGAACAGTTGACTAACAAAAGTCAACTGTCATCATCGATCATCATCAAATCAGTCCCTTTACGCGTTTTTGAGCCAGATTATGGAAGGTGTTGATTGCCATTGACCAAGACGCGTCAATTTACAGCTTTAATCGTCGTCTTTCATGCCAAAAATACACCAATTAGCCGCGTCATCGTTCAACCGAGTCAATGACTTGCCTAATCTACAACCGGACCTCTACCCTATAAATTGAACGTTCCTAGACCATCACACATCGCCGATAATCCTCTCTTCAATCTCTAATTCTGTTTAAACGATCTGCAAATTCAAGTTCTTAGTCGCAGTTGACTTTTTCTTGACCGAGCTTTAATCTGATCGTGATTCATTGTAAGCTTTCTTTTTTCTGTGGGTTTCAACGTTCGGCCTATGGTGAACAATAGCCCCAATGATTCACGGGCTATTGAACACGAATTGTAATGTTTTGGAAATTAGGGCTCGAATGTATAGGATTTGGGGAAGAACACTGAATCAGTTTACGTATATATTTATTTTGAAACGGTAAACACACAACCAGCTGGTGTAGACCAGCTGGTTTACACGCGTGTGGTAAGGAAACGAACCGGCCAGTGGCCAGGGTTCGAATCCCACACAAAGCTTTTCTTTTTAATTCATTTAATCATAAATCTAATAAACCTATATAATTAATTTGAATCCAATATACTTCGTTCTCAGGGTGTGGCTCAGTTGGTGGCCACGCTTGTGATAAAACCCGAACCGGCCAGAGGCCCGGGTTCGATTCCCATAACCAACAAACATTTTTTTTTACATTTTTTTATAGATACTTAAAACATTAAATCTTTTAAAATTAGTTTTTAAATACTAAACGTGTTTTATAAATTCTATAAAAATTATTATATGACCTTCAAATGATAAAGTTCATCACCCAATTTTTAGTTTTTCAAAAATAATTTATTTAATATATAGTATAAATATTACATGTTTATTCATTTAAAATTATAAAATTCAATAAAAATATCCAAACGATTTTATAAAATTCCACAAAAATTACACTAAACTTTTATGACAATAAACATTTCAGAAATTATTTTTAATTCTGAAAAACCGGTCTTTTTATATTTTTAATTAATTTTTGTTAGTTTTAATCATAAATAAATCATAGTAAATTCATTTTATAATATTTTTACACCAAAATTTTATATAAATTATTTCTAACTATCTGGAACTGATACAATTTTTAATTAAGAAACTCTTTAATTTTAATATTTTTAGATATTAAAGTCATATTTTGACAATTAAAATAATTAGATTAAATATTCTATTTTCAAGAAAATAATTTTATAAAAATTATTTTCATACATAAAACCTTATGTTGTGACTATATTCAACTTAAAATTTCACCAAGAGACTTTTAATTATTTATTTATTAAATTTCTCATAATTAATAAACAATTTGTTTAATAAACAAATAAACGTTTATCCCCAATTCGAAGCCCTAGAAATACATGTATCCTAGAGTTATTTCACGTTATCAAATTCTTTAGGTTGATCCTTTGGAATAATTTCCAACACATATTTCGTTGTCCAAGTTCAATTTCAAGCTATTACGTAAACAGTGAGTATTCCTACCCCTTTTTGCTTTTATACATTTTTGGGGTGTTACATGTACACTATTACAATTTCAAATACAAGTTTACATTTTTACAATACAATTCTAGTACTATGTGCATTGCTTACAACGTGCTTTATGCTTAGACAATACATGTGGATTACATTTGTACTTAGTGAAATCATTAACATGGTACAAGCCGACCTTAACATTGGATAGCGCTATTTGGATTGACAACCCGCCTAGATTGATTCTCCCCCTTTTTCATCAGAGAATCCGTGGCCATTGTTAAGTTATCACCCATTTATTGGATGAGTACATCATCGTTCATACAGTACATTATACAGTCACAAGATTGATTTCGCTCATTTGTATGATACATAGTTTACATATTTGCACTGTAGCATGCACTTGAATTGTATATCTTTTTAACTTACTATATATATCAAAACTAGGAATGCTCACCAACATTTCTTATGTTGACCAAACCCCTTTTTGTACATGTTTCAGGTGCAGTTTGATCTAGTGCTTTAGCAAGAGACATTTAGTGCTTTATTTTAATTCAGTTATTTCAATATTTACATTTCATTTAGACAATGTAATTTCCATTTTCATGTAAGACAATTTTGGTTTATTCAATAATATTTACATTTTAGTACCATGTGCTTTTGAACAATCGTCACTACGTGACACCTCGATGATTCCGCCATCGGTTGGGGTGTTACAGATTGGTATCAGAGCCATGGTTATAGGGAATTAGGTTATTAGAATGCCTTTTAGCCTAGACTATAACCGAATTTCAACTTTCAGGTACAACATTTCCTAATTTATCATTCCCCTCATTACCCTCCACTTTCCTTCCTCAATCTTTCCCCTTCTTCTCCATTTCTCCTCATCTTTCATCTTGGTGTATAGAGATGGTGTGCTACAAGGAGTGGAAAGACTACATCATCATGGAGCGGGAGCAGTACCTTTCATGAAGACACTCTTAGGCATAATGCCTACTCTTATTTTTGCTCCTTCAAAGTTGTTGAACTTTAATGAGTGTGAAAAAGGACACGTGCAATCTGGAAGGGTGGATGCCTGTACACTGGGTTTTCTGGCATAGGCAAGCATAGCGCATAAATCCATTTACGGACCTGTTATGCTTACCTGGGATTCCTGGAGTGAGTGTCCACTTATAGGCTAAAGCATGTCTTCTTTGATCACCATTGGGCTCAATTTCTTTGAAAAGTCAACGTTCTTGTTGGGCTTTATAGCTAGACAAGGGCAATCCAAACATGTTATGCAAATATTTCAAATGATATACTCCTATTTCACATACAATATCTTGTATTCATAATCCTTTATGCAATTATACACTTACATTTATTAATCTCATAATTTTTCATTGACTGCCTTGTAGATGTCTGCTCGCCGTATGCTCCGTGATGCTAGCCAACGCACTGTTCGTGCTTCTGGACAACGTTCTGATCGTCGCCTTGCTTCTCTTGTTGCTGAGCAAATTGCTGCAGTGATTCCAAATCTTGTTAGTGAGTTAACCCAAAACAGTAACAGTGCCAACACAGAGGGTGCAGCTCAATTCCGGTGCGCATTCAAACACTCCAACTCATGCAACCCCACGAAGTTTACTGGGGAGGAGGGTGCTACTGGCCTCCTCCAATGGTTGGAAAGTATGGAAAGTACCTTCGTGAACAACGAGTGTCCTGATGACCTCCGCGTTCGCTATGCTACCAGTGTCCTTCAAAAGGGGGCATTGACCTGGTGGAATGGTGAAAAGCGTAATCGGGGCGCTGATGTTGCTCTATCCTTGTCTTGGGCTGAGGTCAAGGAACTCATGATCGCCAAATTCTGCCCTAGGAATGAAATGAGGAAACTAGAGGAAGAGTTCCATGGGTTGAAACAAGACAGTGGTGAAAATCTTGCGTACAACACTCGATATCATGAGCTCAGTATTTTGGTTCCACACATGGTTACCCCGGTCTCTCGAGCAATCGAGAAATATATTGAGGGATTGCCTGACCTAATTCAAGATGTAGTCACTGGAAGCAGACCCACTACGGTGGAAGAAGCAATCCAGCTTGCAGCCTCCTTGACTGACGAACACGTCAAAAAGGGAAATTTGGTTAGGAAAGGAACCAAGAAACCAGCCGAGAAGACCCCCACCCCTACTACCGAATCATCAAGAGTTGCTGTAGACAATACCGGTTCCAACACTAGGAAGCGGAAGTCCAGGGGTAGAAACTATGCTGTTGTGGCCCCAGTAACTCAGGCTCCAATAGCCCAGGCTCCAATGGCTCAGGCTCCTCCTGTTAAGAAGGTTTATAGTGGAAACTTACCCAAGTGTGCCACCTGTCAGTACCATCACCCCGCAAATTTTCCTTGTCGCCACTGTACCACCTGTGGTAGGTACGGTCATGTAGCTGCCACATGTCGATCTGTGTTTCGACCTGAACCAATCAATGCTCAACCTGTTAACCCTCAACCAGCCAACCCTCAACCAGCCCGCCAAAACCCACAACCTATAGCATATGGTCGAGCTTGCTTCAATTGTGGTGACCCAAACCACCTTAGAAATCAAATCCAGCACTTGTCCCAGCAAACCGTGCAGCAAACCCAGTGGCTCGTGGTAGGGCTTTCAACATCAATGCAGCAGAAGCCCAGGAAGCAAATGATGTGGTGAATGGTACGTTTTTACTTGATGGTCGTTATGCCTCGATTTTATTTGATACTGGTGCGGATAAAAGTTGTGTCATTAGCATTCGAACCTTTATTATCTCACACTCGCTCTAGATTAGGAGCACCTTTCACTGTCGAGGTCGCGGATGGTAAACCCATCTCAATTGATTCCATCATCCAGGGTTGTACTCTTAGCCTTAACGAACATGACTTCACCATTGATCTTATACCCATGAAATTGGGAAGCTTTGATGTTATCGTGGGTATGGATTGGCTTTCTAAACATCATGCCGAAGTTGTCTGCTTTGAGAAATTTATTCGGTTTCCTCTCGAATCGGGTGACTTTTTACGGGTTTATGGTGAGAAACCATCCAGTGGTCTTAAACTCATGTCCTGCACTCAAGCACAGAAATATCTACGCAAGAAATACGTAGCCTTCTTGGCCCATATTGTGGAAAAGAAGGGTAAAGACAAGAGTATCCAAGATGTTCCTGTTGTTCGTGAATTTCCCAAAGTCTTCCCTGATGATTTACCAGGACTTCCACCGGTGCGTCCTATTGAATTTCGTATTGATCTTGTACCTGGTGCTACGCCCGTTGCTAAATCTACATACCGCCTTGCACCTTCCGAGATGCAAGAACTTGCGAGTCAACTTCAAGAGTTGGCAGACAAGGGTTTCATTCGTCCCAATTCATCACCTTGGGGAGCTCCAGTCTTATTTGTAAAGAAGAAGGATGGATCTTTCCGTATGTGTATTGATTATCGGGAGTTGAATAAACTCACCATTAAAAACCGGTATCCTTTACCCCGCATTGATAACCTCTTTGATCAACTTCAAGGTTCGACTTGCTTCTCAAAGATCGATCTTCGTTCGGGATATCATCAACTACGAGTCCACGAAGACGATATTCCAAAGACAGCTTTCCATACACGCTATGGGCATTACGAGTTCATGGTTATGCCTTTTGGACTAACAAATGCACCCGCTGTCTTCATGGATCTCATGAATCGCGTGTGCAAACCCTTCTTGGATAAGTTCGTAATCGTTTTCATCGATGACATTCTCATTTACTCTAAAACCAAATCAGCCCACGAGCAACACCTTAGACAAATTTTGAGTCTTTTGAAGAATGAACAACTGTATGCCAAATTCTCCAAGTGTGAATTTTGGCTTAAGGAAGTTCAATTTTTGGGACACATTATCAGTGATAAGGGTATACACGTGGATCCAGCTAAGATTGAGGCTGTTAAGAATTGGATTACACCCAAGTCTCCCACGGAAATTCGCTCTTTTCTTGGCTTAGCGGGTTACTATCGTCGGTTTATTCTCAACTTCTCTAAGATTGCCTTACCTCTCACTTCTTTGACCCATAAAGATAAACCATACGTATGGGGACCTAGTCAAGAAGAAGCATTCCAGACATTGAAGCAGAAACTGTGTGATGCTCCAATCCTTACTTTACCTGACGGCAATGAGGATTTCGTGGTTTATTGTGATGCCTCTAACCAAGGTCTTGGTTGTGTTCTCATGCAACGAGGCAAGGTTATAGCATATGCATCGCGACAACTGAAAACCCACGAGAAAAATTACACTACCCATGATCTTGAACTCGGAGCGGTCGTTTTCGCACTTAAGATTTGGCGGCACTATTTATATGGTACAAAATGTGTGATCCTCACTGACCACAAGAGTCTTCAACACATTTTCAACCAGAAAGATCTGAATATACGACAACGACGATGGGTCGAGTTGTTAAACGACTACGACTGCGAGATTTGCTACCATCCTGGCAAGGCGAATATTGTAGCCGATGCCCTTAGTCGTAAAGGTCATGCCCAGCTTTATTGTGCTCAGGTCCAGTCTGATATCAAACTCCGCATCATTGAAGCCCAACATGTTTCTGTTACTGAGGGCAACATGTACGAAGAAATGTCGTGTGGAGCCGAAAATCAGTTGGAAACCAAAAATGGTTTACTCTATTTCATGAACCGTCTTTGGATCCCTGATCGTGACAACCTGCGTACATTTCTCATGGACGAGTCTCATAAGTCTCGTTACTCCATACACCCTGGTGCAGATAAGATGTATCAGGATCTGCGTACATTGTATTGGTGGCCCGGTATGAAGAAGGACATAGCTCTTTATGTGGCTAAATGCCTTACTTGCTCCAAGGTCAAAGCTGAGCACCAACGTCCGTCTGGTTTACTTGTGCAACCAGAAATCCCAGTATGGAAGTGGGAAAACATTGCTATGGACTTCATTACGAAGCTTCCACGCACCACTCGTGGGCATGACAGTATCTGGGTTATTGTCGATCGTTTGACCAAATCTGCTCACTTCCTACCCATTCGTGAGACCTACACAGCTGAGAAGCTGGCTAAGATCTACATCAGTGAGATTGTCAGCCGTCATGGTATTCCTCTAGACATTATTTCCGATCGTGATAGCTGGTTTACTTCTCGCTTCTGGCAGACATTTCAGTCCGCACTTGGTACACAACTGAATCTTAGCACGGCTTATCACCCACAGACGGATGGTCAAACTGAACAAACCATCCAAACATTGGAGGATATGCTTCGAGCGTGCATCATCGACTTTGGTGGTAATTGGGACACGCACTTACCCTTGGTTGAGTTCTCATATAATAACAACTACCATTCCAGTATTAACATGGTACCGTTTGAGGCACTTTATGGTCGCAAATGTCGTTCCCCTGTGTGTTGGAGCGAGGTTGGTGAAACACAAATCACCGGTCCCGAACTAATACAGGAAACGACAGACAAGATTCTTCGCATTCGTGAGAATTTGCAAGTTGCTCGGAGCAGACAGAAGAGCTATGCCGATCAAAGGCGCAAGCCTCTAGAATTTCAAGTCGGAGACATGGTACTTCTCAAGGTTTCACCTTGGAAGGGTGTATTTCGGTTTGGAAAGAAAGGGAAACTTGCACCACGGTTTGTAGGCCCTTTTAAGATCCTTGAACGAATTGGGAAGGTGGCTTACAAGCTCGATTTACCACCAGAGCTCAGTAATGTCCATCCAACCTTTCACGTTTCTAATCTTAAGAAGTGTTTGGCTGAAGATAACCTCCATGTTCCTTTAGAGGATATCCAGATTGACGAATCGATGCGCTTCATAGAGAAACCTGTGGAGATTATGGATCGAGACGTCAAGACACTTAAGCGAAGCCGAATTCCAATTGTCAAAGTTCGTTGGGAATCCAAACGAGGCCCAGAGTTTACTTGGGAGCGTGAGGATCAAATGATGTCAAAGTATCCTCATCTTTTTCTAGAGACTACCACTTGAAGGAATTTCGGGACGAAATTTCTAAAAGTAGGGGATGCTGTGACATCCGTCACTTTTCTTTGTAATTTATTAATAATTCAATGTACGTTAAACCACAATTAATAAGACGTTACATTTTCATCATTTTCGAGCATTAAAAAAATATTTTGTGACATATTCGGGTTCGTTTAATCATAATATAAGTTAATAATAGTAAGATAATAGTCCAAACCTTATCAAAAAAAAAAAAAATGCTTGGGACGGGGTTCGAACCCGCGTCCCAAGCCGGGTCAATACACATCACACACCAACCAATTGAGCTACACTAACAATCTGTTTAGAAACCCACCATTATAATTATATACATAACTGATTTCCGAACAATTGACTAACAAAAGTCAACTGTCATCATCGATCATCATCAAATCAGTCCCTTTACGCGTTTTTAAGCCAGATTATGGAAGGTGTTGATTGCCATTGACCAAGACGCGTCAATTTACAGCTTTAATCGTCGTCTTTCATGCCAAAAATACACCAATTAGCCGCGTCATCGTTCAACCGAGTCAATGACTTGCCTAATCTACAACCGGACCTCTACCCTATAAATTGAACGTTCCTAGACCATCACACATCGCCGATAATCCTCTCTTCAATCTCTAATTCTGTTTAAACGATCAGCAAATTCAAGTTCTTAGTCGCAGTTGACTTTTTCTTAACCGAGCTTTAATCTGATCGTGATTCATTGTAAGCTTTCTTGTTTCTGTGGGTTTCAACGTTCGGCCTATGGTGAACAATAGCCCCAATGATTCAGGGGCTATTGAACACGAATTGTAATGTTTTGGAAATTACGGCTCGAATGTATAGGATTTGGGGAAGAACACTGAATCAGTTTACGTATATATTTATTTTGAAACGGTAAACACACAACCAGCTGGTGGAGACCAGCTGGTTTACACGCGTGTGGTAAGGAAACGAACCGGCCAGTGGCCAGGGCTCGAATCCCACACAAAGCTTTTCTTTTTAATTCATTTAATCATAAATCTAATAAACCTATATAATTAATTTGAATCCAATATACTTCGTTCTCAGGGTGTGGCTCAGTTGGTGGCCACGCTTGTGATAAAACCCGAACCGGCCAGAGGCCCGGGTTCGATTCCCATAACCAACAAACATTTTTTTTGCATTTTTTTTATAGATACTTAAAACATTAAATCTTTTAAAATTAGTTTTTAAATACTAAACGTGTTTTATAAATTCTATAAAAATTATTATATGACCTTCAAATGATAAAGTTCATCACCCAATTTTTAGTTTTTCAAAAATAATTTATTTAATATATAGTATAAATATTACAAATTTATTCATTTAAAATTATAAAATTCAATAAAAATATCTAAACGATTTTATAAAATTCCACAAAAATTACACTAAACTTTTATGACAATAAACATTTCAGAAATTATTTTTAATTCTGAAAACCGGTCTTTTTATATTTTTAATTAATTTTTGTTAGTTTTAATCATAAATAAATCATAGTAAATTCATTTTTTAATATTTTTGCACCAAAATTTTATATAAATTATTTCTAACTATCTGAAACTGAAATACAATTTTTAATTAAGAAACTCTTTAATTTTAATATTTTTAGATATTAAAGTCATATTTTGACAATTAAAATAATTAGATTAAATATTCTATTTTCAAGAAAATAATTTTATAAAAATTATTTTCATACTTAAAACCTTATGTTGTGACTATATTCAACTTAAAATTTCACCAAGAGACTTTTAATTATTTATTTATTAAATTTCTGATAATTAATAAACAATTTGTTTAATAAACAAATAAACGTTTATCCCCAATTCGAAGCCCTAGAAATACATGTATCCTAGAGTTATTTCCCTTACACGTTATCAAATTCTTTAGGTTGATCCTTTGGAATAATTTCCAACACATATTTCGTTGTCCAAGTTCAATTTCAAGCTATTACGTAAACAGTGAGTATTCCTACCCCTTTTTGCTTTTATACATTTTTGGGGTGTTACATGTACACTATTACAATTTCAAATACAAGTTTACATTTTTACAATACAATTCTAGTACTATGTGCATTGCTTACAACGTGCTTTATGCTTAGACAATACATGTGGATTACATTTGTACTTAGTGAAATCATTAACATGGTACAAGCCGACCTTAACATTGGATAGCGCTATTTGGATTGACAACCCGCCTAGATTGATTCTCCCCCTTTTTCATCGGAAAATCCGTGGCCATTGTTAAGTTATCACCCATTTATTGGATGAGTACATCATCGTTCATACAGTACATTATACAGTCACAGGATTGATTTTGCTCATTTGTATGATACATAGTTTACATATTTGCACTGTAGCATGCACTTGAATTGTATATCTTTTTAACTTACTATATATATCAAAACTAGGAATGCTCACCAACATTTCTTATGTTGACCAAACCTCTTTTTGTACATGTTTCAGGTGCAGTTTGATCTAGTGCTTTAGCAAGAGACATTTAGTGCTTTATTTTAATTCAGTTATTTCAATATTTACATTTCATTTAGACAATGTAATTTCCATTTTCATGTAAGACAATTTTGGTTTATTCAATAATATTTACATTTTAGTACCATGTGCTTTTGAATAATCGTCACTACGTGACACCTCGATGATTCCGCCATCGGTTGGGGTGTTACAATTACCAACTCATCCCCATCCTCATTCCCATCTCTCACCCTAAACACCCTTGGTTCAACTGTTTCTAGCGCCGCAAGAGCTGAATCAGGTATTCCATCTTCTTCGTTTACAATTTCCATGTTTCTATTACCAGCTTGATCATTCATTACCAACTCATCCCCATCCTTATTCACATCAACATTTTCCAATCAGCATCAACATTTTCCCGGTTTGTTGATTCAACATTGCCTTTGAGAACTTCATCATCATTTCCCAAATCAGCTCCAGGCTCCATTATATTCTCTGCATCAATATTTTCATCTTCAACCTCTTTAGCTTTGTTGTTCAATTTGTCCCACTTGTCGCACAACTTCATTATCTCTGGTACCCACAAGTACTTGTTTCGTGCTTGTGTAACCAATTTTTCCATCTCCTTTTGAATTGCTTTATACTTTTTTATGTTTCTTTCCATAGTTCTTATCCAAACCTGTTTCAAATAAAAAACAAACATTAATGCGTCTGAAATAATACTAGTGCGTCTATATAATGCTTAGTGCGTCTGTATCTAACATTTTAATGCGTCTGTATCTAACTTTAGTGCGTCTGACATGTAGACTGTTGATCAGTTTACACTTAGCAAAATATAATGGGTGCGTCTGTATATTATCATTAGTACGTCTGACATGTTCAGTTTTTTTTACCAAAAATATTGAATAGAGATACTTTAGTGCATCTATAAATTAATATAAATGCGTTTAAATATATACCTTCTTGGCTTTCATTGCTGCCTCATATTCTTCTTTTCTAATCCCCTGTCTACAACTTAGATCTAGTTGAGTGTTGCAGTACTCAAACATTTGTTGAGTTTGTGTACTCATTTCATAATTTCTCCAATCTTCATTGTCATCAGCATCTTCATTTTCCTTTTCACCTTGCATTCCAATCAAGGTTTCAAGGATATTATTAACCAGATTTTCATTTTCTTCAGTATCTTCATTTTCCTCATCATCTTCTTCATCATCATTATCTTTCTCTTCTTCCTCACCCTTATCAGCATCACCATCATCATCTCCATCATCATCTTCAATGTCAGTCAATGGCCCGTTGTTATATAGATGATTTTCCATCTCTACAAGTGAAGTACTAGTGATGTAAGTAATCGCCGGTATGCTGATTTGTATTTCAGAAGGATGTCTCTTGTTGTATTCATGTGTATAGATAACCTGCTTATTTTTAAAACAGTTTAAATATGTTAGTAACCATAAATGCGTTTGAATAATAGGTAAGTGCGTCCAAATGTAAAATTCAAATAAATCAAATGCGTTTAATATATAATATTTAGTGCGTTTAAAGACTTACACTCAGCATTACAATTGGACCATTATACTGGTCTTCTTTCCATCCTGCTTTTGTTCTTCTTAGACATTCGATCAGGTAAGAGCACCAATCCAAATTTGGAATTTTAGATTCATCATCCACGCCATGCAGAAAGCTTTGATTTATTGTTGTTGACTTTGTGATCTCCCCGAAAACTGTGTTCCATAACACTAGAAAATTCAATTAAACAGTCTTCCACCTTTTGGTTGTTGTCTAACAACCGGTGTTACCATTGCAACTCTCACTTTCTTTTTCTCAAATTAACTCTTAAACTCATCAATTGTACTGTTTGCACCTTTCCTTGCCCTACTTTTCTCAAGAACCTGTTTCTTCCCTATTGGTATCCCAAAAGCTTCATGCACCAATTCACGTGTGATCTTGATTTTCCAATTTCCTGCATTTAGTTCGTTCCTTCCCTCGTCATAGTTGACTAGCAACCAGTAACCCAAGCTTGTTGATTTGTGTTGAATTTTAATGTCCAACACAGAACCGAACCCCATCTTTCTAACTTCTTCTTTTTGTTCATCCATGTAGTCCTAGATGTTATCAATAAACTCAGAAGGAGAGCATCTTATTTTTAACTTCTTCCCCATGTATTGAACAAACTCTCTTTCTTGTATTTTCTTCACCTTCTTCTTTGGTTCATCTATTTTCACCTTTTTTTGTGGCCTTTGAAAATCTTCATCAGATGATTCTGATGGAGATTCAACAGGTTGTTGTTTTTTCTTCACCTTCTTCTTTGGTTCATCTATCTTCACCTTTTTTTGTGGCCTTTGAAAATCTTCATCAGATGATTCTGATGTAGATTCAACAGGTTGTTGTTGTTTCTTCTAGGGGTGTTCAAAAAAATCCGAATCCGAATTCGAATCCGAAAAATCCGATAATCCGAATCCGAATTATCCGAAATTTTGGATAATCCGATTTTCGGATATACGAAAATCGGATAATCCGAAATTTTGGATTCGGATCCTGATTTTGAAAATTTTCGGATAATCGGATTATCCAAATCCGAATATTAATATATATATATATATATAAATATATAATATTATATACACTACATAACACAATACACAATCCTAAATCTCTAATCCTCCTAACCCTAAGTCCATACTACTCCAATCCAAAGCAGCCGCTCCCTCTTCTCTTCTCTATAACAGCTCCCGTCTATCTCGTCTCCGACCTCCACAACCCCCGTCCACCAAACGGTAAGTTTCTTTTACATTTTTTTGTTCAACTTTCGTTTATCTAACTTCGATTTTTGTTTTTTAACACGTTCAAATTTTAGACATAAGGGAGAACGTTTTTTTTTTATTATTATTATTTTTTTTAAGTTTCGGATTATCCGTTGGATGATCCGAATCCTAATCCGAAATTCGGATAATCCGAATTTTATCCGAATATCCGAAATTTCGGATCCGGATTCGGATCCCAATATTGACTATCCGAAATTTCGGATTATCCGAAATTTCGGATTATCCGAAATTCGGATTATCCGATTTTTGAACACCCCTAGTTTCTTCAACTGTTTCTTCATTATTTTAATATCAACTTCCCACTTTTTAGCAGCTTCTTTGTTTTTCTTTTCAACCCTCTCTTTAATTATAATCAAATTTTTAAGTGGTTGATAATCGAAATCATCATCATCTGATGCTACATTTGGCTCTGTACAAACATCTAATATATTAGTGATTTAAATGCACTAACAAACTACTACAGACGCACTTACTAATTCTAACAAAACATTCTCAGACGCACTAATAAGCTAACACAGACGCACTAATCAAAAATTAAACAAACATTACTCAGACGCACTAATATGATATCTAGACGCACTAATCAAACCTAAAAAAAAAAACTCAATATAAACTAAATAAAAAAACGCACTCAAACATCATTACAAACGCACTAAAACATCAGATTTAGACTGTAAACTTGATATGTTATATAACAACTGAATGTAATTAAGCAAGTATTATGAAGATACAAATAACCTAGTTGCGTCTCATAAAAAATTAAGTGCTATTTTGTATTGTTTTAATCAAAAATACCTTTACTCTGTTTTGATTTTGGTTTGCTTTGTTTATCTTCTCTTCTTCTTCTTCTTCGTCTTTCCATGTCTGATTCCATTTTCAAAAAAAAAAAAAAAAAAAAAACGAGAAACGAGAATTAGAAAATGACAAAATGAAGTGATAATCTGATGATAAAACGCACCTGAACGTTTTGAAGACATTATGCTCTGTTTTTTGTTGTTCTTCGATAATCTGGGTTTTTGATTTCGTGTTTTGTGCGTGTTTTTTATTGATTTGGATGTGTAAGAAACCCTAATTAAATGAGGTTTTGATGATTTGTGTTTATGATTTCAGTGATAACCGTCGTGGTTTTTGAATTGGCGGTTTATTTGTATTTTTTAAAACGCGTTCTATTTTTCCTAATGACTAATTTACCCCTGGTTAGATTTAAACGCCTATGGTTAAATGATTAGATCATCTTGAAATCTAATAGTCCATATTGTTTCTTATGCTTCTTATTTTAAGAGGCTTTATACAACATCTCTTCCCCACATTTATATGCTTGTAAAAACATTGTAGAACATTATGACATGAGTCATATCAAACAAATAATTTAAGGTTGTTTTTTAAGATAAGAAGATGTGTGTTCATCTTGTATCTTCTACAGCCACTTCAAAAGTATAGCTGTGCATTACTATTATTATATATTATAGTAAGTTGTTTATACATATTAAAAACTAAAAAATGGACAGGAAATTGTTTTTGTACATATTAAAAACTAAAAAATGGACAGGAAATTGTTTCAGTATATAATACATATTTCAATTTGTAATTTTACCCATTTTACTAACGGTACTCTAAATGAACCAAATGAATACAAATCGAATTCTATTCGCATCCTTGTAGCATCGCGCACGCTGAGTCATTTTTTACATCTTTGTTTTGTTATTTTTGCGGTTTTATTATGCATAACTTGTAGATTTCTCTTTTGTTAACATTATGTTTTTGTTGGGAGTATAGTAACTGACGAAACATGATACCAATCAAATTTCCCGGGCGTCGCCGTGGCAACACGCAGGAGGTAACATCTAGGGTATGTATGGCAAAACTAGCTGGTGGCTGGAAGCTGGAAGTTTTTTAAATATATTTTGGTGTTTGTCAGAGTAGCTGGAGCTTTTAATAAAATGTATAAAATGACTAAAATGGACATAATTAAAAACTTGCAAAGAAGGGTTTTTTTTTTTAAAGAATGGGTATTTGTGTCATTTACTAATCAAAAACTTGTAGCTAGTAGAGTTTTTTCTTAAAAGCTGGTAGCTAGTAGAGCTTTTTACTATAGAGTTTTTTCTCCTAACGTAAAAGCTTCCAGCTCCTCAACCAAACAAAACTTTTTATTGAGTAAGTGTTTTTTCTTAAAAGTTTGAAGATTGAAGCTGCTAAAAGCTCATTGCGAAACATACCCCTAGTTAAAAAAAAAACAAAATATGTTTTTTCCATTATTTTGTGATCCAGTTTGAGTGTGTAGGGTGTCGATTATTTATTATAGACTTATAGTTGGAGCAACCCAGTTGTACGCATGGACTTAGAGTCCAATTCAATTTGTTAATATACTAGACTTTTGCCTGCGTTTACACGCGGTTCAATAACGTACAATTATTTTGAGAGGTTAGACGTAAAAAAAAATAGTAGAAATATTTTATTTAAATTTAAAAGAAGGCAACACACATTTTAGTCAAATATCACTAAATATTTCTTTATACACCACATTTTTTGTTTTAGTCTTCACCTTCCCATCATACGTAGTCTCATGCCGTTACACAAGCCATTTTGTTGATCTATGTTTTCAACAACATAACGGGAACACTGATCTTTAGTGCTAATCGATGATTAGGCAATATACAAATTTTTAAACCATTAAGGTCATCACGAAAATATAAATATTCCTGCGAACGGTTATTAGCATTTAAAATTTTAGACATAATAAAATTTTAATTTTATAAATGTATACTAAATCGAATTCAAAATTTTCAAATTTTATGTAATTCGAAATTTTTAAATTTCAAAATTTTTATTATAATTAGTATAAATATGTATAATTGATACTAATTATAACAACTTGCTTAATTTATGGTAATAACTTAATTTGGTTTTATTAATATTTTGTAAATCATAAAGTTATAATTTTAATATAATTATAATTTTTTTCAAAATTGTTTTATTAATATTATTGACTTTATTAAAAAATGTTGTCAAAAAAATTTCTAATAATAATGTTACATCATAAAAATATATTGCATAAATAAATTTTTAACAAAATAACAAAAAAAAAAAAAAAAACATAAAATGCAAACACACAAATTATTTAAATGAAATTTGTCCAAAAAACCAAAGCAACCATAAACAAAACGAAATTGTCCAAAAAACCAAACAAAGTATATAAATAATGAAAACAGATAAATGTTTAAAGAAATTGTGCATTGTTCTTATTTCTCAACCTTAGGAACCAAAAGGGGGATCTCAGGTGATTTCTTTGCAGCTTTTGTTGTAGATTCACTTGCATCATCATCAAGGTCATACACTTTGTCCAGGCTATGCTTCACTTCCTCATTATCACGTACAACACCAACTCTAGAAGATGACTCTGGAGTAGTGTTATCTCCAACAGAATCCTACAATATTAAATGAAATGTAAAAATTGTTAGAACAAACTACATTAAAAACTTAATTTGAATATATGATTAAATAAGTCAAAGAACAACCTTCAAAGACAATGCATTATGTGTTGAAGATTCATCTATATCGATGTTTTCAAAAACAGGTTGATCGAGCTGAAAAAAAAAATAAACATGTAATACTTCAAAGGAAACGTTTATAATAAAAAAAATTAATAAGAACAATAATAAACATGTACTAATGATTCATAAGAGTAATAATATAGGAATATTTCAATGATAATAATAACCTGAATGTCAGGGAACCTTTGTTCCAGAGAAGCAACTATTGAAGAATCATCTGTAAGTTTGCGTATACCATAACCATCCAGATGCTTATCAATGTTGAATTGTCCAATTTTAATCTTGAAAGCAAACTTTTTATCTTCAAATGAAGCAAATTTAGCAGGAGTTATTTTGTCTTCAATACAAACCTAGATCAAAATTTTCATAAGTAACATTAAGTATAATAAAATATATTGTTTAAGACAGAAAAAAATAAATTACCTGTTTGGATTTTTCTAGCAGCTGCATCGCTGACATGCCCAACAATTTTTTCGCTTCTCGATCAAACAATATAAGTGATGTTATTCCAGTACAATCTTGTACCCTTATTGGAATTCTAAACCTAAAGTAAGTAATAACAAAAAATTATTTACTAAATAATATCGTAAAATTTTAACTTATGTTTATGAAAAATAATTCTTACACAGGATCAGCAGATACAATATGCTTGGGACAATCATTGTTGGTGCAAACCAAAACCTGTTTAAATAAATTAACATCTTTTTCATCTTCATCATCAGGTAACATCAGAGTTGGCTCAACCTTGCGATTACATGCCTCACAACCTAGGTAATACCAATCGTCGTTGGCATCCACACCCTTCACTGTACCAACAACAATGACTTGTTTGTTGACCTGCAAAATAAAATAATATTAATGTCAACATCTAATAAAAAAATAATTCCACACAAAATGACTATTAGAGTATATATTAAAATACATAAGTGATAATCTTTTGAATGGAATATAAACATTCATATTAGAGTATTATAAGTCGAAACTGATGTACCTCTGTTATTAACGGAAGATCACGAATACTGCTGAAAGGTGTCTTATTCAGAAATTCATCTGCCAAATTCATGCTTCCAGAAGATCCGAGAGATCATTGAGCAGAAGATGATTCAACAGAGATCAACTTTTCAATATAACTGTAAATAAAAATAAATAAAAGATTTATATATTTTTGAAAAAAATAACAATAAATACATAAAACAAATAACAACATAAGTATATTACCTTTTCTTAAAAGCCCGAATATCATCAATGTCTTCATTAATAAAGAGTCGAGTGATATAGAAGCCATTTTGAACGCTCACATTGGCTTTAAATATAAAAAATAATTAACATGTATAAATAACCATAAAAGTAAAAATATTTAGTGTATTCAAAAAACTTAATATATGACAAACCTTTATAATTGTTAAAACTACCGAATTGAACAATCAGGACAACATGAACTTCATCTTCATTTTGCTTGATGTACCCAAACATCTGCTCACTATACTCATCCCACAAAGAACAGCTGATTTTGATCCCTCTGCATATAAACATAATGTTGGTTAAAATGAAACTATCTTTTGTATAACAATTTATTGATCGTATAATATAAGCAAAGATAGCAGAAATCATTATCAAATAATAAAAGATGATTTGTAAAGATGAAACACATACTCTAAATCAATCAAAATAAGGGTCATCTTGTTTTTCAAACCGGCTTTTGTTTCGGTCGGTTCTGGTGGAGTCCATTTATCAACATAGCCAATGAAATCTTAAAATTTTTTTATTAATTTATACAAATACATTATTAAAAACTTTAAAGAGTAATACAAAAAATATTAAGTGTGATTAAACAAACCAATTCTTTGTTCCTGAGGCAGGTTGCCACTCTTAATTGACTCAAAAGAAGAAAAATTAAAACCATACTGACTTCCTTCAAACCTGCTACATTTCGTAATGATTGTTTCAAAAGTAAACGAAAGAATATCGTTTTTTATCAAAATGTTTAGTAGATTTGTTTTCAGCTAATTGGGAGTTATAGATATAGTAAGCTTGATTTTCACGTATAAATTTTTCATGTTTCTTCATATATCTACTCCACACAATAGCTTGCATTTTGGAGCACTGTTTAAAAATTAAAACGAAACAAAATAAAGTTAATCAGAATTATTATTAACAATAATATGTTAACAAGATAAATGAAAAAATCAATACGTTAAAAACTAACCTGTTCATCCATCAGAACCATATCTAGACAAAGAGTTTCTCCCTGCGTCTTTCAGTTTGGTCGCTTCCAAATCCTAAGCACCTTAACTTTGATTGTATATTGGGTCATCCTCCAATTGATGTCATTAAAAAACGTAATGTTGTTTGGATCCATAAACCTGCAAGTTAATAGAATGTAAGTATTAAAACATTACATGCAAAAAAAAAAAAAAAAAAAATTGAATTAATATGTAAAATTTGGTAGACATACTTGATAGAGTTGCAGGAAATAGTTATAATAAACTTTACGAAACAAAATCTGTATTTATAATCTAAATTGCCAGATTTATTTATGTTAAGCAATTAATAATATAAAAAAGGAAAATATAAAATGGAAATAAAAATTAATTTAGATTTAAATGTTGCTATAATTAAAAACTCGATTTTTTTTATTTAAATTATAGACCAATTTAAAATATAAAGGTAGCGAATATAAATATTTCAAAATACCTAAAATAAACGTAAACATATATAAAATTCCATTAACATGTTTTTATAATTAGGACAATCGAGTTTTTTTTTTAATATATACGATTTTTAAATTATTATATGTATAAAATTTAAAGGTTAAAATCTACCAAAAAATAAGTTTATTGTTTGTTTATAAAATATAAAGATTTCAAATGCGTGTAAAACAATTATTTTAGCGGTCTTAATTTGATTGTTAGTCTAAATCTATTGACAGTTGTTAACGCTGAAAAATTATTTTATTGTTTGTTACTATGTAAAGTTTAAAAAAGTGAAACGGTGTCAAAAGATGAAATTTGTTAAAGAAGTCTAGCATTGTTAATAGTATAAAAAAAATTGAAACAATGTTACAGTTATGAACCTAAAACTACAAATTGATGTTTAAAAAACTTATTGAATGTTTTCTTAGAAAATTTAAATGTTTCAAATTTACCAAATAATTGTTTAATTGTTTATTTTTAAGACTTAAATCTACCAAATTTAATTTGCATGTTTGTTATATTTGGATGAAAGAATTGTTAATTGTTTGTTTTTAAAATTTGGATGCTTGGGTAAAAAACAAACTGTTTAAGTATACGAAATTTACCTTAAATGTAATTGTTAAATTTGGTTGATTTTTACTAATAATGGAATTTTGAGTTAAATGAAAAACAATCTACAACAATTACATTTAATAAAAAGTCAAAGGTTGCCTAAACTAAAAAAAACGAATATGTTTTGAATTTTTAAAAATGAAAACCGTTTAATCTTATTGTGTTTCAATTTACCAAAAATTGAGTCAAATTCAAACTTTTATTATTTAAAAAAAAGTCAAACCTTCATTCTTTATTTCATATTATTAAAGTTTTTCAATTTACCAAAAATTGACTATTAATTGGTTGGTAACTTTTTTATTAAACATTAATTATTGACATAAACCAACAAATAACATTCAAAGATATAAGTAAGTTTGTAACATAAAATGCAAAATATAGTCTTTTTTTACTAATAAAGGTAACCCAAAATAATAGTAATTGTAAACACAAAACAACCAAAAATTCACGAATGACTACATCAGTAGTAAACATGCAAAACTTTGTGATTACAAACGATTAAACATGTCCTAAAGTTACCCACCTAAAGTTTTTATCAAACCTAAACAATGTCAATAACTAAAGCAACCGTGTTACCATCACCAACCATCAATTATGTTCAAAACATACCCACCAAAAATATTATCAGTATACCAAAAAACAACCACCAATAACCCTACTAATTCCCATTACCCTTAACAACATGAGAAAGCTTGAACACACCTTGATTCTGGAAAAACAGGAAATGCATTTCATCACCAGGCTGGAGTTCCTTATCATGGGCAAAAGCCGACATACCTCTTATGTAGTAACGGGGATATCTTGACTCATCTTCAATCCCAACCGAAACTCCCCAAGTAAATCCCTCCTCATCACGAATGGTCAAAGCCCTCTTCCTGTTCAAACGGTTCTCCTATGCCCATTCCCTATTCATACGCTACACAAATAATAAAGAATGAAACGTGTGACACCCGACATGTTTGGCTTAAACATTTTAGTAACATCTAAGTCTACCTTAGCGGGAAACATTTATAAATGGACTTAACTAGGTTAGTTGAGTCGGGTCAAGTTAGGATTGTCCGGGGTTTAATGATCTGGAGGATCATTGGGAGTCGTTTTGGGAATACACTAGTACCGGGTCCCGTTGTTGGTGAAATTACATAAACTAATTAAGTGTATGTGTAGATTAATTGTCGTGTGGTGGATTATATGCATAGATGTGTTTAAACGATGTGTAGATAATCATCCATGCTTAAATATGTTAAACATAGACTAAGGTTGCATGCTCATATGTTAAGGTGCGTTAAAATGCGTTAAACACGACAAATTGGAAAACTAGCAAAACATAAGTTCTGGTTCGACCACATCGAGTGGGCGAACCTGGAAAATAAACTTGGTTCGACCCTTAGCAAAGGGGCGAACCTGGAATGTGGAAATGAAAAAGTTTCATTCGACCAGAACATGCACATTCGACCCTGTGAAAGGGGCGAATGTGGGTACATTCACCCAGGTAGAAGGGGCGAATGTGGACTAGTATAAATAAATAACTTTGTCATTTTTCACGATTTCACTAACCCTAACCGTCTCAAAACACTCTCAAACGATTTTACTCATTAAGGAAGGAGTTTTTGCTCTTCTTTTTCATAATCTAACCTATCAACAACATCTAATAAAGAATCCAAGGTGTGTTCTTAATTCTAAACCTTGTTCAAGTATTTTAATTTGTTTTTATCTAACCCTAAATGTCCAGATCTGTTCTAAGGAAGTTTTTATCAATAAAAACCTTTTAAACATCTTTCTAAACCTAAACCCTATCATTAAACATAGGTTTTCATATCAATAAACATATGTTAAGTGTGTGTTATGTGATATTATGTGTTGTTCAATGATTTGCTACTGTGCTAATACTAGAAACATGATCTAGGGCTGCTCTTGATGATAGTATAGGAATATAAAAGGTTATAATTAGATAGATGATGATATCAAGTCTAATTTGGGGATTTTATTGAATCTAGGGCTTGTGCATGTTAGTAGTATCAATAAAGCGATTGGGGGTTTTCAATTACATGATAAACTGAGCATTTTTAGATGATTATGGATTGATATTGAAAAGTTTCCAAATTGGGTAAAGATTACATGCATGATGTGACACTTCCATAATCTTTGCCATTTTAGGAAAGGGCTGAAACAGATAGGTTTTGGGGCAAAATTGGTGGGGTTTTGTTGGGATAAGTTATTCATGCTTGACTGCAGTGTTTGGTAATGATTCGGGATGTTTTCGGATGTTTTAGAAGCGTTTTTGGAAAAATAATCTGTCAGGGTCGAACCTGGGCACATTCGACCGGTCGAGTGGTCGAATGTGGAATCCCAGGGTCGAACCTGGACAGTTTGGTCGAACCTGTTAAGAACGGTCGAAGGTGGCTTTTAATGGGTCGAAGGAGGGTTAAAAACGGGCGAAGGAGGACTTATTCTTCTAGTTCGACCCTTCTGATTCAAAAATGAGATTTTTTATACAAACTAAGTGTTTTATGCTTGAACTTTGTGTGTAATCTATGTGTACTTGATTAGTTAGGGTAATGAGTCACCAACAGGATGTCTGGTCGGTCTAGTGTGTCGGTTAAACACTTAAACACATTTTAAAACATACTTGGTTACGATCTGGACAATTGGGGACTAGATAACCTTATGGTTATTAGTCGGAACACTTATGTGAACATTTTGAT
This sequence comes from Ambrosia trifida, assembly GCA_028751855.1. Taxonomy (NCBI): domain Eukaryota; kingdom Viridiplantae; phylum Streptophyta; class Magnoliopsida; order Asterales; family Asteraceae; genus Ambrosia; species Ambrosia trifida. The sequence goes on from CM054122.1 coordinate 122,441,573, forward strand.
AGATCTCCGGTAGAGGGATTATCAAGGGCTTAGCATTTTACTAATCACCGAGGAACGCAATCTAAGGTGAGTTCACGTCCACACTTTTATAGCTTTAACTTTTTTGGGGGGGGGGGGGGGAAACATGCGCTAAACTATTTTGGTAACATATGTCATACTATAGTTTAACTTTGCATTGCTATACGATCTTTTAAAGTCCCGGGGAAAAACCATGAATGTGCTGGGATGCACAACGGGGGAAGTGTGGATAGATCTATTGGGCGTGACCTGCCCCACTCGTCGGCTTGGAGGGCCGGGCGGGTGCATTTTGTCTCGAACTGGTAACATTGGTATCATGCTGAACATTCGGGCTGAACATTGCTAAACATTGCTAAACGTGTCTAGTAATGGTTTTCCAATCGTAGTAGTAATAAAACAGACGCCTAGCTAGCGTACTTGGTAACATTGGTATAGTATGGACATGGTAACGTTTTGGTAACTATTTTGGTAACATTTTGAACAAACCTGTGAACTCACCAGCATTATATATGTTGACGTCTTTTTGGCATGTTTTTCTCAGGTCGCTAAGGTAGCATCGGTTGGACTAGGCGCACAGGTCTGCACTGGCGTCTAGGCTTAGTAGCATATTTTAAATAAATGTTTTGAACATGTTGGAACACAGTTTTGTAGTTGACTAAATTTTGAAATGCTTCCGCTATGGTTTTAATGGTTTGATAACCAAGTTTTGAGTTTACGTCTCATTGCAACCCAACGTGTTTGTTGTGTCATATTCTTGTGAAACTTATTTGCGTTAATGTGTTGTTAGAATAGGATCATAGAAGGACATAAAACCCTAATGTAAGGAAAATTGATGATTCCGGTCCGGAACGTAATCATGAATTTACAGGTACGTTAGGGTGGTGTGAAATTCTATTAGAGTTTTTGGTAGGCGTCCAGTACGTTTTCAAGGTATCAAAGATGTGGTGGGTTAGCTGCGGTACACCCTATATATAAACACTAATGATGCATTGAAAGTAAGACTGGAAGTCGGACCAGGAACAAACTCTAGTTACTTGGTAGTTCATTGGGTCTTTCTATAGTCAATCAACTCATACATTTATTTTAGGATTCCTAAAACTTGAAGTTTAGTGCTTTACTAGATTCTTATTCTCCTTACTATTTGAGACGAACATAATCCAAAATCCTTGACTCACACCTATCAAACCTCTTATCCAAATCATCCGAATTTTCCAAACCACAGTTATCTTAATCCATAACCCTATGATTCTAATAACTTCGGGACGAAGTTTCTAAAAGTAGGGGATGCTGTGACATCCGTCACTTTTATCACTATTATATATATATATATATATATATATATATATATATTTATTTCGTATCTCCTATCTAGTACGTCACATTTTATCCTCACTTATAATAATAATAATAATAATAATAATAATAATAATAATAATAATAATAATAATTATAATAATAATAATAAATCAAACACCAAACAAACCATCTACTTTAACACACTAACCCAACCCAACTAAGCCCACCTAACAAACCCACCTTTTCCTTGTTTGCAGCCCATCAGCGAGCCCAAGCATTGAGCCCAGACCCAACACAGGCCCAGTACCGGCCCACTAACCCATCCTCTTTGTTTAAAAAAAAAAAACGCTGCTGTTGCTGCCTGGGTTCGAACCTGGGTAGTCAGCCGGCCCTCAACACACACCCGCACTGATGTGTGAAATTATGTATTAAATAAATTCGGGTCAAGTTTTAAAAATGGATAAACCCGCTAAACCACACACTAACGGCAAGTGCACCGGTCGCAGTGTAGCAGAGCAAGTAAGTCCGGAGTATCGATCCGTGGACACAATGTGGCGACTCTCGGTACTAGACCTCTATCGACTCCTAGCCTAGCAAATTGGATTTTTGTGATTTTTATATTAATTAATTACTAAAGTAAATAAATTAAAAGGCTTAAATTAAAAGATAGCAGATGATCACTAAGGAGGAAATCAGAGATGGGAAAGGTAACCACCTAGGTATCGAATCCTACTAATGAAATTGGAACTGCCCCGGCTTTGGAAACTATGTTGGCAATCAGGATCTTATAATATTCACCCTTAGTATCCTAGTGGCTCCCGGATCATTTACCAAGACTGACCGAAAAGGAATCCTAAAGGCTACTAATCTCACTGATTGGTTAGATCACCTCTCGGTCTCACTAACTATGCTAAAGTACTCGCTAGACTGGTTTAGATTTCTCACTCTCCAATCACAATACACCCTAAAGTGCAAGGAGTAACCTGTAAAGTCAATCTATGACATAGATAAGCAAATAATACTAGAGAACCTAGGAAAACCTGATCTCTTAGCGTATCTATGTCACACCCTCAAAATCCACTTGCGGAGTTTTACCGCGAGGCGCATGACAAACCAGGATCCAAACCAACGATCACAATAAACAAGTCTAAATGAATATAAATGCAATTTCAAAACATAGTTTAAAATCCCGTTTGCAGCGGAAGCTTATTCAAAACAGTATCTCAACAATGAAACAATAGTTCAACGTTTATAAGACCATGCAACCCTAGTTAGACGCCGTGCAGACGCGTGCGCCCTAGTCCAGTCGTGCTACCTTAGCGACCTGAGAAAACATGTAAAAGTTTACGTCAGCACAAAAATGCTGGTGAGTTTACAGGTTTTGTAATCCAAGTACCAAGTCCACCTGTCCATACTATAACAAATCGAAAACCAGTATACGCTAGCTAGGCGTACGTTTTGTTACTACCACGATTGGAAAACCATTACTAACTCGAATACCAGATGTTGTGCCCGATGTAGTAACCCTGTTGTTCCTGTTGTTCCTGTTTGAGACAATATGCACCCCGCCGACCCTCCAAGTCGACGAGCGGGGTTGGTCACTCCCAATAGCGCTATTCACATTTCCCCGTTGTGCAAACCCGCACATTCATGGTTCCCCCCGGGACTTCCAAAGATCGTGTAGTACACAATAGAAACCCATAGTATGACAGTAGTTACCAAATAATCGTTTTTAACACATGTTTTCTCCCCCGAAAGTATAAAACCAGTTTAAAAGAGGGGCCGTAAACTCACCATAAGTTGCGTTACTCCCTAACCCGAGTAAACTCAGCTGCTATGCTAGTCCCGTAAAGCGGCGACCTAACATATGACAGTTACAAGTACTTAGACTAATAACCCGTAGGTTAATTAGTCCCTAGATGTCCAGACCATAACCAAGTTCGTTTGAAAACACCGTGACTGTTTAACTGACCCAAAGTACAGGACTCGACATCCCATTGGTGACCCGAGACTCCCCGTGTTATGTTTACGCTCTCAAACAGACAATCATGCAATCACACTTAACATACGTTAACGCACAACAAATTATAGCACATAGTTCACGTATCACCGAATTACATCCAAACATATGTTACCAAGTTATTATATATGTTACGGGGTTCCTAGCATGATACTACATGTCAAATCGGGTCTCGGAATGCTAATTTACGCTTACAGCAGCAGTACACGCGATTAGGAAAAGTCAACTAGCATTTAGGTTGGTCAACTAGCATTTAGGAAAGCTAATCGCATGAATTACTAGCATTTAGGGCTATACCACATGTAACTACTAGCATTTAGGGCTATACCACATGTAAAACTAGCATTTAGGGCTATACCACATGTAAAACTAGCATTTAGGGCTATACCACATGTAAAAACTAGCAATTAGGGCTATACCACATGTAAAACTAGCATTTAGGGCTATACCACATGTAAAACTAGCATTTAGGGCTATACCACATGTAAAAACTAGCAATTAGGGCTACTCGCATGAACAAACTAGCGATTAGGCCCTAATCGCATGAAAAACTGGCGATTAGCAATCCTAATCGCCTGTAACCTTGCTGTTCCAGTTTTTCGCGCGTTTAACGCTCCAAATCAGATCCAGAACGTGTGTAACTACCCAATATCATCCCAAACACTATCCTAAACATGTTTCAACCAAAACCCTTCGTTTTGCCTCGTATTTTCAGCCCTGCATGCAATCATGTAATCCAAACACCATTCACATAGCATGCAACATCACCTTAACATGCATAACAATAACCCTAATAATCAATTACTCAGATATTATCATCATAACATTAATATTATTCTGATTTAACCTAATAACATGTTAATCCATCATTATGAATCATAAAAACCCTAGCTTTCTAATCATAAACACCCATAACACATGTATACTAGTTAGAATCCGATTAACAACCCTTATTAACGATTTTCAGAAAGCTTTTTCG